>VZRZ01000914.1:191194-237050 GCA_013398175.1 Climacteris rufus | reverse complement strand
AAAAAAAAAAAAAAAAGCCTAAAGGGCAGCAGCATCTAATGAAAGGCAAAACCCAAAGAGATGGACAAGCTACACCCTGTAGCCTATTCAAGGGCGACTTTCCCGCAGTAATCTTGGGAGATCAAATTCCTAATCTGCTTTCACCTCAGAGACAGGAGTGAAAGTCCTATTGGGATTAATGTTTAATGCTTGAGTTGGCAGGTGATGCCCTGTGTCGGGATGCTTGGGTTCCCTGCTCTGCTCTGGAAGGGACTGGCACTTGAGCTCGACCAGCATCCACCCCGGATATTGGGGATGACCCTGCTCTCAGGCAAAGGTCATGGAGGGGTTGCCAGATTCAGGATTCCCCACATCATTACAAAGAATTGTTCACTGGGGCTGCAATAAGAGATGAGTTGTCCTGTCTCTCTCTGCTGGGGCGTGTGAAACTTCAAACCTCGTAATTATTTTAGAGGCACTGAGGTGAACTGCTGGAACATGGCTTTGGGCAGGGCAGTTGTGGGAAAAGGCAGCTCATTCCCACTGCTGGGCTTGCATTCCTGCTCCTGGTGGGGGCACATGTGGCAGGGAACCACTCTGCTGGAAGTCCACACATGGCAGCCTCAGCTCCCGTGCTCCCCACTGGGAAGAGACAAGGATTGAAGGAGAAATGGGTCAGCTGCAGAGGGACACAGCTTGTGAGGCAAGAAAAGACCTTAATGAAGATAAAGACATAGGCAGACCCCAGGACACACTGATGAGCAGCTATAAACCCTGAGTAACTCTGAAACAAGGGTCATGTTAACAGTGCCACCTGTGGAGAAGGCTTTATTCTCACTTCTCTACTACCAGTAGACTTTCTCCCTTGGGACTACACAGCCTTAATTTTGAGGCCTGGCTTTGAAGGTCAGGCACCCACAGAATATGTCCAGGTTTCCAAAAATACTTCAGAAAGGTTCCCAAACCCTTACCTCTGGGGCAGCAAGTCACCTTCAAGTAATGAATGGCCAGCAGGTTCTCAACAGAAGTTTCTATAGCACCTCTATGTGACTCAATTTTAGCTTCTCCAGCAAAGCTGTACCAAAGGAAGTACCAGAAGCTGTTCTCTGAGTAAGTGTCCTACTGTGCTCTGAAGCTCTGGGAGACACTGATGAAGAACCTTCTTCTGTCTCTTGAGAACAGATGTGTGCAGAGTAGCTCAGACCTCTAAGAAGTAAGACAGAAAGGTTAGTTAATAGGCAATAGATGTTTGCTGAACTTCACAGCCAAAAGCCTTCTTGAAAACAGGGTGCCCAAGTCACACTTTTGGAAGAAGAAAGTTCTGATCTGGGTCTAAATGTCACCATTGCCCTATCACATGAGAGCAAATCTATTAAATCCTGCACAATTAGGGTTTAGGTCCAGAAAAGGATCTACTTTCTGCAGTGCAGCCCTTCTCTTCTTTGACAGATTGTTTGTTTTATATTCTTTCATGTGTCCCAGGTGGCGCTGGGACATGTCAGACCACAGGGTAGCTGGAAGTTATGGGACAAACTGTAGGTAATTTGGCAGGAGAACATTAAAAAGCATGAGGAGGAAACTATAAATTCAGAGTGTAACCACCATAAAGTATTCTCTTAATTCCCAACCAACCTCTCAAAAGCACAGATAGCTCTTCCCCCTGCCCACAGGATGCCTTTCCCTCCCTGTAGGGTGTCATGTTATGGCTCAGACAACAGAATACCATGGGAACAGTGACCCTGATGGGTTTCACATGTGTTGCAAGACTTGGTGGAGACTCTGCCCTTTCACATGCTGGACTTCTGTGCAGTATCAAAGCTTTGTCATCTCATGGCCCTGCTTTGTTTCTCCCTCTTCTGAAGGGCTTTGTCTCATCCCTCCTCTTCTCCTTGGTGAAGATGAACCATCTGCCTTTAGAGGTGGGAATGTACCATAGCCCTGAGTTCTAAAATGGCTGTAAGTCCCATGGCACCATCTATGAACATTTATGAAGCCCCTTTCCAAGAAACTAACACAGATGAGCCATCAAACTTTCCCTTGTCTCCTTTTTGTGTCTTGCCAGGGTTGGAGACCCTGGAGAAGCTGCATGTGAGGCTGAGATCTTTTTCCCCAGCAAGTCATGACTGGCAAAGGTTTCTAACTTCCCTTTCCTCTACTACAAGTAGTTTGTGGAATTGTTCCTTCCACTTAACCAGAGTTGAATTTCTTGAACCTAAAAAGCACTGAAGTACCTGAATCACATTTTCAAGAGGCAGGTGTGTAAGAATCCAAATCTCATCGATTTTTCTTCTGAATTGTTACCCTGAAAATACCCTTTTCTCCCAGCTAGACCAGTATCTTCTCATTTGCACTTTCTTTCCATTTACCTGCTTTCTGGTTATCTTTTAACCAAAGATTATTGCCTGATTCTCATTCTTGGTCATGCTTTAGGGGCCAGCTTTTGCTCTGTGAGGAGGAACAGGAAACACTCAGACCTCTTGCATCCCTTTTTAGCTGGTCACTTCCCTGTCCCATGCTGAGCCAAACCAGTAACCCAGTGCTCCTGTCTTGCTGGCACATCTGCCTGGCCCTGTGACCATGGGGTCAAGTGCACAGCAACCAGTGGCTGGGAAATTAGTCATATTTCTTGTGAACTTCATTGTATGAAAAAGAAAATTAGTTTCTGAGTGAAATTGATGGAAATCTGTTTATAGTTTTGCTTCAAAAAGAAATGATAAGTACTAACTTAAAAATGACACAAAAGAAGCTGCAGTGGAATTAATTTTTAGAAGGCCCCTTTTCAAGAGAAATTTGAAAGATTTTTGCAAGAAAACACTCCACTGATCTGGTCATCTTATCTCACTGAATACTACTGGTGAGCCTTCCATTTCTGCTTCAGAGCCTACTTATCTCCACTGCTGCTCTTAAAGGCAAGCACCTCTGATGAGGATTTAGTTCTAGTGTACAGATTGTTGAAGAGGAAAACTCAAATTCAGAGTTTTCTTATGAATATATAGGTGTTCTAAACCTGGTCATATAGCTGAGACAAGTTTTCTGACATCAAATGTTATTGAACATTTACAGAGGGAACAGCAGAATGAAGGAAGTCAGGGAAAAGCAAACTGAAGGAGATTTTTTGAAAGCCAGAAACAGCTGGACCCAAGCACAAAAGAGCAGAAAGATACTAGAGCAAGGACAATGGAGTGTCACGTGAAATGGTGATGGGAAATAAGAAGTGGGACCCCAGGAATAAAGGGAGGGTGAAGACTGAGAAAAAGAGAGTGAGAGTGAACGGATGGAGTAGACAGACACAAGAAATCAAAGGGTAAATCTGGTATTTGTTATCTTTGGAAAACAACAAAGAATTTGCTTTCTGCAAAGCTATTTTTGAATGAAGGCATGTTGCAGAAGACTGTAAGAGCTGCCAGGAAAGTGATGGAGTGCTAGATTAGTGTTCTCCACCTAGGAGCTGCCAGGTCTTCAGGTTCTAAAGCATGTTGGGATCTCATACTGCCCCTTAACTGGTGTTACCTGCTGCCATCAATGATTCTGGTGTTGTTGAGCTTCTGAATCAGCTGCTGGCAGCAGGGACTGCCGTGTGTGGAGCACAATATCTCACAAAGAAGAGCAGAGGTACCTCCCAGGTGCTCCTGTGCATGAAGCAGGCTCCTTCTCCAATGCCGATCCCAAGGGAAACAGCCGAGAGGAGCTCCAAAAGGTCAAAATGCAATTAAACCCAATGAGATTTTCTGCTACTTAATGGCTGCAAAAGGAAGTGGGCCTGTCTCTTGGGTCGTGCCTCTCCCACCCACGCTGACCATCCCAGACTCTCTTAAGTGTCCTCTCCTTTCCCATTGCTCCTCTTGTGGCCTTTCTCATTCATAACATCTCTCCACTGATGTCCAGGTCCAGTGACTGGGGGGACAGTTGGGTAAATGTGTAAGTTCTGAGGGGAGGGGATTTACACCTCCTGTTGCCCTTGCAATGAATTACCAGGGCTGTTAATGGGCTGGTGCCCCAGTGCCTCGTAAATCGTGTGACTGAGGCCGAGCAGTGACGGGTGGCTTTGATCTGGACACGCTGCCCTGCCATGAACAGGAAAAGGAAGAGGTGATTTTTCATGGGTTACTACTCACTCTAGCCTCCAAGTTTTCCACTCTGCTGAAACTTTGACAGTGCCTAATAATCCATCAGAGGGGCTTTCCTTGCTCTGCTTCCACTCCATTACCACCTTCATGTTCCCATTTAGCTTCTTTCACACGGACCCCGGAAAGGCTGACTGTCTCCCACCGTTCCAAAGCAGTTTGGCGGATGGGAGCAAGGGCTGGGGTCAGTCCACACACTTCCTCTGAGGGGAGGAATCAAAAAGTAGATGCTGAGATGAAGGGAAAGAGTTAGTTCATGTCTAGAAACCTGGGAAGAAACTCATTGGTGAAACCTTTAAGAGTTTCAGAGGAAAAGCAAAATAAGGCTGGGATGTCACTTGATGTGAGAGGGTCAGATCTCTCAGGGTTCATTTGAGATGCTCTAGAGTACCTGCCATGCTGGAAGAACATGGGTTTTCTACAGGTCTCTTGTCACCTCTTCCAGCCATGCCTGGTGTCTGGGAAATTTAGAATGTCTCAAGTAGTGCAATCCATTTGGGTACCTGAGCAGAGTCTTTTGTCACCTCCTTTTTCACTGAGGGCTGCTGCTTAGATTTATTCTCTAGGCTCATCATTTCTCTTGACTGGCCCTTCCTTGTATCTCTTGTAGATTAGACCAAGAGATCACATGCATTCAATTTTGTGCGTTCTGCCTTCGGAATGGAACTGAATCCTCAGAACTGCACTGTTTTCTTAGACTAATGAATTCTTTGAGGGGAGTAAAAACCACCTCAGTAATAAATCCAGACTGTGAAGGCTTGATGTATCTGTTTTTCTGTTCGTCTCCACTGCTGCTAGACAGAATTAGCCCTCACCTAATACAGAGTGCAGACTTGATACAACCTTGTTTAGCACAATTGGTTTGAATCCATTATATTGACAATATCAATTTGTGTAATTCCTGCATTAGGATTTTGTACTAAACTGTATTTGAAAGGAGCTGTTGACCTTGATTAGCTCTTTAATTGTGGTTAAAATCCAAGGTAATTCAGATACCAGCCTTGACTGTGGAAGGAAAGGGCCACGCCACGTGACAGTGCAGTCAATAACTGCCACGTTCCCCACGGACACAGCTCCCCTGTTTTATGGGCTCTGGGTCTCAGCACTGCCTTCGTGCATCCAATTCCCTTCACTTTGACTGTTCCCTTGGGGCTTCACCTCTCAAGAGTGTGTGCTAGGAGCAGGCACTCCAGGTCTCCTGGACACATTCCCAGCTGAGTTCTCCTTCTTGTTCACACCACCTCTGCTTCTGCATGCAGGTGGGATTTTTTTCCTTCACTTTCCATCCTAAACAGGACTGTAACAATACTGGGAACTACACAAGGACTGCTCAGAATGGGATGGGAAGGAGCCTGTCTGCAAGCCTAAATTTCACCGGCAAGCGTTGCCTTACTCACTTTGTTGTCTCTTAGCAGCAGAAGGAAAAGAAGAGCATGATTAGAGCACATTAAGAAGTCCACGCCTGCCTTTCAGTGCCCAGGTGTCTGCAGGGGATGTGGAATGGTGTTGTGGGCACTCTGCAGAAGGGATGGACAGGCCTCCTGGCACTAAACTCTTACCAAAACTCACGAGGAGCTGGGTGCTTCATTCTCCCAGGTCTGCAGGAGAAGATCAGCTGTGTGCCCCGAGGTCTGGGCTCATGCAAGTGTTCTGTGTGAAAAAATGCCAGGCAGGAGGAAAGGCCATTTCCAGGACTCCCATGTGCTGAAAGGGAAAATGGATGGGATGAAGCCTGGAGGGGGGGAACCCTTTTAAGTCAATGAGGAATTCTGCCAGAAAACAGCAGAAGGAGCAGTTCAGCAGGAATTACAGAGAAGAAAAAAAAATCTGGCAAGAGATACAGCCTGGAAGATGGAGCACTTCATTTTGGGCAAACTGAATGTTTCAATTAAAAATGACAGAGCTGCGATCCTTTAAGAGCAGTCAGAATTTAATAAATTTTTCATGAATGGAAGCATCCTGTGTCCTGAAGACCTGACAAACTCCCTGCTCTTTGGAGATCATATGTTCTCCTGGATCTATGTCTTCCTGGCATCAGATGGCACTGCCAGCCACGGATCAAAGGAAAAAAGCACAAAAAGGCCCACCAGGCATCTTGTGCTACATATGTGTGCAGAATAGAGTGTGCAGAGAGGAGATGGATGCCTGGTGCTACAGCAGGGAGGGAGAGGGTTCTTGGGAAGAAAGAGCAAACCAACAGTGAAGAACAGGACATGGAAATGAACAGGCTGTGAAGAAAACTAATATCAAGGAGAGGAGTTTGTGAAAGACAAGAGTAGAGCAGTGGAAGTGGAGGGAGGGAGGAGGGAGAGGGGGAGGGAGGAACGTCCCCTCTGTGCCTGGGAAAAAGACAATAAAAGCTGCGGACTCTTGTCACGCAGGACAATCCCAGCACTATTTACTGTTTGCTCATTTAACCTGGTTAATTTTTAATAATGTTGAAATTTTCATTTTAATAATTTAGGTAAATTATTTATTAAACCACAGGATAAAGGAATCATAGCAATTATGAATTGACAGTGTTACCTGAGGCTCATGAAAAGGTAAGGGGTTTTGCAAAGTCTTTGTTATTGGATAAACATTAAATTAGTAACAACTTCACATCCAATTCAAATTACCTTCTTCCAGGTCTAAGATTGCTTTCTCTCGGTCTCTCCTGGGAAAGAGCACTGTGGACAAAGAAGGTGGCAGGAGATACATCTGTCCCATGTGGGGTTCAGATGTTTCTCCTAGATGTCCTGGAGGAAGGGATGGGGCAGCCTGTCCATCAGAGAAGGATAACAAGGTGACATTCACTGCTCTGATCATGTAGAAAATCCCAGTCTGTTAGTAGAGAAGATACTGTGAGGGTCTTGTCTGGCTGTGACTGTCAGAGGAGTGGTGGCTTTTCTGGTACAAAAAGTGCCAACAGAAGCATGCTGGTACTTCCTACCTCTTGCTTATGTAAGGTCTCCTTATTCTATTTTGGTGATGCAGACTCCCCAACCAGCTCACTGACCATAGGAACCAACTGTCTGATACCAAATCCCTCATGAAGTGTTCCTGAGGAAACACAGACCTGGTTCTGCAAGATCTATCTGGCTGCCACTCGAGGAAAGCAACCTTTGCTGAGCAGAAATTGGTGCTTTACAAAGAGACACAGCTCTTCACAAGTAAAATAAAGCTTTAAGTATTTGTAAGGGTGAAACTGATGAATTTTAAAAATGCCCAGGGAAGGTGCCATCCAGATACTCTCTGAAAGACCAACAGGTTTTTCTTTAGAGTAGAAATCTAAATGGAGTATGGCAAGAGGTGGGAAAGGGAAGAATAAGGACAGGATCTGGAGTCTGGTGGTCTCAAACAGGACAATCCTGCAGCGTTTACCCAACTTTCAGCATCGACATAGACCCAACAGAATTCAAAGCAACCATCTACAACTTAATAGCAATCCCAAATTTTAAGTGTTGCAATAAATCAGATCCACGTTTGCATTTTCATATTTTGTGGTGTTTAATTTTCAAGCATTTTGTTTTAATTACCAGCTTCCAATCATTTTTATGTTAGCTCTGAGTGTCTTTCCTACATTTTCTTCTCAATAATTAAAACTTTTTTAATAACATTACTTTCAATCAAAGAATTTCAATTTATCTCCTAACTTGGTTCTATCCTAATAAGTTTTTTTCCCTGGAAATTTCCTAACATTCAGTAAAGGAAATAAGCATTTCTAAAGAGTAATTTTTTTTCCTTCTAACAAATTGACAGCTCAGTTGTCTTGTAAAAGTTATTTGGAAAAGCAAAATGACACAGACGCCTAACTATTTGTACACAAGGTGGCTCAGATATAAATCTGTTCTTCTGTCTCTTTGATTTAAATAACAAAAGCCACTGACCAATGTGTGAAACAAGTTGATAAACAAATATCTCCCATAGGCTTGAGAAAATGCCCTCTTCGTTTTGAAATCTGCGAAATCACATTTTTGTATCACCCCTAACAGGTGAGAGAATACAACCTATTAACTGAGAAAAAAATGTTGAACAAAGGATACAATAGAGAACGAATGCTTAATTCAATTGCAAGGTCTGCCTGGTTTATAATAAAACAGCCTCATTACAACAAACCAAAAAGAAGTGAAAACACAATTGTTCAGAGTCTCTGAGCCCCAAATGGTTCTAAACTTGCCCATCTCCAGGGTTTATAAACTGCCAGTTTCCAAACTCTGGAGAGTTTAGCACAGTCTCTCTAAGGGATGCAGGTACCTGACAGATGAAATCACAGAGAAACCTCAGAAACTCAAAGGCAGAGAAGATATAGGAGATAAATATGAATCATGGAGATCTCACTAATATGCTAAGGCACTGCTCAGCATTGTGGACAGTCCATTATACCTGGATCAGCATATTCCTGAGAATATCACATTAACTGAAAACAAACAAAACACCAGACATGGGAATCTCAGCTCTCCTTCCTTTGCCCTCGATCTTCTCGCAGATTCTCCCTTCAGGAGACCACGTGATAAATTTCAAGTGTAAAAATATTTTGTTACTGTGACTCAATGACAAAGAAAAAAGCTGAGCAGCTTTTCACCAGAAAATGTTTATTCTACAAAGACACGGGGTTTGTTAGCAATCCAAGTGTGCTGAACGTTTTAACGAAAATTTAATGGAATCCTTCATGCTGGTAAAGTCTAAGTGTATGTTTCAAATTAGGCAATTGTTTTCCTCTTTCTTGGTGCATAAGGACAGTAGTGCACAGGCTATTTTAAACCTTTTCCAAGATCATGATATTACAGGGTATATTAAGTTTGTTCCTTTCATTGTCAGTTTTTAAATTTCAGTTTTTCATTCCACTGTTAAAACTTTCTACAGAAAGTCTGAGCTTTTCCTACTCTGAAGCCTAAATTCAGATTGGGAATGGCATTACTGCCATGGAGCTGCAGCCTCCATAAGGAGTTCCGATCCAAGAAGCACCCAACAACCAACCCCCTGAAACCACAACTGATTTGGGGCAGGATATTTACAGCCTCTTTAACTTCCTTTCAACAAAACTTGTCTTCAGTCTAAATTAGGACAATTTGACACCTTTGGGTGTTCCCCAGCGTTAGGCAGCTAACTCCAGGGTGGAGTGAGGTGCCCTTTGGGTGGAGGCTCCCATCGGCTCTTGGAGGATGGAGGAGCTTCTCTTGCCCCAAAGCACCTCTGTCTCATGTGGGTTTTGTTCAGAGAGTGTTTTCCTTGCAAGGTGGCTGTAGCCAGAAGAAGATTTTGCAGATTTACACCTCTGACCACAGGCAGAGAATGTATATACATTATATTATCTGATACATGTACATTCTATTATCTGACATATTTTCTGCTGCCAAGCAGAGACTGTTGGTTATTTACTGTGTGGTGGAGCCCACACTAGGATGAATGTGTCAGGGCAGGGAGCAATTAATAGCAGCATCTGATTGCTTAGAGCAACTCTTAGAGCAACTCTTCCCCAATTCCTCTTTGGCCAACAAAGGCCTCTGCCTCTGCTCTTCCATCTTCCATCACTGCTGCCATCACTCCCGGATGCCCAAGTTAGCTGTTATTATTTTAGAGGTGGGGTCTGATCCAAAGCCTAACAGAAGATGAGAAGAAGCCTCCAATGGTGACCACTAAGCTCTGGATCAGTTCATGGGCACACAGAGGACACCCAGAGATACTCAGATGCACATTCAGGAGCAGCACACCTGCGGATGGCAACAAGGCCATGCCTTTGCTGCAAGGGCAGCCAGGGAGATCCTGAAAAACCCAACATGAGCAATGCTGTTGTTTCCCAGTGCAAGGTACCCTGTTGTCTCCTACCCCACATGCTCTGTACTGCAGCCTCATGTTCCACCATCCTTCCCATCCCTTGCTCAGGCAGGGACATGCACACGTTTGTCTTTATTTTAAGTTACCAACCGTTTCGCTCGCTTTTTTGTTTTTTTTAGTATTTTTTTTTTCAAAATGGAAAAAAAGTAAGAAAATCTCCCCCTTCCCTGTCCCTCCCTGCCATGTTCCCAAGGTGCCAACTAATCTCCGATGCCCAGCTTGTACACAGCCACCTCTAATTGCTCCTGCATTTTCATCTGGTGTAAGTTCAGCCATCGCTACAGCTGCCCCTCCTCCCTCCGGGAATTCACACCTTCATTATCACTCTTTACTGCAGAGCCGTCCGCAGGCTCCCGGCTCCGAACAGCAGCTCCGATAAAAAATAGAGCAGCTTTTCAGTGGTTTCAATTTTAATTACCAGCATCAAGGCAGCTCGCATTCTCACCAGGCTGTTTCGCACTAATTAAAGTGAGGAGGAGTTTATGGAAGGGACACCAACTCCACTTCACTCCCTCATCTATTATTTACAGACAGTAATACAAATAATTTCCAATTTAAACAGTCTGAGCTGGCCAGCAAAGAGGAGGGAGAGGTGGGGAGAACGCGAAGCAAGGAGAAACTCAAATAAAGAGAAGAAACTAAGAGAAGGGAATGGAAAATCGACTCCCAGTGCCCTCTAGTGGGATGATTTCCTGAGGGGTCACAAGGTTGGAGGTGTGAACATGCCCAGGAGGCACAGCAAGGTGGCAGACGTTGGTTTCTCCTTGCCTGGCCTCACCAGTGACCTTCAGGATATCATCAAGAATCAGCAAAAGATCATTTTGGACAAGGGTCCAGTTTGCTCCTGCTCTGCAGCAGTGCAGTGGGTTTAGTCCTGTGCTGTTCATCACTGGTGGAGCTTTGTCTTTCCCATGGGCATGGCAAGGTGCTGCTGGAAATGGGCTCTGAAAATCCAGCCTGGGTGGGCTCTGAGGTGGCAGACACCGTGTTGTTGGGAGCCCAATCCAACCTGAAAGCCCTGGTTCTGGTGGGGTGTGAACAGAGAATAAAGTTGGGCTGCAGATCATGAATGGGATTTTCTGGGAGTGGCAGGAAAATCCCCTTATCTAGAAGATGGGCTGCCCACACAGATGATCAACTCCATCTGTCAGCAGATAGGGTTTCCCAAGGCCAGGATTGTTTTCCTGCCTGCTCCCTTTCTTCCTGATCGGGAAATGTTCTCCATCCCTCAGACTGGCTCCATTCAGTCTCTCACAGTGCAGCATGTGTCAAGCCTGGAAGTTTTATGGATTTGGAGGACAAACCCTGAGGATGGGCCAGCACAGAGGTAGGTGGTTCCATACCCATGAAAACATTGTCTATAAACAGAGAATGTGGAAGACCACGCTGCACAGTAAATTTTACCATGTCAAGGAATGAAAATGCAATAGTGTCTCAGCCACATTGCTTTGTTTGTTCTCATCAGCATGGATGAGGTGATTGATACCAGGGAACTTGGGTTATAGCTCTGATCTTTACAGGGCCCTGAAGCCATGTCATCTGTGGGTCACATTCAGATTTCATTTAAACCAGTGCTGATCAAGAATAACTCCAATAAGAACAGCGTTGCCCTGGATTTACACCAGGCTAAGGCAGAGAAAACTGAAGATCAGTGACTGAAGGAGAAGAAGTTTCAACATAAATGATGTTACTATAGAAGAGTACCTTGATTGAAGCACAGGTGTTGAATGTTAATTGCTGCAGGCTGGATCCGGCATCTGTGTAAGTCAAAAGCAATATCCCATTTACTGCAGCATCTCAGGATTAGATCAACGGCAAGTAGAAACTCAGAGACCAAATCATCTTCCTCTTGCACCCCTTCTAGAGTGTATGAGGTGCCTGGGACTTCAGTGAAGGCATTCCTGACTTATGCTAAGGTGCACAAGAGAATCAGGCCCTACCTTCTGCTTTTTGGGTGCTTTCAAGGGAATCATGATGGCATTTGGAGCAATTTTACCTTGAGGTCATCAATTCAGACCTGGGCCAGGTTGGGTGCCAGAAAAAATTGTTACCAAAGACCATCTTCTGAAATAGTGGGGTTCTGGGGTATAATAAAATTTTCCACTGGTACAAGAACAGCAGATCCTTCACAGATCCTCTTGACAAAAACCCATCAGAGATTACAGCTCAGGGTACACTGCTGTCTCTGCTGTGGTGAAGACGAGGCTTGGGGCAGATGCCTGACTTTTGTTAGAAATGTGTGAGCCCAGCCCTGCTGAAGCCTCCCTCTCCTTCTGGGGTTCATACTGAGGAGACCATAGGTGCAGTTACAGACAGGGAATTTGGCCAGGATGAGCATGGAATCAGTGTTCCCAAACTTTGCAGTTCCTTTGTGCTGGCAGGGGTCAGGTTGGTGATCATCCCTGGGGCCCAGGGTCAGTCTCTGTGTATTTTTTGCTCCACATCCAACTGTGCCTGTCTAAAGAGAGGGGAACAGGCTTGCTCACATGCCACTGACTGGTCAGACCCAAGGCAATGCTTGCTCCACACACGCTGGCAGAGCCCAGCTCAGCTCTGGCACCTGCCAAATGCAGCTGGAAGCACAAATCATCTCATAACTGCTGGTGTTTGTATGGCTGTGCCTGGGTACTCCTGTGGCCAGGCCTGTACATCTCTGTTATGGGCAACTATTTACCCTGAAAAAAAACCCCAAACAATGTCATATTTGCTCTCATCTGGATTCATGAGATGGATTTTGTTGCGTTCTCTGTGGCGAAAACCGGTCATTCGTGTCTGCAAATAAACACAGCCGTTTTGGCTTCAATCAGCTCATCTCCAGCAGCATCAGTTAATTGTACTTTGAAATCCCTTTTTCTGCCCTAAAATGTGCTTTCTGATCATCCTCTCAGTGCAAATATGGTAAATAACTAACCAATGTGAACAGCCACAAAGCCATAAACATTTTACAGATGTTCAGCCAACATCCATGAATGCAGACAAAAATTCCAAACTCCAGCCCTGTGCAATGAGCCTAGCCCCACTTGGAGGGGAATGTGCAGCTGAGTTGGGTGCACTGTAAATGTGCCTGGTTAGTAAGAAAGGGCTTTTCACCACAGATCACAGGGAGCCCCTTCGTGGAGCTGAAATGCCTTTGCACCAGGTCTCTCGCTCCCAGCCAGAAAGTATCTCTCTCTCTGATGAGAAAAGGGGTTTTTCTAATTTATTGCTTTTATGGGATTGTTCCTCCACAGAGGCACAAATAGCAGCATATCAATAAAGCCAGTCGTTTGAAGTTGGATATTTCCACCTCTGTCACAGCAAAATAATTAAAAAAGGATTCACAAGATCATAAATTGCATGTCACCAAGGACACAGCCTCCTTAACCCTTTGAAAGCCAGGCTGTCTCCACCCATGGCCTGTGTTACTCAAGGCATGAAGACACATTTGTTATTTTTAGCATCTCAGTCACAAGGGCTTTTGTGTCTGGAAAGAGATACACTAAGAACCTGTCTGCACAGGGAATGAACTGGCTGGCTGGTGGGATCGTAGCCCAGCTCTGGTATGCAAATGCACATATAGATTTGATTTTCAGCCAGGCAAACGAGGAGCTGCGCTGCAGACCTGCAAGAGCTCAGCATTTAGTCGCATGGAAGTTAAAACACGTTACAGGCATTGGGAATAACATTTTCAAATATAGTTGAAGAGTGGCAGCATGAAGAGGGCCTAAAAATGTTTGTTCTCAGCTAAAAGCTCCTCTGGCTTCAGCTGGGTTATAGAAAAGGATGGAAGCCACCTGGGTCAGGAACTCCTGTTGTCCTGCTGATCTCTCCCCAGCACAGACACAGCCAGAACGCATCCCGAATCACTGGAAAAAATAGGTTAACGCAAGAAAAGGAGTGATGTAATTTTCTAGTCTGGTTGCAGCTTAGTTCCCAGTTCAACAGCCAGCTTGTGCTCCAGCCTAATTTGATTACAGTCGAGGTTAACACCCATTGTTAAATTCTGCAGGTCAAATCCTGCCATCTTATAAATGCAGAGAACTGTGGGAAAGGCTGGGTGTGAATCTGCAGGCCTGAGCCCTGGTGGCACAAGGGAGCTGGGCTGCCCAGAGTGGCAGGGCTCAGTGGAGAGGCACAAGAATGAGGAATGTGTGCTGGGCCGTGGGCACAGGAATGCACCAGGGTGGCAAGTGCTTGTTTCTGGGGGGAAGCACAGCCCCCAGACAGTGGCAGGTTGTTGGTTTGGTGTTGCTTTTGAAAAGAGCACTCTTGAAGCCTGCGGAGTCTGCGGCGTTAGGAGAAATCCCACTGGAGGAGGATTAGTGGGAAGAACGGAGCTGAGTTAAGTGTGGTTTATCACAGGGCAGCGTAATTATATCACACATATCCCATGGCTACATCCACTATCACCAGCATGTGAAGGGGCATGTGTGTTTGCCTCCTTATGCCCTTCTGATCCAAGACAAAAACCCCTGGAAAAGAGCGTTGTTTTCCTTTTTGTTACCCCAGCAAGAGGATGATGGAGAGGGTACGGGGTGGGACCTGTTTTGCCCAGCCTGAGATTTCTTGTGTAAGCTCCTTAGAGGAAGAAGTAAAGAAAACAGCCATTCTGGTATCTGAGTTTGGTAACACAGCCTAGGTTTTCTTGGGAAGAATGAGATTTAGGACATGTTTTGGATAGATAATAGAATAATTTTTCTAGAAGGGCAGCAATTTATTCCTACCATTTAGGAATAAAACTGTAATTTTAACTCATTCCAGTGTGTGGACTCCTGAATGAAGGTAACACAACCTAAGTAAAGAAAATAGCCATTCTGGTAGCTGCTTTTGGTAACACAACCTAAGAGTTTTCAGGGGAAGAGTGAGATTTGGGACGTGTTACTCCATTACCAGAAGCTCGGGCAGAAGTGATGCCCAGCACCCACGTGGCACCAGCAGCACTCCTCAGCACAGTTTGCTGTGCAGCCTGCCAGTCTCCTGGTCCTGAGGCAGGGATAACTGGAGCCACAAGCAGCCACAATAGCAGAAGGAGAGGTGTGATCCCACTCTGCTCATGTTCTGCAGCATCACAAGCAATAGCAAGGCTGGGTGCAGAGGGCAGGAAGGGGAATAAGCATTGTGTTGAAGAGCCAAACACACTCAGATGTTCTCCTTAGACGCAAGGCTTTACTAGCTACAGGAGATAAAAACCCCAAACAATGGTATGTAGAATAATACATGGTGCAGACGGTCTAAAGATGTTTTTTTCCCAAGCACAGGGTTACTTGCTCTATTACAGACTCAGAAAGTCAGAAGAGCTCCAAGTCCTTATATCACAATAGCTTAAGTTATGATCATCAATGAACAGCACAAAATTAAAACCTTAAGCCAGGTTATTGGAAGGAGGAAAGCAGATGCAGAGTAACAACACGGCCGGTGGGTGCTTGGTTTTGACTAACACCCTTTCCCAAGCTCACACTTTGAATGGTTGTAAAATCAGGAGCAGACCTCAACCCTTGGGAGCCCTGCCCTGCCTTCTGGTCCTCTCTCAACATGACACCAAATTAGGACCCTTCAGTGGCAGAGCCACAACCCAGGCAGACAGGACTAAACGGCCCCTGGACGCAGGATTACCAGGGCTTTGCTGGAGGATGGGGCAGCGCAGGGAATTGCAGCTCCCTCCCCATCACAGCCGGGCAGAAAGGGCCCGAGGAAGAGGCTGTGCATATGGAGAAGGGCAGCAGCTGAGCCCCCCCTGGAGATCCCTGGGGATGTGCCAGAGAGCAGTGGGAAAAGCAGAGGATGAACTGCAGTGCCCAAAGCAGGACCGATAAATGGATGTGTCCCAGGGAGGGAGAAGGTGCCTGGCATGAGGCTCTGGTTAAACAGAAGGAATATAGGAGAGAGAAAAGATGGCTTCTCTTCAGACTGACACCAAGTGTCTGCAGGAACAGCTGTTTTTGCTGTCCCTCTCTGATGCCACCATGGGACAGCAGCTAGTGAAACCCTGTGGGTTTATCGAGGCATTGGGAATCCTACAGAAACACCAAACCCAACGCCCTCTCCTGTCCTCGTGGCCTCCAGTCTGTCCATGAGTTGTGAACTGAGGTCTGTAGCAGGCCTTGAAACAGAGATCTGTACTTCCCCTGGAAACCTTCACTCAGGAGGCCACAGACTGGAATAAGTTAAAATCACAGTTTTATTCCTAAATGGTAGGAATAAATTGCTGCCCTTCTAGACAATTTTTTCTATTATCTATCCAAAATAAAGCATATAGATAAATAATGAGATTTTACAGTACCTATCAGAGTAGCTATAATAAGCATTTGAACAGGATGAAATACTGTCTTATTAGGAGAGCTGAAGGTGTGAAGTTTGCCACCAGCTCCAAAGTGCAGAGATGCTCATATGACAACTGTCTCTTAATATTCATTAGCAGACTGATGGCTAATATAACAAAACCCTTCACATTATCACAAATCCATCAATGGTACTCGTGTGGCTCCCATCACCATAATACCTGAGCACCTCCAGCATCCCTGCAGCAGATGATTATCCATGGAGAACCCAAATAATTCGTACCTGAGCCCTTGAGCAAGTGATGAGGAGGTCTGAAGGAGGGGGAAAGCCTTCTTTTCCATGCTGGACCAAGAGTCTTGATGATATCAGCTGGCCTGAGGGCTTAGTGACCTTCAAGCTGGATCCCAATCCCACAGAAGGTGTTTGTCCCAGGGGATGGTTATCTGTGGTCATGCTGCAACACCAACAGCCAGACCATGTTGGGACAGAGGGGTCTGAGAAAACTTGTGGGGAGGTAAGTGAAAATGAAATTAAGAGAATGTGTCTCTTCACCAGCTTTGTCCAGTTGTCCTCTTTGGTCTTTGGATGAGCTGGGGGTGAGGGTGTTTTGCTTTGGTCTTGAGATGGCCACTGGCCTCAGCCTCATGGCCCATGGAAACACCAAGGAGGCCAAAGCAGAAGTGCAGGAGCCACAGCATCAGCCCTGTGCACCAGGGATGGGGCCAGAGGGCTGAAGCCTTGGCTGGGATTTCAAGAGCTTTGGGCTCCCCAAGTGGGGCTTCTCTGGGCTGGCAGGGACCCTGCTGGGACTCTCTGCAGCAAACCAGAAATGTCAGGAGATGAAAAGTGGGATTCTGATGGGCTAAGCCCTCCAAGAACACCACAAGCACACGTGACACTCTCCCTTCTAATTTAATAACTAGGAAATCCTATTTTACTGCAGCAAACGTCAACCAGCCTCCTTAGAAAATAACTCCAACCTCTGCCTAACTCACACCCTTTCCCTAATTTCATCCCTGGGACCCAGGGGACGCAACACCAGGTCCCCAAGGAAGAGGTGTCCCCAAGCTCCCCTCACTTGCCTTGCCCCAGGAGACATCAGTGAAACACCATTTTCTCTCTCCAACCCTTTCAACTATGCTCCTGAGTGGAGACAAAGGAAAAGGGAGGAATTAATTCCAGGCAGTTGAGTGTGTTCCCTGCTCTAGCTCAGTTTGGAGTAGGTACACATAATAATAACATTTTAATAATAATTTAATTTATAATACGCCCCCCTGCCAAGGCACTCAAGGCACTACACAAACAATTAAAATATGATTATAATAAATAAACAGCAATAATTAAAACATCATAAACCAGCCAATATTAGAGACAAACCAAATGCTAAAAAGCAAAACAAAGCAGCATCTTTGGAGGAAGGAGATCCTTGTACAATTCATCTTCCAAATCTCCTGTTGATGTTAGATTGAAATTCTCCTGTGAAGCTGTTTCTGCATCTGCAAAGATTTTGGCAGTGTCACAGTCATTAAAAAAATGGATTTTATACTACCATAAATTACCTAGAGTTTTGCAAGGCTGTAATAACACAACATTCACTTTCACAGGAATAAATTCAAAACTCAGTTTGTGCAGGAAACTCAGTTTATGGCACCAAATTTGTGTTGACTGCCCTGAGTTTGGGAAAAACACACATTCATACGGTTCGTGGTTCATAAAATGTGCCTCATTATAGAAACCAGAATGCATTAAAGATTTAAAACCAAACCCCAAAACTGAATAGCAGACCAGCCTTCTCCTGGCTGTCAGCTCCTCAGAGCCAATGGGATCGGCTTGTCCCAGTTTACACAACTGGAACCAAAAGACCTAAACTAACAAAAGAAGCAATCTTCCTCCAAAACAAATGAAATTCCACCTTGTGCCAGGCGAGAGCCGTGCACTGAACTCTAATGATTAAAGGAGACAGGCTCTGTCAAGGCAGAGGTGGAACTGAAACACAGCCAGTCGGTCCCTCTTCTGAAAAAACCTGGCACCAGCCCTCAGACAATTACATCCAGGATCCGTTCACTCGAGTGCCTCAGCTGATCTCAGTGGTTGTGGCAGCGCATGAAGGGAAAATCCTCCTCGCAAACCCAAACCACACAGGGATTTCTCCATACTAGGGAAAAAAAACCCCAAACAAAACAAAACGCGTTAGGAAGATGAAGCCGGTGGTTTTCATCCAGCACAGAGAACCAGGAGGATGTTTTCCATCTGATTCCTCTGAGGTTTTGCTCTCGTGTGCTTTATTTTGAGCTTCAGATCCAGGAGAATCTTAAAAATCAAGGGGATGGCAAATGAGACCACGTGGTGCTCACACACAAAGCCGTCTTTGGGGCTGGGTTCATTCAAAAAGAGGCCTCTAAAGGGTTCATGAACCTTAGTGCACAATGTCACAGCTTTGGAGTTTCCAAGGCAGGTAAGATGCCTGCAGTGGAGAAACCACTACAGATTTTGGGCACAGAGTGAGTGCTTTCATTTGTTTCTGTAGTTTCCTATCAGGACACTCTCACTCAAAAATGAAATTAATCACACATTCCTGGTTCTCTGCATAGACACCTCCAGGAACAGCCCCAAACTTTGCTGCAAGGGTGTGCTGGAATGGGACCCCTTTGTGTCTGCAGGGGAAAAGGTGTTTTCAAGGAGGGACCCACATTACCAGGGTTGGGGGTTGATTGTTTCTTACATCTGCTGAATGCAACCTCCTCCCCTTCCAGATCTCATTTCTGCATTAAAGCTCTATTACCTTTCATAGAAATGGTGCTTCCTGAATGCTTATCTCTTGAAAAGGAATTTTCAAGGGTAAGGGAACCTCCCTGTATCTGGGCAGCAGGGACCATTCATGAATTAGTATTGCTATAGTTTCCCCAAATCCTTCACCCTGCACAGAAGTTGTTGAGCCAATTTCAGGTTTCCCCTCCACGGAGGTAACTGGAATTCATGATTCTGGGGCTGCTCAGTGGATGTGGTAGGTCCACCTTCCTCTCCAGGAAGTGTACCAGCAGACAACAGCATTTGGACTCCAACTCCACATCAATAGCTTCTATTTTCCTTGGAGATGGAGTGCGCTGAAACATAGAGCAGCTCATCAAAGTTCTCTGCTCTTCCTCCTGCTGGGCCACATTTCAGCTGAAAGATTCAAATTCTGGGATGAACCACAGAAAATTTCCATTCAGTTTTCTTTATCATTATTCTGCAAGTGTCCTGTGTGACCTTGAACAGGTGAATCAGAGACAAACAGTCAAAAATGTCAGATGTCTTTGCCCTTGGGATTCAAAGAGAGCCAAGCGTCTCGCACCTTGAAGGATCTGGATTAGAGTGCTGTGCCTCAGTTTCCCTGTGTGCTTTCTTACCTTCCAGGATTGGATATCAATATGTCAGCAGGTTTTCTCCTCAGCTTCCCCATTCACTTTGTCATTGGTATTTTTAACTCAGATTTGGTCAATCATGTGATGACGATTCTGCCCATGTCAGCATTTCACCGTAGCAAAAGAATCTGGCCGAAGGTTCACCCTGGGTTTACACTCAGGGGCTTCTTTACAGATGTCACTCAGGGTTCTGATTAATTTAGAAAGGCTCTTCTGAAACTGAGGTCACTTCCAGTGGTTCCCCAAATTCTCCAAAATTGGGGTAATTCCAGCACAGGGGTTTAGGAGGCATTGGAAACTGCTTCAAGAGAGCTCTCACTGACACTTGAGAGCAGAAATTAGAAGACAGAGGTGGCAGAATTTATTTTATGACAAATCCTAAAAGGAAATTATGCAAAGTAATAAAATAAAGAAGAATTATAAATGAGGACAAGAAATGGGTGAAATATAGAATAAATTATGGGAAGGCAGGAAGGTTTGGGGGAAGAATTGAAGGCAGAAGTGCTGAGTTAAAGGATAATTACTAGAAACTGATGGATAGACTGAAGGGAAGAGGGCATTTGGGTAGGGGATTGGTACAATAGGAATCTGCAGGTTTTTGTGCATAGTGGCAGTAGCAAAGCATCTCCCTGCTACATGTGCCTTGGGGATGCACGGACTGACAGTCACTGTTCATTATTTGGGTGCAAGCCCATAAATCTGGGGACAAGGCTGCTCCTGCTTTGACCTACAGTCAAAATAAGCCTAACCCCAGGAAAAAAAAAAAAAAAAGGACTGGGTAGACGCAGCCCTGGTGGCATTGCATCCTGCAGGAGCAGCCGGCATGGCCACGGCCACCCTCCCTCCTGGCAGCGCTGCCTTGTTCCCTCCTCACCAGCCTCCCCCAGCCCCGCAGCACCCACCGGGGAGGGGGGATGCTCCCCGCAAAGCCCCACCAGAGGTTCCCCAGTGAGAGCAGGAGGGCACAGGGCGAGCGGAGCTGCTCCCGGGTTTGTCTGGGGAATCCTTGCGAGAGCTGCGAGCCCCAGGTGCGGGGAGGGGGCGAGGGAAGCCCCTGCTCTGGCCAGGGACCCTCTCTGGGTGCAGCCGATGGCAGGAGGAGCTGGTCCCAGCCCCACGGCCCCAGCTGTCACTCTGAGCGATGAATTACATGCTATAAGAAGGTGTTGACAGGAGCAGCTGGACATCAGGGAGTGATGAAAAGGGAACAAAATTCATTCCGAGTTCAGACAGACTGGCTCGTTAGGGGCACCGGCGGCAGAGGCCACAGAAGCACTGCTCCATCTCCTGGACATCCACTGAACCGGCTCCCGGAGAAGCCCAGAGCCCCCACTGCCCCTTCCCGGTGCGGGCGCAGCCTCCCGCTCCCATCCCGGGTGGCTCCGGGGGACACACCGGGGTTCGCCCCTGTCCCCCTCTCTGCCCAGCCCGGGCTGAGGTGTCCCCAAACACAGCACGGGATTCAATTTGGGCATCTTCAAAAGGAACCAAATCAAAGACTTTTTGTCCCTCTTGTTTGAGGCTGTAATTTGTATAAACTGTATGAAGAGGGATGGGGGAGGCGGGACGGGAACATTTGGCATCAAAACAATTATCTCCATTTTAATGCAAACTAAACGACATGCTAAAGGGGAATTGTTTCGTACATATGTACAGCAAGTGAACATTAAACCACACGGCTAATAATTAACTGGCTCGACATTACCCTTGCTGTGCGAAATGCGAGGGTGTCCCCTTACACTTAATGCACGGGGAAGTTTGAGGACACGGAGGTCCCGTATGAGATTATTCCTAAAGCTGTGAAAATAACAAAGAGGGTTTTTTTTTTTTGGTTGGTTTTTTTTTTTTTTCCTAAGCCAAGCTACTTCTTGGCATTGAGAGAAGTTGGCAGAGAGAAAAAAGTGTCAGTGCTTCTCCCACCCCTTTCCTCCCTCTCTCCCTCCCTTCCTCCAACTCTCCTCCCTTTCCTGACTTCCACTTCTTTCTGCCGCTGGAGAAAAAGAATAGCAAATTCAGAGAAAATTTCATTGACGTTATTCAAAGAGTTTTTCATGGATTATTTACACAAGTGCTGTTCAAACAGCCTTTGTCTGAACATCCCTTGAAATCTGCACCCAATCCTTTCAGATTCAAAGCAATAGCTCAGGGGAGACAAAGGGGAGCGGCTGACATGGGTTTCCTCTGCAAGTGAATGAGAGGTCTGGCTAAACACAGAGGGCTTTGGGATCACAAGTCTCCTTTCAGCCTGGAAAATAAACACTGATCTGAGGCCGGGCAGCTGTACCTCTGAGCAGCCTGCCCCATTCGCTGCCGTGGAAGGAGTGGGGCACACCTGGCTGCCCACCCCGGGGCACGGCACCCCTGTCCTGCACCCTGTCCTGCCCTGCTCTGGTGCTGCTGCTGCCCAAACCACCTGTGCCAGCCCTGGGGACCCTGCCTGCACAGTGGGGACAGGGAGACCCAGCTTCCTGAGCCACCCCAAGCCCAGCCCTCCGGCCAAAGGACACCTCAAAGCCCCCTTGGCCTCCTGGCTGTGATGGTGTCGGAAATAAATGTGCTCCTACAAAAGCCATGAGTATAAAGCAACAGACTCTCTAAGCAGAAGAAAGAAAGAGGGATGGTGGAGGGAAAAGGAGGGTGAAAGAAGGCAGGCAAAGCCACTATAGAAGTATTACCAGGTGCATGTTCAACACCAACTCACAGACCTCTCTCCATCCCAAAACTGTGCACAGGGAGCACTTCCTTCCCCTCTGGCCGAGGAACAACCTTAACCTCCCTCTGACCTGGGAAATCAGGCACCACAGGCTCATGAAACTGTTGAAATGCCTGTACCAGGATCAATTAAAACCATGGGAGTAAGGGAAATATGTAAGAAAGGCCAAGTTCTGCCTTAAATTAACCCACAGCAATGAGCAGCTGTGAGGTGGGGAAGGCAGCACAGCCCCTGCTCCTGCCACGCCTGCCTGGCCTCTCTGCACAGCAAACACAGCATTAGGTACCTCCTCTTCAAGTCTCCACAGGTTTTGGTTGTCACCTCTTTTAGATTAAAATGTGTAAACCATCCTACACACATGGTTTGATCAGTCCCTCTAAGTGCTCTCTATGCTCTTTGCTTACATAAAACTTTTCTTACTTCCTGCACACCTTCTTCCCAGCTCCTGTTTTCCTGTTTGTGCTTTCTTAGCTCACCCACCAGCCCAGTACCAAACACCAACTTACTCTAATCAAAAGAATCAACTTTTCTGCTTTGTTTGATACATTGCAAAAACTTGCTCCAAGTAATTGCCATTGGATTTCAGGGGGAGGTTCTCATCTGCTAGAACTGGCCTCTGACATCCTCGAAATAAACCTTTTTCCTTCTCCATCTATTTATCTTTTCATTCAGATATTCTCCTTCCTCCCTTCTGGCTTTTCCACCATCACCATAAACCAAATATTTTCCTTCCCTGACTTACTCTCTTCCTTTCTCATTGTCATCTCTATTCTGAATGTCTCCACAGAAATATGTGATCAGAGACACACAACTTGAGTGCAAACTCTGAGCACAACAGTCCCAGTTCCAGGTGCCCCAGAAGTCTCAGGCTCCATCTCAGCTCCACCACTGGAGGCAGCAGAAGTTGGTGGAAGAAACCCTGTTTTGAGAGTAATGAACTTTGATGGTTCACAGAGTCCTGGTGCAGGCACACAGAAATGCTCTCCACGCCTCTTCAGAGGGTGTTACTATTTTCTTTAATAATAATAATAATAATAATAATTCCTACAACTCTGGATATAGTTATGCATAAAAATGCTGAACCTTCTTTTGAACTCTGTTCAGCTTTCAGCATCACATCATCGCAGGGCAGTGATTTCCAGCCTACCTGGGTGTTCATGAAGATGTGATCATCTTTTATTTTTCAGCAGCTCTGAACTGATCTGGCTTTCCAGTTTAATTCATCAGTAGGAGACAGAGGAAGGAGAGCCCCCTGCAAGGCTGTTTTATCCCTTTGAGTCCCACACAATCCTTGAATCTTGTTGAATTACCACTTTTAACTTTTCCAGAATGATGCTGCTTGTGAGTCACCTTTAGTGCTGAAGAAGTAGCCTCTCCTAGCAAGAAGATTAAAATCCCATTACTTGTTATTCATGTGTTATTTAATGATATTTTTTTCCATTATGTACTTATTTATTTTTAAGTTACTTGCTTTGAATCTCGAGTTGGTGTTTGTAATATTAAGTCTGGTTTCTAGTTTGTTTTTCTAATTGGAATAAAATAAAAATAGAATCGAATTTTTTAGTGGTTATTTTTATATTTATAAAAGGAATGACAAAAGCAAACCTCAACAACTGATGACCAGACCTAAATGCCAGTAGTGCAGCTGTACAAGATAAGAGAAACAAGGAAACAAAAAGCCCTAAAACTCCAGCATGTCCCCGTAGAAGTCCAGTACCTCTCTTGTAATTGTTTGGCATCCAAGTGGTGGTCATATAAGCTCTGGCTTGAGGACAGTCTCCTCTCCACACAGGTATCTCTCCAGCCATGGGGAAGGTGGGATGAATGCATGTTCCATGCAGTTTTTGAAGATGACAAACTCCATTTTGGGGAGGGACATATCTGCTTGATGACTGGACGGCTCTGAAGATGAAATGCCACAACCCCAGCCAACAGAGAGCTCACATCAGTGAGATGATTCCTCTAAGAAAGCCATTTCCTGGAAGGAAACCTGAGAGAAAAGGCTCTTGTTGGCGAGATGAAGAGCCAAATGGAAGACGGATGAAAGGAAAATAAAGATGGAAGGAGAAGAGAGGAAACAGGAAGATGGCTCCAGAAGGAAAATCAGTCATTGAGATAGGTAGCCATAAAGACGGATCCAGGCACAGCCAGAGAAGTGGAATAAGGTCAAATGGGAGATCAGAAAGGAAACTGCTGCAGGAAAGAGAAGACATGGTGAGGAAAGGAAGGAATAGAATGACAAGGAGGGAGCAGCGGGAGAGATGAATAGGGTGGGAAGAGGCTTGGAGAGACAAAGGAAACAAGGATGGGAGAGAGGGGAAGAACAAAAGTGCCCCTAGAACAAGGAGCAGCACCCCTCCTGCATCTCTTGGATGCTTTTAACAGGAGCCTGGAAGAATCTTCATTTATTGGGAATTCAATTAAGTAGAATAGTCATTATTAATTTTATAGGAATTATTTGTACAGGAAAGCCTGGAGCGAGGAAAGGCCTCCCGGAGCCATTTCTCCTGTCAACACCCTGGGTCAGGTAGGCACTGGCAGTGCAGTCTCACCAGTTGAGATATTAATGAGATGCCTCTAGGTGCAAATGATAGTTTAATAGGTGTTAGTTACCAGGAGCGCCCCTCGCCTGCACACGCCAGCACGCACAGCTCCTGACGAGGCTGCCTCCTTGTTAGAATAAGTAATTAGAGTGTAGGAACACTCATTTTGACACTTTAATAAAGTGTCAGCCATCATCAAATTAGTATTTAATAAAAATAAAATTAAATATTTACTACATTTTTATAACGTCATATTTAAAATACATTTGGGGGGTTTGAAAGGAGGTCCTGCTAGGACACTGGTCCCAAAAAATAAGGCCCATGATTTGTTCTTGGGTTTTGTTTTCCCTGTGGAGGAGGGACTTTGCTATGGACACCAAAATCCAGCAGGGAAATATTCTTATATGGGAGGTTTCCTCCTCCATCTTCTGAACTCCCTGTGCTGCCTGCAGACTCAGGATGAACAGAACAAGCCTAGCCCAGACTGCCACTGCTGATGGCAGTCAGTGCCAAGGAGTGGGGGAAAACACAATTTTGTTCCTGTTTCATTGGTGGAACAGCCTTCCAAAGCAGATATTGGAAAGAAAGCAGAAGAAAGTGCTGAAAATTAAAGCATGCTTTAAGCCTAGAGGGAATCTGAAAGGTAAAACAGCTTAAATGAGTTTATTCCCCTCCTATCTTACCATCCCATGTTTGTCCTTCCTCAAGATGCCCAAGGGAAGGCCAACACTGATCTGCCAAGCTGACACCTCAGGATGTGGGTGGCATCCTGGTGACAAAGCTCTGTGGAGTGGCCCACAAGATGCTCCAGCAAAATGGTCTCTCCCTTATCTCTGCTGAAACAGAAAGCAAAGGCCCAGGAGTCCAGCAGCCACGGCAGAGCAGGATTATTTTGGGGTGCAGTCAGCCCTGTGCACGTCTGTGCCCACAGAGCTGAGATGCTCTGTGGAGCCAGGGCTGTTTTGGAAAACAAAAGGCGAGAGGAAGGCACAGAAGGAGGCGCAGAAAATCCCTCTGGTCAAGGTGCCTTGGCAACACGGGGCAGGGGCTGTCCCCAGGCAGTCCCCTGCCAACAAGGGATCCTGTCTCTGAGACCTATGAGTCGCTGCTGAAAGCCTGGCAACAATTATTTAAATTGAAGCTGCAACCCTCCTTCTCCTGGAGGGGGAAAGTGGTGCTGGTCCCTGTGTTTTGGGGGGTCCCACTGGGCTGCCTGCAGGCTGTTTGGCCCTGGGGCATTGCTCCTGGGGGTCTGAGAGTGTTGTTGCACACAGCTTAAAGTAACAAGAGACTTGTCCAGTGTCACCAGCCACCTTGGACCAAGGCCAGGTTCAGACCCTTGGGTTTTTTAGGGTGAAAAAGCTCTTTCCTTTCCTTTCCAATGCAGAATTTATCCCAGGCACCAAAGAAAGATTTTCTGGGGGGAAGTGGCTGGGTGTCTCTTACCTCTGGGTTGTTTTGGTTGCATTCTCATCTGCTGGAGCCTCAGCTGTGACGTCTGGATCTTCACTCAGACTAGGGCCACATCCACTACAAAAAAGCAGATTATATCCCCCAAAACCAAGGGAAACTAACAGTACCTCCAAGTCACATCCAAACGGTTCTGCCAGGATTAAAAATTAAGATCATAGTCCCCTCTAAACTATTTCCTAGCTGGTCTTTCCACAAAACATTCATGATACACAGGTACTCTGAGCAGCCCTACAACATCCTCTGAACACGAAAGTGGAGCTGAGTCCTGGGGTGGCTCAGGTGACTGCAGGTCTGTGATGCCCAGCAAAGCACCAGGCTCAGGCTGGAGGGGCAGCAGCCAGAGTGGTCTGAGCGGGGTGTGCAGGGGACAGAGCGGGGTGTGCAGGGGCCAGAGCGGGGTGTGCAGGGGCCAGAGCGGGGTGTGCAGGGGCCAGAGCGGGGTGTGCAGGGGCCAGAGCGGGGTGTGCAGGGGCCAGAGCGGGGTGTGCAGGGGCCAGAGCGGGGTGTGCAGGGGCCAGAGCGGGGTGTGCAGGGGCCAGAGCGGGGTGTGCAGGGGCCAGAGCGGGGTGTGCAGGGGCCAGAGCGGGGTGTGCAGGGGCCAGAGCGGGGTGTGCAGGGGCCAGAGCGGGGTGTGCAGGGGCCAGAGCGGGGTGTGCAGGGGCCAGAGCGGGGTGTGCAGGGGCCAGAGCGGGGTGTGCAGGGGCCAGAGCGGGGTGTGCAGGGGCCAGAGCGGGGTGTGCAGGGGCCAGAGCGGGGTGTGCAGGGGCCAGAGCGGGGTGTGCAGGGGCCAGAGCGGGGTGTGCAGGGGCCAGAGCGGGGTGTGCAGGGGCCAGAGCGGGGTGTGCAGGGGCCAGAGCGGGGTGTGCAGGGGCCAGAGCGGGGTGTGCAGGGGCCAGAGCGGGGTGTGCAGGGGCCAGAGCGGGGTGTGCAGGGGCCAGAGCGGGGTGTGCAGGGGCCAGAGCGGGGTGTGCAGGGGCCAGAGCGGGGTGTGCAGGGGCCAGAGCGGGGTGTGCAGGGGCCAGAGCGGGGTGTGCAGGGGCCAGAGCGGGGTGTGCAGGGGCCAGAGCGGGGTGTGCAGGGGCCAGAGCGGGGTGTGCAGGGGCCAGAGCGGGGTGTGCAGGGGCCAGAGCGGGGTGTGCAGGGGCCAGAGCGGGGTGTGCAGGGGCCAGAGCGGGGTGTGCAGGGGCCAGAGCGGGGTGTGCAGGGGGCAGGTGGGGCTGGGAAAGCACCGAGGCCCCTGTGGCTGCTGGTGAGGTCGGGGCCAGGCTCTGGCATGGGGACAGGCTTCCACAGGCTCCAGGCACGGTGCTCTGGAAAAGAGTGCCACGCTGTGTCTGTGCGAGGCCTCACAGCGCGCTGCTCCACCGGGACACAGCTGCTGCCTCCAGCTGTGCTCCGTGCCCACAGCATCCCCAGCAGCCCCGTGTTCCTGCACTGCCAGCAGCCAGGCCAGGAGCAGCATCCCACTGGGAAACAACCCGTGCTGTCATCAAAGCCGGGGGAACCCTTCCTGTGCCGCAGCCGGCAGCGATCCCCGTGGCTGCAGCAGAATTCCTGACCTGCTGCTGGAGAAAAGAAGGGAAACAGTGAGTGATTGTCAGAGTGGCACCAAGGGAAAGCCCTGCGAGGGGCAGCTGCTCGTGGCAATGGGGCAGCAGAGAGGCCTTTGCTTGCATTAAATGCTCTGCCATGAACGCGGGGTATGGACTGAATGCTCTTGTCCCCAGCACCCAAAGGGGGTCTGCGACAGAGACACAGACCGACTTGGGACAAAGGGAGCGGTGATAAGTCAAGGGGGAATGGTTCCAAACTGACAGAGGGCAGACTTAGATTATTGAGAATAAATTCTTCCTTGTGCAGGTAGTGAGGCCCTGGCACAGGTTGCCCTGAGAAGCTGTGGCTGCCCCATCCCTGGAAGTGTCCACAGCCAGGTTGGATGGGGCTTGGAGCAACCTGGGATAGGGGAAGGTGTCCCTGTCCATGGCAGGGGGGTTGAAACTCGATGATGTTTAAGGTCCCTCCCAACTCAATCCATTCTATGTTTCTATGCCCTTAGTGGCATCTGGATGGGGGTAACACACTTGGGCAGTGATTCACTTGCTTCCTCCCCCTCTGGGTCCTAATGATGACTGCCTGCCCCTACCCAAATTAAAATACCTGTCTGTTAGGGGCTCAGCAAACCCTGTGCCACCAGCAACATCTGTTCCCCAGCAGCAGATGAGGCCACTCTGCTGCCCCAAACACCCGCAGTGGAGTTCATTCTCTGCTGCCCCAAACACATGCAGTGGAGTTCACTGAAAACTTTGTTATAGGAGGATCAATGAGGGAACACCTTGGAGTGGAATCTGATTTTGCACTCCACCAAAGGCTTCCTGTGAAGCCTCAGAAAAGGTAGCAACACCCAGAGCCTCTAAGGAAACTGGAGCTGCAAACAAGTCCTTACTGGAAACCCCCCTTCCCCACGAGCAAAGTGAGACCTACAACACTCCCATTTTGTAGGACCCAGCTAAAACATAGCTCCTTGCAGCGTCTCCAAGGTGTTTTCTCTCATGCAGAAGTAAAGGGAGGTCTGAAGACACCCGGTGTGATGGCAGAGGAGGCAGGAGGTCTGTGGGTTCACACCAGCCCGGGCAGATGATGGGGAGTGCCCAGCTCTGGCCCCGCAGAGGGAGAGGTGTTACCTCAGAGAGGAGCTCCGTGGCAAAACAGCTCAGCAGCTGCCCACACGCAGTTCACAAACCAACACCACATCATCTGTCACTGAGAAAAGCACCCAGTTCTTGAATGGGTAATGCTGGCAGCCTCACATCAATGTTTTCACAGGCAAATTCATACACTGACCTCCTCGGTGAAAGACGCAGCAAATGCCTGGAGTCTGGTTTACATCTGCCATGGGATCCTGTTACATTCAGAACAACCCCTGTCAACGCTGAATCTGTAACAATCAATAAAGAGAGAGAGTTTGTTTGTTCATGTTTTGTTGGTTTGTTTTTTTTTTATGTTCTCTGATTCCTAATTGTGTTATTTTGCTACTCCAAGTTTTGCAAGTTTTGCGATTGCCTCCCTCCTCCCCTTCTTGTTTTCTTTTAGGACAAGCTGTCATCTTTTCACATCTTTTCACCAGGCCATTGCAAATGTAAAACTGTAAATTGCAGGACTGTGCAAATAGCACTAATAGCATTTGCATAAAAATTGGTTGCAAAGAGCAATTAGCACTTCATTAATAATCAATGAAGGGCCAATTTACACATTGCCCAAAAGCAAATTGTAAATTCAATTTTGTCTATAATTGAGCATTTGGTGCTGGGCAACTACACAATGGTGCCAGGAGAGACCAGCCCAGCACTTTTGGAGTCCTGTCTCCCATGAGCTCAGGTTTTCAGTGATCCCCAACATGGCTCTTTCAGAGACCAAGCCAGCACCTCCTTCCCAATGGAAGGGAACTCCAGGAGGTACTTTTGTTCAGAGAAAACACACAAATGTCTGCATGCTACCAGCCTTGCTCAGATACAACCCTAGGGCCAAGAACATGGATACTGCTTATATGGAAGTCTTGGTTCTGTCCAAACATACCTTGCACAATGCTGGGGAAAGGGGAGATGCACAAAGGACATTGGAGAGGCATCATCACCACAGTACAAGGACCTGAACATCCTCTCACTGCAGTATCTGCTACTGCTCTACAAGTGACAGCAGATCTCTTTCCTCTGCCTCTAGGTAAAGTTCTGATGTAAGCCTTGTGAAGTATTCCTACTCATTCATCCAGTCTCCTCTTTGTCCCTGCCATCCACACGTGACCTTTCTGGGATATCCCAAATTTGTTTGCAGTCGCTGAGGTCAGAAAGACCAAACAAGCCCCTGCTTTATCACTTTGATTACAGTGCCACAGAAGGGTTCCTGGTCCTGATTTGGGCATCAGGCAATGTATCCCCCAGCCTTCCCTTGGAGGTGAATGCTGGTATCCAATAAACCAGGGCAGCTTAACCACGGCAACAACTTTCCCAGCCCCAAATTCTTCGCTATCTCATCCTCCACTTAAAAGGCACAGCCAGCTCTGTTTCATGAGCAGAGCCTGACTCTAAACCACTTGACATCTGAAGTTTCCTTATCACATTTAGCATGGATCTCATGAATCTGGTGAAAAGCTAGATGATCATTTAGCAGGGGTTGGTCGCTTTATCTATTTTCCATAATAATTTGAATATTATTACAATGGCACCTTTCATCTGGGGATATACATGCACTTTACATATGTTACATTAATTTCACCGATGAGCTGGGGAAGCACTCCTTATCCCTATTGTGCACATGAGGAAATGGAAGCACAGAGATGATATACTGCTTGCCCAGTATCACACAGGAAGTTTCTGACAGAGCCAGGAATAGAAATCACATCTCCCATGTCTTATGCAGAAGAATATCTTTATGTCCCTGCCCAGTAACTGAGCCCTTAATCCAGACTAAGACACCCACACAGGACCCACTTTGCTGAGAGCAGCACAGACACCCACAAATGGCAGTGCCTTGTGCTGGAAGGAGACTTGACTGATCTGAAATTTCCCCCACCATGAAGGTTGGAAGTGCCCTCTGCAAGGAGCAGTTTTGGGAGCTCAGAGGGAGGGGGGCTGGCTCTGAGAGTGGTCTCCATCTGAAGTGGATGTTATTAGTTGGTGTAAGCAGATGCCCGACGTGGGATGCTCAGGACTTCTCAGTTTTCACCCAGCAACGTCCCAGTTCCCTTTTTCCTGCCTGTTCAATCCACCTTTACCAAGAGATTGAATTTACAATGGACTTGAACACATTTAAATCCATTTATTGCAAAATTACTTTTCAATAATTACATCACTGTGCTGACTGTGTTGCATAATGAAATTAGCATGAGAGATATTAGAAAGAATATAAAATTATAAGACATATTGAAATACCTCTTTCCCCGTCTGCCTTAGCACAGCCCATAGCTTAACTGGAAAACGAGCACTGCTCCTGGATGGGATTTAAATGCATCAAGTGTAATTTTATAATGTCTTTTATATAAATTAATTATAATGGTTATTGCTGCTTTACATTATTAGATTGAAATTTGCCTCCACTTCAGTGCATTAAAAGAAAGCTGCACCCATTTTGCTCCTCAATGCCCTGAAAGTTCTCATGGCGTGGAGCCATCCTCTCCATACCGACACCATCAACACATCTGAGGTTAAAAGCTTTGGGCTCCTGTTGGACTGGCACTGCCCACAAAGGGTCCCAAACCCACAACCAGACCCACAGGGGTGGGCACTGGGGTCCCCACAGAGATCTTGGGCTGGGATGCTCCAAACCCGGCTTTTCCTGTTTCACCTCTGAGCAATCATAGGGATGCTCAGGCTGGTTTTAGCAATCTCTCACTGATTGTGTATCTGGAAGGAACTGGAGGTGATAAAATCCATGGCAGAATCCATGGTATGACAGAGGTGAAGTGTGTAACTCGGAGCAAGCACAGCCCTGGGCTGACCCTGGGCTGCTGTCGGTCAGTGCTGCTGGGTGTCTGTGGGGGCCACTCTAGAAGAACTGGGGCCATCCCCATGCAAAGCTCTCCTTTCAAAAAAGAGTTTGGACACTGTGCAGTGATTCTTTTCACATATCTCCACTTCCACCTGCACAGTTGTTTTTCTCATGTAGTTTCTGGGCTGTTCCATGACAAACCAGCAAAGGAGGTTGGGTGTTAGGTGGTTAACAAACCACTGGCTACGCTGGACAAGCCACAGTTGTGCAAAGCACAATGAAGACACAGTGATATGCTTTCATTGCCACTTAATCCTCAACAGAAGTCTACTAATATTCAATTTGTAACATTATTTGCACATTGAATTAATCCAGAAACTAAAAGCCTAATGAGTTATGGAAAGTAGCACATGGTTTAATTGCAACAACAAGGGCCTGCCAGCCTTCCTCCAGTCAGGAATGCTTGGGTAAAAATAAAATCCTGCATGCACTGGTACACACCAGACGGGCAGTGAACAGCAAACTAAACAATGTGAACAATTTGAATGACTGTTCTTTTAAATGCCCCAAGTTTTTCTTTTATCCAGGCATGCTCCTTGTGGAAACAACACAACATTGATTAAGCATAACACAAAAAAGTCAGGATGACCAAAGGAAAAAGAAAATTGCCTCCAGAATTATTGTCCATGTAAATAATCACAGGATTATTTAGGTTGGAAAACATAATCAAGTCCAACTGTTAACCCAGCAATGCCAACTCCATGACTAAACCATGTCCCTAAGTGTTACAATTTCCTTCTTTCCTTGAAGAAAGACACCAGGTCTTCAAGGGAGCTGTTGAAAAAGTCACTTGAAGAACTCAGAGAATGAAAAACAGTAGTTATTTTCTGCATACAATGCTACCAGCCCTTGGCAAGAGCTGCTGCTTCATTCAGTGTGCCCAACGCTCAGCACAGCACTTACCCTCCAGCAGGACCTCAGCCTTGGTCCACACCCATAGGAGTAAGAATTAGGACTTAAAAGTCAAGCTACAAACCAGAAACAATCATAAAACCTTTCCCTTTCCGAAGCCCTCTTTCCAATCTGCTCTGCAAGAAAAGTCTCTCCACAGTTTCACACCTTTCTGGAACACCTGAATATCCCAGAGTGGTCCCAGCTTCCACCCAGCAACACAGCACAGTCACATTCTATGCATACACCTGTTTTGGGGCCATATAATCTGATGGAAGAGGCTGCAATCAGAAGCTGATGGAAAATACAAGGAGGAAAAAGAGCAGGCTCCCTGCCTGGTTTGTTGCCATTTCAGGCGATTTAAAGCTCTTCCCAAAGCCTTTTACTATGAAGAAGAGCCAGGAAAAGCATCTTCAGCATAGTCTTGCAGATCCTGTCCCTTCCTCAACCCCCTGTGTGGCAGCAACTCAAACACTTCTGTTATGTTCATGGTGTGGAAATCTGGCCTTCTCTAAGGTCTCCTCCAAATCTGATCTAACAAACACATAAAACAGCAACTCCAGCAAATCCAGCCCAAACACCTCCTTTCCTGTGCCTGAGCTCTGCTAATGGTCAACCCAAGCCAGCAGCTCCTGAAACAAAAGCAAGATGGAGCTGCCAGCAAAGAGGGTTGGAGACCCTCATCTCGGATAGCCAGGCCAGGAGCTCAGGAGTTTGCACCATTTAATAGAAAAAGTGAATAAATCTGAACAGCACTTAATTTATTGATGAAGTAAGAAAGACTATTTAATGTGGAAAACATAAGCTAGATCAATAGCAGAGAGCACAAATAACTAAGGCTATTGACACATAAGTATTTTAAGCCTAATTGCAGGCATATGCACTTTCTAAGGGTATCTCACCTTCTAATAGCACCCTTGAGATTATGGGGTTAATTGATGCAGCTGTTTACTCCTGGCTCACGTGGTCCAGACTGGGATTCCCTGGAGGATGCTATTAAACTAAAGTGTTTAATGAAGTGCTAAAGAGTGGAGTTTCTAATATTCTTCCCTTGAATGAAATTGAATAGGAATTGGAGCAACCTTCTTCTCCCCAGGTGGAAACTGCAGCTCAGTGTTGGAGTAAATCACCCTGTGCTCCTCCTTGTGATGCAGGGGAGAAAGGCCAGACCTGCTCAGGTTCATTTGTTAGACCAACAGTGTGGGGATACTTGTGGGGTTTTTCCCTCCCAAATGATGAGTAGAAGAGACCTACAAACATGCTCCATTTTAGCACTGCTGTTGGACAAGGAATCTGAGGAAGCCAGTGCCATTCCTGTGGCTTTTTAGTGTGGTACTGGGCTTCTCTCTTTTGGGGTGGGCTGAAAGGAGGATTTGATCTCCCTTTGGGAAAGAGAACAGAAAACTGCACCAGTGGTGTTGCCAGTCTGGGTGTTTCAGCTCGATGGCTGTGGGCCAAATCAAGGCTGCCAGAGAAGAGGCTCAAAACCAGTCTCCTTGATTTATAACTTGCCCCAGTCTGGTTTGGTACCTGTGAAAACCAGGTAGGTGCCTACATACTACGTGTCTTCTAGGCTGCCATCTCTGGTCAAAGGGCACAGCCTCCCCGTACCCATCCTACAGTGCACAGCACACAGCTCACCTGCCTTTGTCTCTCTAAAGCGAAGGTCTTGGCTCTCCTTCACCTCCACCCACCACCAGCAGCTTCTCCCAAGTGAGGTCTGAGCAAAGCAAAGAAAGTAATGAAGGAGATTCCATCTCTGCAACCCCTCACTACCACCTAGACCTTGCCTGGAGGGACTTTGGAGCCTCCTCTCCCAGGGTCCATCCATCCTGCCTGTGATATCCCCCAGCCTCTCGCTCTCAGCAAGGACTGTAATTGCTGTAAGGCAGAAATTGCTTCTCCATTTGGCTTTTGCAGCCTGAGAGGGCACACAGACAATGAATTTGATGAAGGCAGGAAAGTCCCTGGAGCGAGGGGCACAGGGCTGCTCTGCTTGGGTTCAGTGAACTGGGCAGCACACAGAGCTCAGACCCTTCAAGGTCCTCCCATGGAATCAGGTGCCAAGCACAGACCCTTTAAAATCATCCTCTCCCTCCACAACAGCCTTTCTACTGCAACTTGAGATTTTATTCTCTTTTAAAATCAATTAGTTTGAAGCTTTTTTACAAAAGCCTGTCTGCAGGATAGCTATTCCCAGTGAAAATGCTCCTTTCTGAAAATGCTCCATCCACATTGCACCTCCCTTGGGAGGGCTGCAGGGATGGTGGGAAGGAAACATGATGTTTGTAGCCCAGATAATGTTACTAACTCCACTGAAAATGCTTCCAGAAACAAGCAAGCTGACTGGCGTGTTCAGTATGTGGCTGGAAGTGTGCTGGGTTAACTGGATTGGTGGTTTCAATGTGTTTGCCCACAGACTCCAGAGGGAACTGTCAGGAGCTGTGGAAGGTAACTGAGGAAGGCTGGTTTGCTGTCAGTCAGCACAAATCGTAAGTATATGGAGAGGTCTGCATGTGCACCATGAGAACCTGGGGGTTCTGTGAACCCAAAAAGGCTGAACTCATGGGTGAAATGTCTTTGGAGCTGTTTCTGTTTGTATCCCACCTGTTAGAAGGAATGTGGAACAGAGAGAGGCTGTGTCTTCTGAAGTGGGATGGGGGTTATCTGTAAGAGAAAACCATAATCTTTCCCAGAACAAATCTATATCTGCTTCCTGCATTCAGGACCTCATGGTTTTGGGACAATGTGTCTGGAGCTGGAGGAGAGGAGATTTTCCTGCTACAGCAGCACGGCCTCAGTGAGGCTTCCAGCTCCCACCTCTCCACCATGCTGGCCAGGCCCTTCTGGGCAAACCTGGGGGAAACAGGGGAGTAGTATGAGAACAGTGAAACCCCAATAGCCTGAAGGGCTTGGCTGTGTGCTGAGGGATGTGTTTGTAGGCTCAGTGCCTTGCAGAGTTGACATCAGAGGGACTAAAGAGAAAGGAAAGGGTCCCTGTCTGGTGTTTCCCCATCTGCTCCTCAAGTGTTGCCTCATCTTAGAGTAAATATTTCTAATACCAGGATGCCCCAGTTCTCACCTCTTGCCCAAGAGCCTCCCTGTTCCTTTCTGGTTTTATTCTGGCTGTGATATTTCTGCCCTCTGTACAAATCCTCCACCCACCTTCCTCCTTGTGTGCCTTTAGCCCGCTGTGCTCCACAAACGCTTCCCTTGCACATCAACCCTCCAAATTAGTGTCCTGGAGCCAGAAAAGCAGCTCTTCTGGGTCATTTTAAGCACATCCTACATCCTTATCAGCCTGTGTCAGGGAGCAAGATCAGTGTCAGCTCTTCTCTTCCTGTTCTCTTGCAGCCCACCTAACCCTGCCAAGTGACATTCCCTGAGCCCTGCCACCACCCAGCCTCAGGACACCTTCACCACCTTCATGGCTGCACCTAAAAAAGGGCCATGAGTTCATGGCCTGGAAAAGGGCACCAGCTCTAGCCTGGGGAAGGTGTTATTTGCCTCCTTTCTGCCAACCTCCTTTTGCTGGGTTTACTCACATTTGCCCATATGAAAATTATTTCCCAGACTCCAGTGGTACTCCCAGTTCACTGCCACCTGTGAATGTCACAAAGGGTGTTTTTTTCTTCTCTCAGAGCCAGGGTGGCAGGTGGGCTGTCCTGGGGGTCCCCCAGCCATATCTGCCCTGGGGCTCCTGCCCATGTACGGGGCCTGCAGCTCCTGGGATCATCTTGCTGTGACTTTCCTCCCAATCCAGCAAGCCACAACCACCCCTCCAAGCCCATAGGACATTTCTCTTCTGCTACAAACACCGTGAAGGCAGGCTTAAGCTAAGCTGTTTTATTTCACAAATGCAGCCAGGCCAGCATACAGCCAGATAGCGAGCCTTTGCTGATATGTGCAAACTCATTAAACCACTGTAATTTAATTGCCTGCAATTGTCCATCCATCCCCTGAACCCCGCACTCGCCACAGCACAGGGCACAGGGGCTCTCCCATCCCTGCAGCCTCCACCTGTCCCTGGCAGAGCAGGACCTGCAGGGGCGGGGGGGATAATGCACAGTCCCCAGCCCAACTGGGCCATCAAAGCCCCCAGCACTGGGAGAACAGAATCATTTGTGGTGTACAAAAAAATGAAAACAGCCAAAAGGACGCAATGGAAAACCAGAGAGAGAGGAAAATTAACTAAGAAATATGCAGCCTTGATGTCGATTCACTAAAGAATATTTATTGTCCTCTCAGGCGTCTTGCTTGCTCTCCTAACAAATATAATATTTTTGAAAGTAGTCTCTCTTTGCCACTGCTGTCTCTCTCGTGCCCTTTCTCTGTCTCACCAGCTCTGTCTCTGCCTCTCTGATACCAACTCTGACAAACCGTGCGATTCTGATGGAAAATTCATTAGTAGTCCCTTTTTTTTTCCTTCCCCATTTTCCCAGTCAGCTTCGCGCCTGATCTGTCAGCCTCTTCCATCCTGATTATCTGGAGACGCCAATTTCAAAGAGACATCTTAATAGTGATGTCAACGAATTAATTAGATGTGTTAATGAGCTAAAAGCAACCCAAATTAAATTAATGCAGTAATAAGCACAGACAGCAAAATTAGCTCCAATTTCTGTAAATGATTCTGAACTGTACACAACATCTCATCCTGCTAGAACATTACCATCCCCCAAAGCTAATCAAGAACTCCAGTGCAATTAACTGCTTAATTACAAAACACACACACAGCTCATAGATCCAGCAGCAGGAGGGGCGCGCTGGGCTGCGGAGCGAGCGGGGAAATTCTCGGCAGCAAACCCTGCACATCAGCCCTGCCACAGAGGCTGTGCCCCCACCAGAACATCCCCCAGGCTCCTAAAAGGGGGTGATTCGGAGCGAGGGCAGGCACAGGGGCAGGAGGAGGGTGGCCAGGTGTGCTCCCCAGGAGCACCCTGCCTGCTGGATCCCACCGTGGGACTCCCAGCGTGGCCAGGGATGTTTGCTGGGCCATGGTCAGAGAAGCCCATGGGTGGCAGGGATGTGCCCACTGCCCCACATTGGTTCTTGTGTTTGTCAGACTGGGGGCTGCATGGAAAAGCCTAATTGTCCAGCTCTGCTCACCTTCCCCTGGGATGAGCGAGGAGCCACTAATAGCTTTGCAGAGCTGCTCAGGTATCTGATTAGCTCTAATTGCAGCTGGGAAGACAGAGGGAAGGAGCAGGATAGCGCTGCGGACAGAGAGAAGGGGAAGAGGATGGTGGAAATGGGGAGCAAGAAGGGCTGGGGGGAATGGATGGAAATCCCAGGAGCATGCATGAAGGAAAGAGAATGGAGAAACCAACAGAGAAATGATGGATGCAAACAACAAAAAAAGGGAAAAAGCAGGGAAACAAAGAACTGAAGGCAGAAACAAAGGGAAGGAAGGCGAGACAAAGAGGGCTGCACGCTGCCAGGCCCCGCGGAGCAGCCAGTGCAGGAGGTTTGGTGGATACAAGAGTGGTTCTTGGACAGGCCCCATCCCAGCCCTGCAGAGCTGGGATGTGCTGGAGATGGTGGGAAACACAGCTGCCTCATCATGGGATGACACAACCAATTTGGAGGTTGTGGAGTCATTAGTCCGCCCAGTAAATGAGGAATATTTGCAATCAAGATGAGGGCAGAGATTCGCCGTGACAAATAACATCTCTGTGTTTCTCTTTTTTTTTTTCCTCCACCTTTTATTGCAATTAGTTCAGTCTGTTAATAAGCAAAGGATATTTTTAGTTAATTTCAGTTCCAGTTAATTGATTCAAAAGCGAAACCCAGCAACTGAGTTAATTGATCCATGCGTCTTATGCTGTAGCGGCGAGGTACTCTCTGGGCAGCTGCCATGGCTGGGCTCAGAACAGCATGGGAAGGATGGGAAGCAGGGAAGCAGCAGAGCCTCTGCCCCCAGGATGGGGGGCAAACACCAGCCCAGCAGCTGTGCCACTCACCCCTTGGTGCAGCAGAGGCGATGACCCTTGCACGGCCGCCGTGGGGAGCGTGCCAGCCCCGGGCAAGTCACCATGTGGGCACTGCAGCAGAAATGCTCGTGCCAGGGAGCTCGGTGAAGGGGATGCCCTGGCTGGCTCCATCCAGAGGGATGTCCAGCCTGGCACAGTGTCTCTGATGGGCACAGCAGGAGATGGTGTTTCAGAAAAGTGTGCTAGCAGGGCTGCTTTCCATGTCCCTCATGCTCCCCAGCTCCCTGAGCTGTCTTGGCAGAGATGCTGGAGGGTGCATCCCTGACCAGGGATTTTAGCTGCTACTTATAAAGCTGTTTCCATGAGTTTGTCTAATCCCCTTTTCCTCCTGTGGCAGTAAGTTCCCAAAGTTCACTACCTGCCGTGTCCAGAAGAGCTCTTTTATCTATCTCAAACCTCTTCTCTCACTGTTTTCAATTGAATGCCCCTTGTTCTTGTATTACAGGATTTGGTGAATGACCGTTCTGTGCCCAGATTATCCACTGCCTTCAGGATTTCCTAAACCTAAGACAAATCTCCCTTCTGTCTTTTCCACCTCAGCCTGGCAGACAGCACCATTCCTTACCTGCACTGTGTGTTTGCATCTTGTCACAAGGGACTGGTCCATCTTTTCCACTGAAGGCTGGATCTCCTTACCTGTGAATTCAACCCTGCTGGTGTTCAGGGTGCTCACAGCCATGAGCAGCCAATACTTAGTAGCATTTTTACTCATAGAATCAAAGAATAATTTGGTAAGAAAAAACTTTTAAGATCATCAAGTCCACCCATCAATTTAGCACTGCCAAGGCCACTACTGAACCACATCCCCAAGTACCACATCTACCCATGTTTTAAATACCTCCAAGGATAGTAACTCCACCAGTGCCCCAGGCAGTCTGTTCCAATGCTTGACAACCCTTTTGGTAATGAATTTTTCCCTAATATCCAATCTAAACCTCTCCTGGTGCAACTTGAGGCCCTTTTCTCTCATCCTATTGCTTGTTACTTGGGAGAAGAGACCAATGCTGTCCTCCTAGCTGCATCCTCCTGTCAGGGAGTTGTAGAGAGTGAGAAGGTTCCCCCTGAGCCTCCTTTTCTCCAGGCGGAACCCTCCTGGCTCCCTCAGTCTTTCCTCATCAGACTTGTGCTCCAGATCCTTCCTGAGTTCTGTTATCCTTTGGACTTGCTTCAGCCCCTCAATGCCTTCCTTGAATTGAGGGGCACACAACTGAACAAGGATTCAAGGTGCAACCTTGCCAGTGCCCTGTACTGGGGGATGATCACTGCCCTGGTTCTGCTGGCCACATTACTGCTGATACAAACACTGGCCCTCTTGGCCACCTGGCTCATGTTCAGCCAGTGCTGACCATCATCCCTGGGTCCTTTTCCACCAGACAGCTCTCCAGCCACTCTGCCCCCTCAGCATCGCATAGTCTGTCCTGACTGCTGCTTTTGGGAATTTTAGGTTCATGACTGCAGGCAGAGACAGCCTCCACCCTGATCCCACAGTCCTGCACACCCAGGACTCGCAGTCAAGGTTTCCACAGACTGAGCAGGCCGTGGGTCGTTCCTGATTTTATAAGCTGAGTTAGAGTCCAGTAACAATTGAGTTCACAGCTCTGCAAGTTGTTTCCTCTGGCAACAATTCCCCTAAAGCCTTTCTGAAATACCTGTTGATATAGGTCTCCTGAGTTTCCTACAAACCACTAATGTTCCTCTTGTCTATTCCTCCTGATAGCTCCTCAAGTCAATTCACAAGCACCTAATCATTTCCAGGGGAAAAACAAAACTCCTGGGGCAGATAAACCAGAACTGTCAAACACTTGAGGAGCACAAGCCATAAATTGCATCTCGCGGTAATAGGCACAATGCAAACAGAAGAACACCCAGGCTACAAAACCAGGTTTGAAACAAGATATAAATTGTGACAGTGATAAACAAAGACCTTCTTGGCTTCCTCTGCACCATCTTGGGGACCTGGCAGGATCAGACCATATTCAGCAGGCAGCTCAGAATCTTTTGAGGTATGTGATGGGCATCCCATGTACAGAGGCTCCACAGCAACTCGCTTTTAGTAGACAAAAAATTTTCTGGCAGCTCCATGGTTTCAGAAAGGGATCAAAATGCAAAACAACCCATCCCGAAGGCTACAGCAGAGGTTTTCTAAGCATGAATGGTTTAAGGCACAGAGAAACATGGGCAGTACATGGTTTAAGCACACAGCAGGGGTGTGCTCTGCTCCTGAGCTGTGCATCAGCCCCTCCAGCCCACACCACTCCTGCTCAGTGGCCCAAAGTGACCAAGAACTGAGCCACCACTTAACAGGGACACCTCCCTGCTCTTCTCATGTCTCTGCCTCCACATCTTGCTCCCCTCCAAAGCAATGGTGGGATGAGCCATCCATGCTGTGCTTGGGCACAACCATAAGTTCAGATCTCTAAGAAAAACTAAAAAGTTGTTGTTTTCCATGTTGATGAGTAGAAATAGAGTTGGGATTAAAATGTGCATCACTGAGCATACTGACTATTTGGTACCTGGCCTCTTCTTTATTACTCTCAGAGAGGACTTACATTTTTAAGACAAATAATGCATTTTCACAGGGACATTAAGGATGTTATTTCAGTCTCTGAGGGCTACATGCTGTGCCAATGAGGACTAGTGATAGAGAGACAGACAAATTCCTTGGTCTCTGTATTTGCAGTGCAACTAAGGACCTATCTAATGAAAGAGCCTAATAAAAATAAGATTTTTCAGAAAGTGCATGCTTAAACAATCTTCTGGAATATGGTCTAATAGCAAGCCCTCTCTGCCAGGAATATGTAGCTCATGGTGATGCAGTTTCCCCTCTTCCCAATTTTTAAAATAGGATATTGCAATGCACTATCCACGAGGAAAAATCAATAGATGCAAAGCTGGGCAAGGAGCTGAGCTTCCTCAATGTGATTAGCTCTGAGAGCCCTCAGCATCTCTCAGGAATGAGGTGCAGGTCCCAGCCTTTCAGCCAGGATTTGAAACAAGGACATTCCTTCCCTTGTCAGAAGCAACAGGGACAGTTTGCTTTTAGCGCTCATTGGGAAAAGTTGAAGGGAAAGGGTGCTCTTCAATAATGCTGCAAATTACCCTCACTTTAAAATGCTAGTCCTTGATTTGTCAGCCTATTTTTGAATAATTTACAGTGGATTTGGCAGGCTGCCGTGATATATAGTGTAATATGGAGGTGGAACTCTTTTGAAGCAGAAGTTAATACTTTCCTGGAGAAAAAGGAAATAATTGTGTCAAAACAAGCCTTAACCACTGAGGTTTACCTGTTTCTTAATACACAGGAGTTTGCAAACATGACTCCCATTAAAACAAATGAGACACATACATATGAGTCTGTCTGCCTTGAGAGGAAAATATTCTTCACAAGTGCTTTTCTTGGTGTTGGATGATCAATCCACCATCTGCTTTTATTTATTCATGATTTCTCAGACTACTACAACAATATTGACATTAAATACAGCTTTGGCTTATTAATTTTTTTCATTCATATGTATTTTAAGTCAATTTTATTGACTTCCCCTTGGCTTGCTCTTTTAGCTGTTTGCTTGTTTTCCTGGCCTGCTACTTTGTGCCTACCCTTACATCCATTTCCAATATTTTCTTTCCAGCTTCTTGCTTCTGTTCCAGGCAGCCACCAGAGAGCAATTTTCTGTTCCAGGCATTGTGGATGAGCTGAATTAAGACCTGTTGACCAGACTGAATATTTTCCCAGCTCAGGCTGCAGATTTGGGGCAGTTCTGCTTGTCCCAGGATCACTGAGATGGGCATATGCAGATATGTCATTTGTTCTCTGTGGCATTTGTGAAAGTGAGGACAGACAATTATTAACAGTGTTTGTCCCCTTTCCTATCTTATTGCCCCCAAGATCCCAGGGCTGGCTAGGACTGCACATTTGACAACCCACCTCTGACTCCAACCTGTCCCTGCTTTTCCAGCTCATCTCCACATCCCCTTCCTTCACCCCTTCACTGCCTCACCCCAGGTTCAAGCAACACAGACCACACTGAACACCTAAGCCACAAAAGGCTCCCAGGTAAGGACCAAGTCCCCATTCAGACTTTAGCCATTAATTTCAAGGAACATTTTGCCTACAAGCATTTTCAAGGTTTGGATCTTGCTCTTCAGGTGCCATTCCTAGGAATGGGGACAAATCTTGTTCTACCCCACAGCAGCAATTCACAGCCCTATGCCCTCCAAAAGCTCCATGTTAATTTTAGGGCACATTGTCACTGTTTTCTGTAAGGTCTTTTCCCTGCCTCTCCAGTAATTTTCCTTTTCCCTCTGTTTCTGCAGCTTTATCTTCCCTGTGTCCCTCATAAGTCGGTACTCATTCCTCTTTGTGCTCTGCTCTGTGATCACTGCTTCCCCCTCTTGTCATATTCTGCACTTGTGGAGTAACAACCTGTCACATTCATAACCTCTTTGCACCAAAAATGTTCTTTGATCTGTGTAAACTACATTTGATGCCGAAATCCTTGATATTAATATCTTTTGTTTGTGTGTCAATGTTCTCTAGAATCTAATTAAGCAATGTTTTGAGAGCATTGTATATGTTTGAACAATTTGGCAGAGCAGACAATATGAGCTATTGACCTGCAAGGATAAATTGTGCTTGCAGATTCTAGGAATTCACACGTGTGTGCTACTTTATGCTATTTCTTCTGAAATATGTGCATGCAGAACGAGGCCCTGCTTTGTAATAATCTCTGCAAGGCTTAATCAAGTATCTGCTCCTGCTCTTTACTGTAATTGCAGTGGCAGTTACAGCAGGGCACAACAGAGGCAGGTTTAAGCTACCAACACACCCCATAATAAAATACAACAAAGAACAAGTTCTATCCATACACTAATAACAGAGATTATTCAATCAATAGTCTCTCGTTATGAATGAATAGGCTAAATTGCCTTTGAATGATGTAAAGATTGACAAGGCAGAGGTCAGCCTAATATAACTACTTACCCTGATTTGACTTCAATGATTTGAAAGGTGGCATTGAATGGCAGAGGGGTCAAACGTGTGGGGCCAGGGGGTGCTGATACCAAGCATGTCCTTGGAGAGTGCACAGTGGCTCTGGGGGATGCTCAGGACCTGGCAGCAAACACTGCATACTCTGCTGGATTGGACCTGGAGAGGGGCTTTAAAAGAGGGAGGGAGGAATAAAGAGAATGGTAAATTGTAGCAGTGAGAGGTGGAGGGGCAGCACGGCTGGTGTAGAGCTGTGGGTGCGCTCACTGCTGGCCCTGCTCACTAGGACAGCTCTGGTGGCTGAAGGCAACAAAACTGGGCCGTGGTTCTGAGCTTACCCCACCCTGACACTTATGTAGCACCCAGGTAAGAGCAGCTCCTGATTCTGGGTTTGGGGCCCAGTTTCCCTGTCCCCATCCCGGGCAGGTCAGTGGAGGACACAATATCAATACAGGGAGCTTATCTCAGAGCTTAGAGCTCTTTAGGAAGCTGGAAACAAGGAAGATCAACATATCAGTGATAACAGTGATACCCACCAGGTAGGACTGGGAACACAGAGGAACAGCTCCACAGGACTCCACGATCCTGGCCTGGAAACAAGTTAGAGTTTCAGTTTGGGAAACAGGCACATTTTGAGCAGTGGGGATAACTCACCCTAAACCACCCACCCAATGCTGCTACAGGGCACAAACCCATGGCTGGAGTCTGGAATGTGTCTCTGCTCCTGGAGCAGCCAGCACAAACCTCGGGGCATGTGAAATAAAGGGCACTCTTGCTCTCTTGCTTGATGAAAAGAACAGGCAGGCCTTTACTGCCAGGAACCAACCCCAGCATCACCCCATCCCTCACCTCTGCTCTGCAGGTGCTGAACAGCCAGAGCCCCCAAGGCTAAAGTCAGCCTCCAGATAAGAGCCACCAGCTGACCCAGGTGCACTCCTGAGGAGCCCTGCACCTCCTGCCAAAAATCATCAGCTCCCCACAACTGATCTCCTCAGCTGGGCACTGGCACAGCACCAGGGGCTCCAGTGTTCCAGAGCCTGCACAGAGGCTGCAGGGAGAAAAGTGTTCTTGCTGGGAATCTGAACTTTTGTAACATTGACCTGGTTTGCTGGGTGGTTTTGCTTCCTTTTTCCTGTTAACAGATAATGTCCCAAGGCTGAGTACAAACATACCTGCTTTGCATGGTGCTTTGGGCCAAGGGTAGGGGAGGAACGTCCCTGAAGTGTAAGGCTTTTCCAGCACTTGGGCATCCCATGTCAGGCCTCCAGAAAGGCTGGGCTCCTCCAGAAACAGCACAGTGCCATCTGTTGGCTTCCTCATCCTGCATGGATCAGAAACCTCGAAAGTCCTGGGAAACAGGAGAAAACGAGGGGGAAGATGTTAGGTACACCCTGGCTTTCCTCACACTGCTGCCTGTCCTTCTCACTAACTTCTGCAGGCAGAGAGGATGGCTCTGGCAGTGGAAACACTTTGTTTTTCCATCTGATGCCTGGCGTTGTGTGTGAGCAGGGCTGAGGCGCTGCCCTACCCGGGGCCCTGCTCCTCCAGCCTGAACGGTGACGGTGACAGCTCTGTCCCCCTGGGGTCCTGGATAATCAACTACCACCACCGCACACGGGGGCTCCTCCAGCACAACTTCCTAGAGTTCTTTTCCAGGTGGAAAAGGGGAATTTATCCAGGATGTGACCCGGCTGGAACTGCTGATGTCCAGAAACCCTGGACAGAGGGACAGCACAAGCAACACGTGTCTGGGGCTCATGTACCTGCACAGGAAATCCTCAAAATCTGACTTTGGCACAGCCAACTGAGCAGAAATGGCCATTTCCTGAAAAGGTTTCAGTCCCACCTGTTCCTGGGGGTAGGAATGAGTGTCCTCACCCTGTCTCTGGGCTGTCCTACTGTGTTTGAAATGGCAGCACCTACGCTGGGGTGGTGGGTGGATTTATTGCCGTGCATTGCTCGCACAGCAGCTTCAGTGCTCAGGGATGATTCAGGCTGAATGACTCTGAACAAATGAAGATTATTTTACCACTGTACAGGATTAAGGTACATGTCTCTGCTCCAAACATTTTTCGTTGTATTAAAGAAATAAAGAAATAAAACTGCCAAAAGAAAGCTAGAATTGCTAATGGGGGG
>VZRZ01000914.1:145610-191147 GCA_013398175.1 Climacteris rufus | reverse complement strand
AGGATTTTTTACTATTTTTTTTATAGCCACTTGTCTTTCTAGAGGAGAAGATTTTTAAGTAACCCCAGAGATGGTGGTCCACAGTGAGGCTCTGAGGGGTGCTGCCCGAGGCCAGGCAGGAAGATCAGCATCTAATCCTGATCCTGCCCTACCTCCTCTCCTGCCTTGAATTTTCCACCTGCAGGTGCAGAAGATAACACTGCCATACTCCTCCACCTAATGGGAGCAACCCAGGCCTTCATTAGTTAATACCTGCAAATGGAATTTGAAGATGTAAAGTGTTCCATAAATGTTAAATATTATTATTTTTGCTACAAAGCAAGAAGTGGAAAGAGACAGGGATAAAGTTCAGCTGGAGACCCCTCTTGTTACTGATAAAACAGTGCCTTGAATGATGTATGGAAAGTTTACACCATTTCCAGAGAAAAATGCAATTGTCACCTGGAATAGTTTCACTAAGTTCACTCGTGTCCAGACCAACCATGTTTAGTTTGCAGGTGGCCACAGCAGCGGAGAGGACAAGAGAGGGTGAGGTTGGAGCATCCCCATCCACACCTGCCCACCCCAGGAGCCGAGCTGGGGGCTCTCTCCCCGTCCCCAGTGCCCGGTGTGTTTGCAGCAGCAGCTCTTTGCTGCTCTCTCCCCAGAAATGGCATTTTTCCACTCTGGAAAGTGAGACTGGGGACATCCCTGCGAGGTGTCACCATGTTATTGAATAAGCCAGGCTGGTGAGCTTGGCAGCACGGAGTGAGGCATGGGCATCCCGCAGATCCCAGCCCTGGCACCACTGTGGGGAGGAGGGCTCCTGGATTTCACATCCAGGCAGATGTCCTCATGCTCAAGACAGTGTTGGGGCTTCAGTGGCCACAGGCCAGACACCAGGGAGCCAGCCTGGGGAAAATATAAGGCTTCTAACATTTTCCACATTAAAGCTAAGTGGAGGGAACATTTGAGTCACTATTTCCGAGCTGAGATGTGCTTGTTTCTGTGCTCTCCCAGGGGATGAACTCCAGCCACCAGGACATGGCAAAGGCTATTTCTTTCTGGACTTTTCTTAATTTTTTGAACCTAAGTAGACCCAGATTTTAAAGAAAATAATTTCCTGATCTCCTTTATCACTAAACCCTCAAATATTTTTAAAACACACAATAGGCAGGAGCATCCAGTGGTCCAAGCTGCATTTTGGGAGTGAGGGTGCTGCACACCAGGGTGAGCCTGAGTGAGGTGGTGGCCAAATCTATGCCTCAGTCTCCTTCCAGTGAAATGTAGCAAACACCTATTGACTCATGTGCAAAACACTTCCTAAACCACGCATGAAAGGCCTTACACAAGTAGTTATTAATATTAATAATAATAATTGTTGTTGTTACTAAGCCAACTATAAAAATAATTTTTCAGAGAAACAAAGTGCCCTGTCTCAAAGTGATAGATTACACGATGCTGGAAATTACTCACAGTATGAAGCTGGTTTCCAGTCTGGTTCTTTTCAATAAATTATAGACTGAGCCCCGAGTGCGTACAGTTTACCAAAGTAAATTCAAAATAGGCAGAAACTCTATTCTCCCATCAATTTTGCTCACAACCATTTGGGGTTTGTTCCTGAGAAGAAGTTAAATATCCCCCAGCAGTTTCCCAGAACCTTTTGCTGGGGCTGGTGGGGACATGGCCGGGCAGATGGTCCTGGGTTGTGCAAAGGGAAAGGGGGATCCTGGTGGGAATGGGGGTTGTGTAAAAGGTTTGTGTAAAAGGGGACGCGTCCCAGCCACCCCAGCCCTTGCGCTGCCACCCCTGGGTGCTGCTCAGCCCTCGCCCGCCGCTCCCCGCGGCCTCATCGGGGACGGCTGCATCTCCCCCCGCACCGCCGCTTTATTTATGATTTCCCATTTTCGGGTCTCTACGCCCTTATTTATCCGCTAAATTCCTTCCAGATGGGGCTGCCGCCTCTCCGGCTCGCAGCGCGGCGGTGCCCGCGGGCAGGTGCGGGGCAGCGCGCAGCATATGCCGCGGCTTTGGCAGCGCCGGGCTCGCCGGGCAGCGCTCAGCTGGGACCTGGCGCCGCTCGCAAACACCATCTGGCCTTGGCAGGCCCCGGGACCCTTCCCCGGCACCGCCTGCCCGCTGCCAGCCGCGCTCGGGGCCGCTGGGGACCGCGCACGGAGAAGGGACCGGGAGCTCAGGGGGGCTCTTCCCTCCTCGCCCCGTGCAGAGAGGAGCTTTTGGCAGCCCTCAGGTGCGTTCGAACAGCTCAGGCATGGTCTCCTGTCCCCACAGGAGCGGCCAAGTCCCTCCAGCATCAGGCGATGGGGAGGTGGCACGGGGCAGGGAGCCCTCCTGGGGCTCCAACACATCGCGGCGAGGCAGCTCCCAGCACCTGGACCTGCTCAGTGCGGGCAGAAGAGCCACAAATGGGAATTATTTACGGCAAAATGAATCTCTCTGCCTGGTGGGTCTGCCCGGGAAAGCTGCCCTGTGCCTCTGACCGGCACAGCACACCTGGGAGAGGTGGGGGTGTGTGCATCTCTGCCTCCCACAGAAAGTACCAGCACTAAAACCATGTCTGGGTGTCTGGAGTAAGGTCAAAGCTAATAAATAAATTTAAAAAAAAAATAAATAAGCGAAATTTTAGAAACAAAGACACCTGAAGCCTTTGTGGCATTCTAACAAAGTCCATCAGGGCAGAGTCTATGGCTACTGCAAATCCGTGCAGGATATGTCCCACTCTAGGATTTCAGGATGAACTGAGTCCATTCGGTTTGCCCTTCACCATGCTCACACATTTTGTCTGTACCTTGATGGCAGCCCCCTGTATCCCACTCACCCTCCAGGAAAGCCCCACTCCTGCCATCACTCCCAAACCCTTCCCACTGAGGACTGCCAGGAAAATGCTGGCATGACCTCACATGAGCAGTGCTGAACGCTGGGACCAGCTCTGGCCTGGAAATACCTGAGCTGTGGCAAGAAGTGCTTCTGTTCTCGCTGAGCTGCCCCAGCTCTCTGCCAAAATGTGGTTACAACTTATGAACACATTTGCAAAGGAAAGGGGCACAGGGACCCTGCAGGGAGAAGAACTTTGCTCCCTTCCATGTGCAGTGAGAAGCCATTCCCACAGGCTGGGACAGCCTCTGCAAAGCCAGACCATCACAGGGGGTTTATGCAGGAGACAAAGCTTTCTAGAATGAGCCGTGCTTGCAAACATCCTGTCTTCCCCTGGGAAAAAAGGGTTTTCCCCTACCTCCTCCGCTGTAGCATCATGAGGAGCAGCAGCAGTTATGAGTCAGCAGGACAATGTGTATTTTGGCTCCTGGAGGGACTCCTTCCAACTCACTCACCCCCAGGAATGGCCTCACTGCAGCGAAGCAGTTGCTGAGCTCTGGTGCTCGGGAGAGCGGGCAAGGAGTGCTGCCCACGAGGGGAATCCTCACCTCTGACCCAGCACTTCTCCCAACTCACAAGAAAACTCCCATTTCTTCCTAGCTAGTTCCACTAGAAACCAGCACACCCATGAAAGCCACTGGCACTCACAGAAAGAGGCACTGTGACATCAGCACCTGCAAGTGACTTCTTTGGTGTGTGTTCAAAGCCAGATAACACAGCTAAGTGGCTTGGACCTCGGGACCCTGCAGTGCTGGGCAAAGCCGTGCATCATCTGTGCAACTCCACAGAAAATAAGCATGCAAAGTCACGGCTGCCGTGGAGCAGAGCATCTCACAGGGTCCATTTGCTGCTATTTGCCAGCAAATTCTGGTTGCAGTTGCACTGACACAAGCCCACTGCGAGACAAGTGTCAGCAACGCTACACCCAACCTCACCAGAGCAGCTGCCAGGACCCATCAGTGTAACAAACCCGAGGCTGACCTCTCCTTCCCTTGCTCTTGAAGAGGAAATGGTCTGATTTCTTCCTGCCAGATCCTGATCTCCAAATGCAAACAAAACCCAAATTTGTGCCAGATGCTGTGAGCCCAAAACAGCAAGCCTGTCCTGAAGACTACTTTGTGTAGCACAGATATATCTATCTAAACCTATATAATCTGTATTTATATATATATATATATATACTACCCAACTGGCTATTTTGCACATAGAGCAGCTTAAACACAGGCTGACCTCAAACTTACTTGCAGCCCTTTAGCTCCCAGGCCTCTGTAGCAGTGTGGCTGTCCCTCTGGGGTCTGTCTAGCCTGGGAGGATGCTGACAAAGGAGAGAGAAGAATGACAGATGCTCCCCCTGCACGGAGGCAAATAGAGACGGGATGAGAGGAAAATGGGAGCCTAAAGGGAAAGAAAATGAGTGTGCATGCACACACACACATGCACACAAAGACAGGCAAGACAAAGGCAAGGGGGACAAGCAAAAGGAGGGGAGCTGCAGAAAGCACCCGACGTGCTTGGCGAGGGCTGTTTGCAGCAGCATCCTGCGCTGCTTCGTGAGATCCATCCAGGGCAGATCTGCACCGGTGAACCAGAATCCTGACACCGGTCCCTTTGATAAATATTTATCGTGCCTGGCTCTCTATCACTTCAGTTTCCACCAGATTAACCTCGATTCTTCCAACAGAAAATGCCCTGATGTTCTGCCTGACACACACACGCCACACTGACCTTCCTTCGCCGGAGTCCCCAAGGCCCTCGCTCCCATTCAGCTAAGGGGAGAATTTGCTCTCATCAATCAGGACCAGATTTCTCCCATGCCATGTAAATAATTTAGAGGCACAAGCATCCATGGCACTGCTTATGTGCAGCCCAAACCCAGTGCCAGGAATCTCGGGAAAAGGGCCCAATAATATTGTACCAGTCCAAAGTAATTAAAGTGCATCATTACATATAAATTTGTAATTAAACACTTTAACGTAATCATCCCGCACAGCACGATTCCTGATGAATTAATTAAAAGAACTCCAGAAATTAATGTTTTACTTGTCACCATTGTTGTGCTAGCTGTAGCCATCTCCCTGACTATTCCTGCAGCATGTTGTGAAGTAATTATATAATTACTGGGGAACAGGAAGGCCCAAAGTCCCAACAGAGGAGAAACCTGAAACAAAGTGGAAACAGCAACCACAAAAGGCAGAAGCAGTGCCAGTCTCACCCCATTCAGCCCAGCAGAGGGGAGTTTGTGAGAGGAGGGGAAGGATGAGGTTTCCATCAGCTCCGCATCACAGATGTGTTCTCCCAGGTGGGAACATCCTGCTCGCACCCATATGTGCACGTGGCTCCTGCATTCTCCTGCTGTCTCAGCCTGGCTTCCTTCTCCCCATACAAGTGTCCTTCACCCCCACACCCTGTCCTTGTCATGCAGAAGCCTGGCAGTCACAGCAACAACCACCTCCCTCCATAAGCATCCATTTCCCCGCCTCAGTTTCCCCCACCTTCCACACCCTCCTCCTACAGCTCAGGGTTGGTGCCTGAAAGGGGGGTCCTTCCAACCCTGCTCTCCATGCAACCCACCTTCCACCCAGACCTCCTAAAATCCCTCCTTTGTGCCTTACATTACACTGAGCTTCAGTTTCCTTTCTCCATCCCCTACTTTGGTCAACCTGGTCCCCCCAGGGCCAGCCACATTCTTCCCAGCTCAACAGCTCAGTCACAGTGCCACCAGCAGCGTGTGCCCCACTCCTGATAGCACTGATCCCCAGGACTGGCCTCCTGCAGCAGTGAAGGGGTTAAGCCTGGGCTCAGATTGGATCGTTGGATGCAGAGAGTGTTTGTGCCAGGCCATCCCTCCCTGTGTGTGCGTGTGCATATATCTACACACAGCATGAGCCTCACCAGCCAGCAACTCCTCCAGGGATGCACATGGGGTATTCCTGCAACACCACAGCCTGGGCTCTACCTGCTCTGCAAGGAAAATACATAGACAGGTGAAGTAGGAGCCCACAGGTGCCACCAGCCTGCCCTGGAGCCGGGTGCCACCTGCCTGCAGGAGAGGAAGGGCTGCCCAGCCGGCTCAGCGAACCTGCCCGACCCCGGCAGGACCCAGCTGAGGTGATGGGTGGCACAGAGCCACGTTCAGTGTCCCTCAGCAGGGTACCCTTGTTTGAACAGGATTGCCAGCACTGTCCAGACACGTGGCTTCACATCCCTTTTGGTGCTTCTGACAGCTCCAGCCACAGGGACTGTTCGATGGGGTCTGCACAAAAGGGAACCCCAAGGTAAATCTCAAGGTAAAAAAGGAGGGAACTCCCTCTTCTGACACCCTGTGAGCTGGGTGGGGAGCAGTAGGGTGTCAGGGTGACCACTGTGGGTGCTGGCCCATATACTCCATAACAGCATTGACTTTTCTTAAAAAAATTTAACTTAGTCATAGTCATAGTTTAACTCAGTCCATAGCTGGAAGCTCCCAGTAAGGCAAAGGATCTTCTGTTGTGCATTTTCCATGAATGATATTCCCAATACTGGTTTCTATCACTCCTTGTGCCCCAGGAATATCCCTTATTACCCTAGGCAGCATCCCTGGTCTCACCTGGATGCACCAATGCTGCCACATGGTGACAAGCCTCTGCTTCCAGCCTGTGCCTTGGCATTGTGGCAATCAGTGGCTTTGGGTTTTTCCTTTTTGTTATTTTCTGCACAGCCAAAACCAATTAAATACAGCTTGGTTTTACAGCAGCAATGCAAGGGGATCAGGGACAGTGGGGAAGAGATGACATTGCCTTCTGGATGAAGCACAGGACAGGGACCCAGCAACTCCCCAACCAGGGTAAGGGACGCTGTGATGAGGGGTGTGACTCTGTTTCCCCATCTGGAGATTATGCTTAACTGGGGCTGTATTAGTTAACATTTGTACAGCTCTTTGAAAAAGTAAAGTGTTTGAGGCTTTAAATCCTGCCAGTGGGAACAGATCAACAAGATTTCTAACCCTTCTGAAAAATTAAAGCTTTTGCCAATTAAGCTGGCAAACGCATGGATGTGAATCTAAAAACCTCTCGAGCTCAAGACCAAGACTGAAGCCTCCTGAGAACAGCCTCTCCTGGCTGCTCCTTGCTCTCCTCCTGCTCACTCATGTCAGAAATATATCAAGTAACCAAGCTCTAAGCCCTTTCAGCAGACACTTCCTGGAAACATAACCAGGCTACAGGTAGAACTGCAGTGGAGGCACCTCTCTGGACATTTAAAATGGACAATATGGATGTGCAGGTAACATCTTCTCCTACACTGCCTGACCTGGTATTGCAAAAATGTAATAGTAAGGCATAATTTACTTTAATTTTGCAATTAACCCTGTAATTTGAGTGGCAGCTTTGATGCCACAAGCTATGGATGATCTCCATACACATCCACAGCAGCATCCCCTGTGCGTGGGGGATGTCCTGGGGGTTAATTCACTGCTGGGAGGTTACACCTGCCTGGATGACTCTGGGATTTAACTACTAAATTTTATGCAACATAAAGCAATCTCCACACCCCCTCTGTACATCCTTTTTTGGGCAGATTCGCAGCTTTGCAGGCTGAGCTGGTGAGCAGCAGCACCAAGACAGAGACCTGGGCAAAGGGAAGGGCACTGCCCATCATTGCATGAACACTTGGAGAGGGACACAGCCTTAGCTGGAGTCATGCAAGCCAAAGGAAAACCATGTAGGACAGTGGCAACACCACAATGAGTGATGGTGAAGGAATCACTCAATAACTGAATATCCCCTTCCCTTCCAGGCTGACTTCCAGCCTGGTATGTCCCCACCAACACTGGTTCAGCCACACAGAGCTCTTGGTAGTTCCCCTGCAAAAAGCACACCCCCTGTGCCTGCTGTACCTGCCCAGTGTGTTTCCACAAGCATGGATGAATAGCACAGGCACGTGTGTCACAGTCCAGGTGTGTCCAAGCAGGGGCACTTGGGCAGCAGTTTCTGGTGAAGGCATTTATCCTGCAGGCTCAGACCTCAGTGCCTGCCCAGCACTGTGCCTTGGGAAAAGGCCTGTCAGAGCTCAGGGAAGGGTGGCACTGGGTCCAGAGGAGTTTGGAGACAACAGTTCAAACTTCTGCTCTCTGACCAACTCATGCAACCTTAAACAAGTCACTTGGTGTCCCTGTGGTGGTGGGAATAACCCTGACACTGCACCCTCGGTGTGGCTGAGCCAGGGCTGGCGTGCAGCCTGGAGGGGCTGCCCTATCCTCCCCCCCTGTGATAACCCTGGGAAAGGTCCAGCTCAGGGAGCCAGGGGCCCCTTCTTCACCCTTCCCCAGTCCCCAGTGGAACAATTTACCTTTCGGAGCAAGTCCAAGATATTAATTAAGATAAATCTACCTCAATTTTGAGATTCTCTTATCATGTAATTTATCAAAATTATGTTAATTATTTCTGTAGGGCAGCAAAATTATTACCTCTTCCGTGTCTGATTTGTATTAATATTCATAATTTAATAATTCAGCATTCAAGCCATCTGGTTTGGGGAGCCACGCTCCTTCCCCTCCCTCTGCCAGAGCCAAAATGCTCCCCCCTCCCCGCTCCTGCACCCATCCAGGCAGCCCCCACCGGCTCCCAACTAAAACCGTGCCACAGGCTCCTCTGGCCATCGGGGCTGGTGTCCCCCCCGGTGTCACCGAGGCTGTGGTGGCGGGATCCCGGCCCCCCGGGGACGGAGAGCAGCCCTTCCCCTGCGCCAGGCTGAGCCTCTGTCACCGGCACTGTCTCAGCCCGGCAGGTGAGCACAGCTGAATTGACATTTTCCACACTTTGTGATTTTTACACTGTAATTTGACATAATTAATGCCTACATTACTGCTGATAATTTAGCTAGTTAATTAAACTCGGAGGAGATAATTAAGGAGAGGCTACTGCTTGGACTGCTAATTGTTTTTGTCATTATTTTAGGGGCCCGACAGCTGCCGGCTGAGTCATCCTCCCCATCAGCTGATGGCCACACGTGACGGCGCTGCCGTGGGCACCGGGTGCCCGGTGAAGCGGCCGTGGGCTGGCCGGGGGCCAGCGCGGAGCGCGCAGATGGCGAGCGGCGTCCGGAACACGCGCGGCCGAGGGGAGAGCCCCGCGCTGGGGCTGGAAGAGACGGGGAGGGATGGAAAGAGGTGTTTGCAAAAGAAGAGTGGAGTGGCGGACGGGGAATCAGCACGCAGCGCGCCGGGGAGGGCAGAGAGGGAGGATGCTCAGGCCACTGGTCCATGACACGCCCCGGGCGCTGCCCGCTCCTGAGCAAAGGGAAGCCCGGCTGGCTCGGGGCTCACGGTGAAGCAGAGACGGTGACCACCCAGCCAATTCCCTACACAACGCCCTGGTGCTGGGAAAGTCCATCTGCCTGCAATCCCCAGGGCTGGATGGGAAGGAGGGAAGTGGGGGATCCCATAGTCCCCATGTGAGTGGCTTCCCCCTTAACCCCACCCCGGCTGCCCTGTGCTGTGCTGCAGTAGCATGTGCCTTCTCCTTCTCAGGTGCTCTGGTTTGCCTTTAACTATGGATATATCCAAACACTTATTGAACACAAAAGCAGGTGGATGACAAACCCAGCTGGTCCCTGAAGGGAAAATAGCATTGGCAGAGCCATGTCCCTGCTCCACTGTGTTTCTCATCTCCTAGAGCCCTCTACCAGCCTCATCCCACACCTGGAGCCCTCTACCAGCACCCAGGCTGCACCACCACCTGCAAGACTCCAACCAAAGCCCCAACTCTTCTAAGCACCTGACACTGGCACCAAGGTCAAAACGACTCAGTTGGTGCCTGTATGCCTTCCATACCAGGCCACTTGTTCCTCCATCCTGTTCAGCAACAACCTAAAATCAGATGAGAGCAGAGGAGCCCTCACCCTGTGGCCAGCTGGGAGCTGCAGGAGTGCAGCACATCCCAACAATTCCCCCTTCTTCCCTGCAGCCTGGTGGGAGGAAGGCAGCTTGAGGCACAACCATCAGCTTACTCCTGCTCCATGATAGCCAGAGACTCTTTGTCCAGCCCTCCTGATGTGCAAAGCTCCCCAGCCTCACCCAGCCCAGCGAGCAGCACCAGCCCAGGGCCCCTGATGGCCTCCCCACCACGAGCAGCCCTGCCAGGCTGTTTGCTGCCGGAGATTTCTTTCCACCCTCTGCCTCCTGGCGAGCTCAGTGCTCCGAGCTGGAGGCCAGCTTGACATCTCAATCCAGAGATTAGGACAGAGACTGGTCACTACCCAGTTCTGGCGAACACCCTTCAAATAATTTGATTAATCATCTTAGCTCCACTCGGTGCAGTTGGCATCCTCCAGAATCAAAGCCTCTCCTGAAATGCTGTGTAGAAAAACCATGAAGCTGCTGTAAAGGTTCAACCAAGCATGGACCAAAGCAGAAGCCGGGACTCCAGAGGCTGTGCACTGGGTTGGCTAAATACTGCCTCTAAATATCTCTACAGCTAGCAGTCAGAGACATATGAGATGTGTAACAAATTGCACAGGGACTGCTTTCCTTCTCTCACTGTTAGGAGGAGATTTTTTTTCCCTCTTGCATTTCTATTTATCACAGCACAAAACAGAAACGTGCCAAAAGGATTTTATATTTTCACTTGGAACAACAATATTTGGACAGCCCCAAGGATAGCAATTGCAGCAATCATGAAAAAGTAATACTTTGCGCTTCTGTAGTCCCTTTCATCCAAGCATCTCCCAGCACTTCACAAAGGTTGGCCCTGATCCCGTGGAGGCCCATGCACATGGATCATCCAATACAGGAATTCATTCCACTGGGTTCAGCAAATCAGGGCTGTGGGGCTCTGTGGGGCTCTGGAGTTGCTCACCTCCACACTCGCCGAGTCAGCTGCTCCATCAGCACTCACACTGCATCCCGTGTTATTTGTTGATATTTAAGTCTGAGCTCCCGCAGTCAGGGGATTGTGTTTCCATTTTTCAAAACTCTCTAGTTTGTCATCTTGGTGCAATCCCTGCAATAGGAATCCTAAAATCCCAGAAAGCAAAGGAAAAATAAGACAAACCAAACAGACTCCCTTTCCAGCGCAGTGCTTTTTTGCAGGCTCATCTCTCTTTGGAGTTGTGCTTCAGGATTTCTGTATTTATTTTCACCAGGAGACAGCAATTCCTGCACTCCAATACTCATAAAAGAATAAACCCAGCTGATCCCAAACTGCTCAGGGAAAACTATGGCAGGGAGAGAGATTTGCCAAAATCTGCAGCAGTGAAAAGAATAAACCTCAAATGTCCTTGTTCCCAGTGCCTCCCCTGCCAGACAAACAACCATGGTCCAGACACTGGAGGGTTTGGTTGGAGTTTCTACTGTCATTGTTTCCTCGCACAAAACCAAAAAAGTTTTCTTTCTTGCTATATCCAAAGCCCCACCAGGGGTGGGAGGCCAAGAGCCCCTATAGGCAACATCCCTCCTTCTTGCACTTGTGCTCCAGCCAACAGTGTGGCCAACATTCAAGACACAGCTCAAGCCACAGCTCTCTTACAGGGCTCCTGGGGGTCACCCTCCCTCAAATGGAGACCTTGCATGTCACCTCTTTGTTCTCCATGAAGGATATGCCATCACTAACCCCCTGACACAGTGAAGCAGTGGAAGATAATCAGCTACTGCTATGAGAGCAGTTTCCTTTAAGCATGAAGGATGGTGCCTCTCTGCACCCTAATCCTGGTCTTACTGGGTCACCAGATTCCTCACAAGTGTAGGGACAATGATGTTTGTGCAAAGATCCCTAGAGAAGTCACTGAAAGCTCATCACCAGGACAGCTCAGCTGAGCAGGAAGCACTGTCCTATGGATGTGCCAGGACCTCATCCAGTGCTTCACTGGGCAACTTGAAGGTGATTATGACTACCCTGGGAAGTGTGGCCCCAGGTGACCACTACCAACCAGAGCTGATGGCCCTTCAGGGCTGTTTTGTGCTCCTGGTGGCTCTTCCAGCAAAGCACCCAGCCTCTCTGTGTCCCAACTCCTTCCCCTGTGAGGAAGGACACCTTTGATGCACTCTGTGCAGCTGAGCAGCGCTGCAGCTGGCAGCTAAAACCCAGCAGAACTTCAAACCACCCTTTCACCTCTCTTACCCCTGTGCTATCTCCCAGTGAAATGAACCTCTGCTATCTGCCCAGTCCAGCGTCTTCATCCCAGCAGAGACACCCTCAGCCTTGCCTCCCCTGACCCCTCTTCCCCGACGTGCTCGTGCAGACACCGTGTGCGCGGGGAGAGCGCCCTCAGCACCGGAGGGGAGCGAGATGCCAAGGGAGAGCATTAGGTGGAATGAGAGATAGCAAAAGCACAGGCATATCAGACGTCTCCAGGCAAGATAACACGATAAATAATCAATCAATCCTTAGGAAATCCTTAAGTGCTTGATGTATCCTCCTGCAAATTGAATCACTTCTTCTACCAGGAAGTTCTCTCTTGTAAATAAATGAGAGCAGAAATGGCCCATATTGAAAAATAATGTTGTTAAAACCACTGATTAAGTTTTACACAAGCATATGAGAGCAAACTAAAAGGTTTTAGCTTTTTAATTTAAGAAATGAGGAATATGATATAATTTCAATTTGTGATGAGATAAGATGTTCTCGATACTGTGGCTTCAATTGGATTATATCCTAATGTACTTTTATAAAGTGTCAGGCTAGCTGCAGATTAAGGTATGTGTGTAATATTCTTTATTAACAATTTAATGGACTTGCTTTCACTCTATCCATCTTAATCAGTGTTTCCAGTCCACCTGGGAGATCTAGTTAGTGCAGAACCTGAAACTCCAACCTGATGAAAGAGGGAACTCAGTGATCCGTCAGTGTCAAAAAACAAGAGGGAAGTACTGATAAAAGACTGTTGAGGATCATCTTTAACCTCCTGTCATCAGCACCACTCCAAAAGCTCTCAACAACCGTTCTTGGAGTCACTCAATGAGACATATGCCCTCCTCAGATCTGCATCCTTCCCCTGCCAGAATAATAAAGGGGCTTTGGCAACAGGCAGAACTTCCTGGATCACAAAACATAGTTGCCTGATCTCGAGGGACCTGCTCCTATAATCCTATTTTACAGTCAAATGCTGGTGCAAGAGCAGCCTTGCTGTCCGGACTCTCCAGCACTCATCCATGGTCTCTGCTCTGGTGCTCAGACACTTGCATCTCATTTCCCTCTGAAATTTATTCATGACTAGTTTGTATCTGCATGTTCTGGTATCAACACTGGCCTTTAGCTTAGCTAGCTCCTCTCCCTCCCTTGTTTATCTGCCTGTGCAATCACATCTCTCAACCTTCCTTTCTTTGGCCTAAATAAGCTGTGCCTGTTTAGTCGCCTCTCATAAACGGGCTTCCCAAAACCTGCACCACTCTTAATGACCTGGCTGTGCACCTCTTCCAGTTTTCCAGACTGCACACACCACCCAAAGTCCACCACACTTCCAGTGCAAATGCCTTCCCATCTCTTGGAAACGCCATCTCACCAGATAGCTCCAAGAACCAAGGCACTACCTCAGCCAGCTCCGGCTCTCCAAGCACCCACCTCTCCCACCCTCGGGCACCTCAGGGGGGTTAAGTCCTCCCCCCTAATCAAGACCCTTCATACTGCAGCTATTTGGTGAGAAATTGCTATTTCACACACACCTCAGCCCACCACAGGGCGACTGGGATGGCTTGTGATGCGCTGCACGAGATCTCACTGCTGGTGGGTTCCCCACCTCCCCTTTTCCACAGCTCGGACTGCCATGTGCATGCACAAACAGGGAATTGCTGCACGGAACCAGGAGCAGCAGCCTTGTAAATAATGGCCAATCAGGGTGAAAAAAAAGTATATACATCTCATCTCCTTTAATTCCCTTGCAATGCGATGATTCTGCAAGGGTGGGTCGGTCGTAGCTGCAGGTGCTCCCAGCTGGGGAAGGAGCACAAAAATGAAGTTGTTTGCGGCTTTTGATTCCATCCCTGGAATTATTTACAGCTGCAGGCAATATTAAACTATGTAGAGCAAGTGTCCTCATTTACATGCTAATTCATTTATACCCTCTGGATTGATTTCTCCAATTCATTTTCAGCCCACTAACTCTTCTGATATGAATTATATTATCACCTCCAGAACAGCAGCAGGGAAATGTGACGAAGCCACCCCAGCTCTTCTGATCTCTAATTGCCCTCGCTGTTCGGAGCCGGCACGGCCAGCTGCAGCTTTGCCTCCTGGCTACCAGCACCCAGCTTCCTTCCACCTCCTGGAGAAAAACCAGTGGTGTGGCTCAGAGAGGGAATCATCCCACTTCCATCGCTTGTCTGATTCTGGGGAAGACCCAAGCAAGAGGACTTTGGGCTTGCTGCCTTTGGAAATCATTCCTTCTTTCTGCCCAGGAGGAGGAACCACCTCATTTCAGAGAGCAAAACTGCAGCCCATCTGTGTTCTGCAGAGGGAAGTCCTGGAGTTGTAAAGAAATTGAACGAATCCTCGATTTCCCAAGGAACTTTCTGAGGCTTCTCAGCTTTTCACAGCAGCCTCACTCTGTACTGGACAGACAAGACACATTCCCAGTTTTCCCTGCGTTGGGAATGAGATACTCACTAGTGGAAAGGACACAGAAGACGGAGAAAAGCAGGGAAGTCTGTCCACAGGTGGCAGTGGCTGGGAGCAGTAGGGCTTTATTCCCATCACTGTCACTGACAGATGAACGGGGTTTGGGCATCCTTTTCCAGGAGGCACATCCAAATGCACAGATGCCTCTCTGGAATCCCTGGTTGAGGTCTGCCAATGTAACAGCAGAGAAAACACCCATCTCCTGCACTACACCTAAGCAGAAGGGTGAGTCTCCAGGACACCAGAAGGGCTTCAGGGAGGCGAGAGAATCCACCAGCAAATGAAGGAGGGCGTATGCAATGATGTGGGTGCAGTGCAGAACTGCCCACACCCCATGGCCCTCAAAATAATTGAAGTTGTCCAGGTTAAACCTCAGCTTCTGTAATGGGGAGGATTTCATCAGCCAAATCTCTAGCCATGACACCAATTTTAGTCCTGGACCAAGTGCACAGGCCAGATTTTGCTCAGGAAGTCCATTAAAACCCTAACCCCCTGCAGAACAGGACTTTCCCTGTCCTTCCTCATGATGGTTCAGCATTTGACTTCTCATATTTTAAAAATATCTTTTTTTTTTTTTAGTAACATTGATGAAATGAAGGAATTTTAAACTTAATATAACTTTGTCTTTTGATCTGTGGCATGGGTTTATGCCCCTGTAGCTGAAGACATCCCCTCTTTGCCTCAGCATTTCAGCACGGATTCCATCGCTGGTTATGAGAGAATTCAATTTAAGGGATTTGGATGGTGTCACTCTGAAGTGCACTTCTCTTCACATCTGCCTTCCCTGCAGCCAGACTTGGGTCCAGCACTCTAGCAGGGACAAATCCACCTGGCAGGATCCCTCTGTGTGTTTTCCCCAAAGGCCACAATGTTTTATAGGCACTGGTTAACCCAGGTGCAAACCCAAGTGCAGCACCTGTACAAGCCAGCAGCTGAGGAACCATCACCAAGAAGATGCTCAGCTGGACAAAGCACCTGAATCTGGACCACTGTGATTCATACTGGCCAGACAGTTCCCTCTCCCTTTGGCCCAAAGAGTCATTCAGCACAGAAACCCAACTTGTGTGATAGACACCAATGCTGTGGTACGTACAGGCACGTCCAACTTGGATAAACAGACATGGCATTTAGTATTTGAAAGACTTCCAGAAGCCTTTCTACAGCCTAACTCATTCCTTGCTCATACCCAGCATCTTGTTTGAACAGCATGATCTGCCAAAGGGACTGGATGATCCAGGACTGATGGAACTTAAATGGGAACACTTTCCCTCCAAAATTCTGATCAAGATGAAAGCTATAGGGAAATAAAGAGGTTTTTTTTTTCTTTTTTTTTTTTTTTTTCTGGCTGGCAGGGAAAGGACAGCTCTTTGTTCCTGCTTTACATCATCTGAAACAATTAACTTTTGAAAGCCACAGCACCCTTTCCCTTGACATCCAGTGTTTATTATGCTTCAGACTATTTCAAATGAGCACTTGAAAAGGAGAGGGAGCCCCTCTGCCTCCTGATCACTAGAGGGAAGGAGAAAGTTGTCCTAAACAGAACAACAGACTGTCCCTTCTTAATGGCACTTCAAAGCTCCTCGGACAGGAAAATTGATAATTGTGTCAAGTACAGTTTTTCTAAACTTCATCATTTAGTGCTGAAAACGGGGCTATTGAATTCATATAGTTCTTTGATCAAGACCAGTTAATTAAGTTATTCCCTTGATATGACTCTTATCACTTTAGTGCCAGACCTACATCACACTTAAGCAATTTACATCCTGGCTTTGATATGCATCGTATAAGCTTCCCAGACCACAATCACCGGGTTTCTGTGGATTCCCTGCTACCTTACCAGTTTCATCAATAGGATGGGCTACAGGTCAGTTATTAAGAGAGACAGAAGACTCCTGGGATTTCCTACTCCATGCAGTTTTTGGTGACTCCTGTCATTCCTTCCCGCCTGATACCTCCTGACCCTTCATCCTCACAGCCATCCTCCATTCACCCTCTGTTTCTGACCAACCATCCAGGGGCTCTTTCAGCAAATCCTTCTCCTCCACACTTCTGGCTTTCCACAGGAGAGTGACAAGCTCCAATTTAGGTCTCCACAGTTTTTCTTGGGCTTATCCCCTTAAACCGGATTAGCCAACGTCTTAATGCCAGTGACACCAGTCACAGCTCACCATCTGATCCTGCCTTTCAGGATTTGCTGCATCTATGCATTTTCCAGTGCTAAACTAGATCCTCTGATCTTTCCTTCCGAGCCCCCCAAGTCCCCGTCACCATCACCCTGCCACTGTGGCCTGCTCGTTTTACTCCTCATATCCAGGAGATGCTCAGATCTCCTTTCCTCACCCAGCACCTCCAGGGTCTGAACTATTCCAGCTCACTGACAGCCTTTGTGCTTTCCCTGTTTTCATACCTACAACCTTCTCTTCCAGACTGTCTCCTTCACTTTGAGAAAGCGGGGTACAGCCCCCATGGAAAATTCACAGCACCCCTTCCTTGGGCCTCCTTTTTCTTCCATATCAGATACAAAACCTTGAGGCTTTTTTCCCCACTGTCTTTCATGCACAAACCAGTCCACATGGTGAGTCCTCTTGCCTCTTTTAAATCTCCTTTACAGATCCATGTTTTTTCCAAGCACTCCTTCACTCTCCATCCATGTCCACTGCAAGGTGGAGACGCTGATGTAGCACTCTCCTTGCAGCAGTGTTGAGCAGTTGCATCGGGAAGTCCTTTTTCTCCCACCTCCATCCCTTTGCCCCAGACCAGTTCATTAACATCTTAGGGTCAAGCCAAGCATTTCATCAAACTGCCTGTCCTGATCACCCCTGTGTTCCTGAATTTTAGTTGATCCCCTGCTCCCTGGATGGAGGTGAGGGACTCTTTTTAGCCCAGGAAAAACAAGTATTACAGGGCAAGGACCAGCCTGCATCTCCTATAGAGATTCTGCACCTGGCACCCACTTGTGACCAAGGGAAGAGATGGTGTGATCTGCAACTTTGTCGTGGTTCTTCCTTGCTGGGATGTGATGCAGGAACCACTGAGAGCAGTGTGAAGGAAAGAGAGGCAATGGTGGGCTCTAGTGCTTGGTCTGCCCAGTCCCACCACACCTCTGGGTGCTCCCCAGCATCCCCACCACAGCTTGCTCTGGTTCCCAGCTCACTGCATGATGTAAAAACCAGTCACATTCTCTGTATCGATCAGGCTGTCCCTCCACACACATGTTCCCTTTGTCCCCCCTAAAATAAAACCCCAACTGAGAAGAGTCACCAGCTGGAGTTTAATTTCAGACTCCAAGGCATATCTGGAGCCAATTTGCAATGCGCTTACTCCAAAAATCGCCCTCCCCTGTGACGCTTGACAGCTCCAGACCACAGTCCTGCTCTCAGCTCCGAAGGAAAAATGTTTTAATTTGTCACAAACCAATTATAGCGTCTCATCTATCCCTGAATTACTCATCTTGGCTACAGTCTAGGACAAAGGGCCCCTCTGAGAGGAGATTAGACATGGATATTAACAAGAGAAAAAGTGTCCACTGTCTCACCTTGCTGGGGACACGGCTTCCAACAAGACAGGAAAAGGAAACCCCTCCTGACTGACAGCCGGAGGGAGGGCTCCCATCCCACAGCAAATCCCTCGTTTCACGCGGAAGAATAGTCACGACAAACTCCGTATTCAAATAATATTCATGCATGGCAGATAACAGAGTCACGGCTGGCAGAGCTGCAACATGAATATAAATAACCTCCGCTCCCTGGGCTGCTGCCGCAGACGCTGTGCCTCGGTGCCGGGGCGTGGGTGCCGGGGCTGTCAGAGCCGTGCACGGGTGGGGATGCTCCCGTGGATGCACTGCCTGTCTGAGCTCCACGTGCCGCCCCTCTGGCGAAGCCCCTTTCCCTCGAGCCCTGCACTAGGTTGGAATGGTCTCCCATGGACTCCCAGCAGAGCTGTCCTCTCCAGCCACCTCCTCCCACCCCAGCTGCCAGGGTGGCTCTCACAGGGCACACCAGCATCCCTGGGAGTCCTTGCTTTGGACCAGGCCTGGTTTTCCAGGCTTCAGGTCCCTCTGTGTCAGTGCTCCTTCCTTCCTTTCCCAACCCTGTGCTCTCTCCGTATCAGCGCTCCTTCTTTCCCTCCCTAAACCCACACTGGCCTCAGCTATTACCCTTCAACCCAACAGCCAAGCCCAGGGTGTTACCTTCCAAGCTGAGACACAGTCTTGAGGACACTTTTGGACTGTCCCATCTCGTGAGTAGCTCAGGTTCTGATTCATCCAGCTGGAAACAGGAGGTGAACACTCAAAAGCAGCACCACTCTCATGGGCAAGAAGCACTTTACATGTACAGTTGCAATAGTGATGAGTCCCAGACACTTTGCTCAGCAGAGGGGACAAAAAGCTGTGGGCAGAGTTGGCCTCTCAGTCAGCTGGAAAAGCTGGATGGGTTGCAGCTCTGTCTCAAGTTGACTCAAAGCATCAGAAGGCAGCCACAACACTCTCTTCTTCCCCGTGCTCACTGCAGATCAGCTTCTTACTTGGATGAAGAGGGAGACGATGAAAGCCAATTTCCCTTTGTGCTCATGGCAAATAATTTGGAGAATTCCCCTTGTTTACTCAGAACTGTTAATGATGCGTCAGAAATTACCTCGGAGATTGTAATTAAAGAAAACGGCAGAAGAGAGACAGACACACACACACACACACACACACACAGCCTAATCACAGCTTCATCTGTGAGTCTGGAAGTGCTGGAGCTGACAGCAGCTTCTCCATCCCCTCAAGCCTGCAGAGGGACCCCCAAGAGCCTCCTGAATGGCAGAGGCTCAGGGGTGCAGCCCCCAGACCCTGTGCAGCCCCCGTGCTCCTCTTTGGCTACAAAGAAAGCAGTGGTGGCACTGCAGGTATCCAGGAGCTGGTGAGGCCACAGACCTGACTGGAGGCCATCAGGAAATGAGCAGGAAGCTCAGCCCCCTTAAAACCATTTTAGAAGTGAAGAAGCTGACCTAGAAGAGTAATTAAGCTCTCAGTCATCACCAAAACGCAGACATCCACACGCACACAGCAATGTATCTGTCAACCCCCTGCCAGCCTGACCTCAGGGCTCGGCATCTGGTGGGGCTGGAGCAGAGCACAAACAGCCCTTTCTCATGGAGAAGGGAGAGGAATTTGATTCCTGTTCAGGTACAGGAGGGTGCCTGGACTGCCTAATTACTCAGGAGTGGCCACTATGGAGAGGTAGGTGAGAGCTGGTTTCCCAGGATCCCTCCCTGCTCAGTCCGAAGGCCAAATCCTCTTGCTTTGCCTTCTGGAGCACTTCCACGGGGTGAGCAAAGCTACTTGTGCCAGGAGAGCAAACAGGGGTCAGGCAGGGGAATCAGCTCAGCTAAAAGCAGCCAGCTGGAGAAAAGCCATTCCCTTTCTCCACCTTAGCCAACGGCTTACTTCTTCTAGAGCTTGTTTCAAACACTGGATTAGGGGAATAGTGGAATTGCAAATCCTATGAGTCCCAAATTCAAGGTAGAGGAAGGAGGAACAAGCTGGGTCATCCTCATGGTCACCATCAGCAGCTGTGAGGGTGTGCAGGAGCTGTGGGACGGGCTGCACAGGCCTTGGCACTGGTATACCCTGGCCACAGCCAGACAGCATTCCATCAATACAGACAAGAGTTTGGGACTCCGGGCAGGGTGTGTTTGGATCACTACTCCACTATTTATCCTCTCATCTTTGGTGTAGAATAACTGAGGTCAGCCTTGCAGCCAGCCTCACACCAGCCCATAGCCTCCCATTCCCAGTGGCATGGTGAGGCAGGCTGGGCTCCTGTCTCCACTCCCACTCTCAGCAGTTTTCTACCCAGAGACCACTTAAACCTTTTAAATCCACACAGCACCTCCAGGTGAGCCTCAAATTCCCTAGACCATGATTACCATCTCAAACAGACTCCAGATGGGAGAAGCAGCAGTTTTCCCTTCAAAACCTCTTCTGGAGCACACAGCCAGCAGGTGTATGAATTCCTGCTGTCTGGCAGCAGTTGGCCTTCTCACAAGCAAACCCTAGAGCAGGTCCAGCCATGCACTATTGCCACCACAGGGCCCTGGGCTTGTAGTTTAAGCACCTTGTTATCACATTCCCGCAAGAGGCCCCTTTCCTGACAGCCTTCAAGGTGAGTGAAGGTTGAAGAGGGAAGGATTAGATGAGTTTGGAGGATGGTGACACCCTCCAAATCCATGCAGACTAAACTTCTTGAAGTTGGAGAATCACTGCCTGAAAAGATGAAAGCCCAGCAATAATGACAGCCTGGGATAGATCATCAGGAAGGGTATTTCTCTCCTTCAGCAGAGGTGGTTTCACCTCCCTTCCTCTCAGCTGGCAGCCCACAAAGGCAGGTTTAGCTCTGGGGATTTGTTGCTATCTCCCAGGTCTAGAAGAGAAGCCCTCCTCCCTCCCCTCATGTTTACACACCGCCCTAGGAAAGAGCTTCCTGACAAGCAGATCAGGAAGGCACAGCATGCCGGCCCCTGTGGTCAGCTTGTTCCCCCAAACCATTTTGTCTTCCCCTCTGGGTGTGCAGTGTGGTGACAGAGCCCCTGTCAGCCTTTCACTGGTGACACCGCGGTTCTGCCACCCAGGTCACCGATGTCACCGTACAGCTCTGGCAGAACAAACTCTGCCTCTCCTCCCTCCCACATCCTGCTGGCCAGGCTGTGACCCCACTGGCTTGGGGATGTGTGTGATGCTAAAGCAGCAAGGGGGGATCTGCACTTACCTGAGAGTGGGGGCAAGTTTGACACCTCAACAAAATCAGTGAGAAACCCCTTGGTGCTGCTGCTGCTTCCCCAGGACGTGCAGTTCTCCTGCAGGTTCTGGGCAGGGGAGTTGCTCCATCACAGGTACACCAAGCTCCAAAGAGGGACTGTCAGTGCTGACATCGACCAGGACAGCCCATACCCAGTATCCCAAAATCACACTGGGATGCTGAGATTTGCTCCAGAAAATCTTTATTGGGCAAAAGCATATGCAAGCACCGGGTGTCCCACCACTTGTACACGCATGGCACCCACTGTGTGCACCAGGAAGCCCCTCGGGCACCGGGTCCCACCCCGAGCACATCCCTGCCCGGGCAGAGAGTCCCACTGCCACCTCGTGGGAAAGGGACGCATCGCCTCTGCTCTGCCGCCGGCATAGGGGGAGCAAACCTCCTCCAGCAAAATCCCTGCTCCTGATGAGGAACAGGAGCCAGAGAAACCTCGAGTACCTGGCGTGGAGGGAGGAGCTCCACACATACCAGAGCTAGAGGCATAATGAATTAATCTGATACTTCCATGGCTGTCTCCATCCCTGCTCCCCAGGTTGACTGGGAAGAGGGGGTGCATCCAGGGCAGGTGTCTGGCTGCAGGCACCGGACTGAGGAAGAGTGGAAAGACTTGCTGCCAACAGCCCAGGACCTGCTCCTACACTCCTACTTTCGCCAAGGGAGCCACAGCACCCCTTGAGGGCACTGGTTGTCCAGGGATGGAGCTCAGGAATTGAAATACTGGACCCATGCAGAAGACTCAGCGGTGAGGCAAACCCCTTAAGTCCCTTGTGCTCCCAGATAGCACCAGGATATTAAAACAAGAGTTCTGTTCATTTTCATCAGGACAAGCCACAGACAACGAAAACCCTGCTTCACTGTGCAGTCAGAGAAATAAGGAAGCTGCAAATCTCCCCCACAGAGGGAATGAAGCAATGAGCAGCCCCTCATGGCTTTGAGAAATCAGCCTACGGCAACTTCCAAAAGAAGTCTGGAAACAAACCACTATTGCTGAAACTGCTGTGGGCTGAGGACATCCCACCCCACAGACACAGAGGTGGTTCTTCTCTCTGCTCCCCTCACCCGTGGGGCCTGCAGCTCCGGTTTGCACTGGTGTGATAAAAGGGAAACCCTCGATCCCTCTTGCCCCGTAGCATCTCCCTCTCTGCATCTCTGATCCTGGCCAGAGAGCCACAGCACAAGCAGGCAGGGAGGAAGGGAGGGACAATGGCCCTTCCACAGCCCAGCACAGTGTCCTGGGGGCAGCCCTGGTGACAGGAGTGGAGCACTGTGGGGTGCCATGCAGGGCCATGCTCCTGCATTCAGAACTGTAATGACCCAAGCACTGGGTGGCCAAACTGAGCTCTGCCCTCCTCAGCTGCTAACAAGGCTGAAGCCAGCTCTGACCTAGAGCCAGAGAAGGAAAACAATCTTAAAGGTTCATCTGCTGGGAAAGGTATCCTTGGGCCCCATACCAGGGCCAGAGGGGATTCACACTGTCTCTCTGGTCAGCAAACCTGCAGTCCCCATGTCAGGGAGCAGAGAGCCTCTCACAGTCCTGCACAGCTCCAGGAAAGCAGCACTGAGGAAGGACCACAGCTTTGATGGTCCTCTCTGGACCACTGGGCAAAGGAACATCACTCCTAAGCTTTACTCTGATTTTTTCTGCTTCCATATATTGGACAAGCGGAACTTGTTCTTCTTCCTGTCTGGCTCCTGGCTCTCAAGAGATCCATCTGCAGGACAGGGAGCAGACAGAGCAGGTTGAGATCCACAGCCCCGGTGCTCCCCCAATGCTTCTCTGTAAGAGGAGAAAAGGCCCTTACCCAACCTCTGGATCATGTCTGCCAACATCTGGTCCTCCTCTTTCTCTCTGTAATGGAACAGCATGGTATTAGAAAACTTTGCTATGTTCATGACAAGCTGGTAGACACCAAACCCCCCACAAATACTGCTCTTATTCCCCCACTCAGAAATGACCAACCTTCACAGCATACCCTGAGAAGGCTGCAGGAAAAAAATCCAACAGTGAGTCTTAGACATTAGCAAATTCCATCTGGTTGGCTTGAAAGCAAGGGCCTGTGTGGGGATTTCCAGACCTTCTCTGGCCTATGAGTCATCCGAGTTCATGGAGTGGTGAGACACCAACACACCCGAGGAGATCAGTGAAGTTGAGACACAGTAGCCCAGGGTGCTACAGAGGTGACCATCCCCACTGGGGACAAGCACACTGCTATCACCACCTTGTCCTAGGCATTAAGAGAACCCACAAGCTGGAGTTGGTGTTCTGAGGTCAACAAATGGAGGCTGTTCTCAACATCAGGAGGCACAAATCCAGCTACTTGACACAGAAGTCTTCCTGTGAACTTGGGAAGGATCCAGCTCTTGGCTACAGTTTTGCTTTCACTTGCTGCAGCAGACGAGCACATTCCTGACTTCATGTTCCCAAATTCCTCATGCAGCTCCCATACTGCCCCCAGCCTTCCCATCTCCAGCCTCTCCCTCTCTTCTCCCAAATTCCACATTTTCACAGCCCTTGTTCTCACAGCAGCTTTAGTTTGAGAGAGCAGTGAACAGGGCTGTGGTCCTCATCTCTTCCCAACAGCTGCCAAGAATGCAAAGACAGCAGCATTTAGGACAAGATGGCTGATGACAGCTGACCACCCACCTCTCATGGAGCAGAAGTCTGGACTACAGCCATTCACCCACCTCTATAGCCTGGCAGCAGTGGAAATATAATAGAAATCACCCCTAGTGTTAGCTCATTTCCCACCATCTGAGGGCCCTCACCTGAGTCTGTCCTCATCCAGGCAATCCACAATATTATTCCGATCATTCACTATGTTTAGGTACGACTCCAGCAGCTCCTTCTCTTGCTCCTTCTCCCTGGGCGTCTTCAGTTCCTCTGCACAAGACAAGGGAAGCCCATCTCACAGCTACAGGCAGTACCTCCCCACTGTGACTCCTGCCTCCAAGTCTGATTTTATTATCCTCACACTCAGGGGCACATCCTACACCCCCTCACAAAGCAGAGGTGGGTTGGATGTTACAGGGAGGCTGCACCTGACAGGGGACACTCACAGTGCACCTGCAATCCCTGGCAGTGCCTTCAGGTCTGAAGGACATCCCAGGGCTGCCACACAATGTGGAGGCTCCTGTGGCCAGCAGGACTCCTGGTGTGGCCAGTCCTTACCTGGCTTGTTCATGAGGCGTCGCAGCTCCAGCTCAATATTCCACTGCTGCTCCTCCAGGTTCTGCTGCTTCATCCTGGAAGGAATGACAGAAGTGCTGAGTTACTGCCCTGCCATGCCCCAGGGTTGGACCCTTCTCGTATCATGCTAAAGCCTCTTGTCTGTGTTGCCCACCACCTGGGCAGGGGCTGGTGGGTCAGGGGAAAGCTTCCTCCATGACACTTCTGAAGTTACCCTCCTCACAAGCTCATCACAGACCCTGGGTGCTCAAAGGCCCACCAGCACATACACCAGGGTGCTGGCAGTTCTCCCAGAGACATCCTTGACCCTCCTCATGCTGCATTTGGCACATTATTTTTTTGGGCTGCCACACTCCCTCTCCTTCAATGCTCACAGGTGCAGTGCACAAGCAGATGGGTGAATTTGTGGTTGTACTCACTTGTACATCAGCTCTGACTCCTGTCTGAGCAGCAGCTGTTTCTCATGGATCAGCTTGAACCAATCCACCATAAGGGCATCCTCAGACTCATCTAAGGAGACAAAGGGCAAGAAGCTGGATCAGTTCAGCCCCGTGGCTCAAACACACAGTCTCTTGTGGGAGAGCCTATGATGACCTATATGAGCCACAGGAAACCTCAAGTGAAAACAGGTGATCTTCAGAACTCCTGGGTACAAGGGATGCAGGTCACTCCCTGCAGATTCAAGGAAGCTGCTCATGAATTCTGTGCTACAGGACACCCAGCTCATCTTCCACATGGCTTCCTCAACTCTGCCCTTCTGCATGAACCCACTAAGCCCTGAGAAACTGGAGCCAGCCATGACAGCCAGCCTGGCTTGGGATACAAAAACCGGATCAACAGTTGCCTTCCGCTCCCAAAACTCTCTGAATCCTCAACCAAATTAACACAAGGCCTTGCTCAAAAAAATATGTTACAAGACAGCCAGAGAAGGTTCAAAATTCCCTGGGCTTTATCTTTGTATACCAGGTACCTCTGGCAAGCTGGTGTCTAACATGTAGCCTGAGCTCCCAGAAATGGAGCCAGGAGTGCCCAGAGGAAGGACATGAGCCTCACACCTCCCCACCACAACAGAGGTCTCCTTTACCTCCTTCGCAGGCACGCAGCTGCTTCTCCAGATCCACTCCTTTCAACTCCAGCTCATCCAGCTGCTTCTCGATGTCACGAACCTTCTCCTGGATTTTCTCCTCAGGGAGATAGTCTGGGTGCAGCTACAAAAAAAAATGTAGGACCAAATACAGCTCAGTGCCCTCAGACCATGGGCTGAGGTCACAACAGAGATGGGAAAGGGAGGGCCAGGAGCCTGGAAGGGCCAGGTCAGCAGAGATGCAGAGCTGGCTGCTCACAACAGAGCGGTGGCCACTGCAAGGCTGTGACACGTCTGCTGTGAGTGGTAACTCCCCCCACACCTGGCAGTCCACATTCTCCCTCCTTCTTTGGGGGATACAATGTCTACCATAATTTTGCTTGGCTCTGTCTCATCCCAGCTCCCATTGTCTCCTTGCATGGGAGATAACCAGCATCCTCTCCACCTTGTCTCTGCCCCTCACCTCTCGCCCTTTCCCTGGGAATCCATATAAACCCTCCCAATAAGGCAAACTCAGATATATCTGGATAAGCAGTCCAGAAGGATACCGAACAACCTCACCCTGCTTCTCCTACACCTGGTTTGCACCCATACCTTGGTTGGGGACACCACTTGAGGCTTGCCTTTTCTTTTCGGAACAGAGACTTTAACTAGAAGGGAGAAAAAAAGTCAAACTAAGAATGTCACAACAACATTTCAATTATTTTATGGTGTGGGTCAGTGCTTATACCACCAGAGCACAACAGGTCCCAGCTACCCAACAGAGGTCACAGATGACACACATGCATCCACACACCTGACCAAGGTGGAAGATATATCCTCACAGGCTGATTTACTCCTTTGGCTTGTCATTCAGGCCACAGGTTACTGCTTTCATCCCCAGGGTACAGACAGTCACCTAATTCAAGTGTGACTTTGGAACTTCCACCCAAGAATATTGACTTCCATGTTCATTCACTATCTTGTTAAAACCCCAAGGTATTTATTGTGGCAAACCCCACTTGATATTAAGCTTCCAAAGGATAGCATAGAAAGACTGGGTTACTGTCACAGGAAACACCAAGACATACTAAAAATGTCCCTCCTGTGCTCTTTTACAAAGGAGTATCAGTAAATACTGATGCAACAAAGATGATCTAGGGGACCCCAGCACAGGTCTCAGGAAACTAAGGTTCAGTTCCTCTCACAAAACACTTCCTAGGTGAGAAGTCCCTTAGGCCCCACTACACAGCATTATTTAGGCCCTGGACACCTATTAAAATCAATCCTTAAGCAATGTGTATTTGTTCCACTGTGCCTCAGATTCCTCTGCCCAACTGTGCTGCAAGGATAACTACAGAAGAGTGTGAGGTATTTGGATACCCAAGGGGCTGGGCTGGATAATTACCACAGAGAGAGAACAGAGGCGTACGTGGATGATGTGATAAGGAAGGAAAACTCTACTATCAAAAGAGCACGCTGTAACAAAGGCAGCAGCAATGCAGGCTCAGCACACACAAGGAGAAAGACAGGACAGACAGACTAGGGGAGCCTCCTGAGAGTCTCTGGCAACTGAGGAAGAGCTCAAGGACAGCTCTCCACTTGCTCAGCCCTTGCTCTATTGTGCTTTCTAGGAAGAGTGCAAAAGGAGAATATGCTGGATGTGGCTGTGTTGTTACTGCACTGCTGGCCTCCAGGTCAGGGATCTCTTCCCTCTGGATGCTGCTGCTGTGCAGCCCTGTGCACTGCCTGCACTGCCTCACACTTCACTTAAAGGTTCCTCCAAGAGGGACTTGGCCTGCCATGAGCTGTCTGCCTGAACAACACTTCCCTCTCCCAGCTCAGTCCTGCATCTCTGTGCTCCTCCCAAGTGACCTCTGCAGCACCTCCAACCAAGGCAGCAAGCTGCACCACTGATGGTGAGAAGGCCACGGTCACTGGAAGGGAAGAGCCAGTAAAATGACACGCTGTGACCTGCTCAGGATCTGATATCCCTTGATACCCTCAAGTTCTGGCTTGACAGATGCAGGATGGGTTGGCTGCCTGCCAGAAAACTGGAAGTAGGACAGTTGGCAAGAAAACCCTGGAGCCTCCTTTCTCAACAGAAAACAGTACCTACACCAAAGGAAATGAATGATCTACAGAAATGATCATCATCCACAGCCCCACACAGCTGCCAGGACTGAGGGCAGAAACAGCAGCTGACTGTTCACAGGGACTCTCTGAATGCTGAGATAAAAACCTACACAAAGGAGCAACAAGTCTGTCCCCAACCCACAGCCTGCCCAGTGACAGCAGCAGGGCAGGTGGCAGACTTGAGCACAGGGGAAAAGTAGGGGGAGATTGCTGGGCAAGTTTCCCGATGGCACTTCCCCATGGCAATCATGAAGCTTTAGAAAGACAGAAAAAACCCCAGCCTCCCTTATCAGAACAGCTCACTTCCTGGGAGAGACTAATGCTGAACCTTGGGGCTGAGTCTGAGGACTGACAAGATGGAAAGTTTTCGGGAAATGCTGGCAAAGGAGGCACACTGAACTTTTAAAAAAAGACAACAGAACTGGAGTTTGAATGTTTCGTAGCTGTCAAAGGTGCTGGCTAAGAACAATGCTGGCACCAGCTAACAAACACTCCTGCTTGCTCCAAGACAAACATCAGGGGCAGGGCTCAGCCCTGCTGTGGGGATCTTCTGCTCCAGACAGGTAAGACAGAGCTAGCTAGGGTAAGAAAAGGGGAGACAAAGAAGCTGAGCAAACAGGACAGCAGCACACATCAGGACAGTTCCAGAAAATTTCATTAGCATTAGGGATATGTCAGAGCAAAGATAACTGGGCAATGGAGGAGCAGTGCACAGTAAAGCTGTGGTTGAACAAACAGGAGTAAGAAACTGGATTAAGAGAAGTGATAAACTAGTCAGAACTGGTCAGGACATCTTTGAAAGTCCAAGAAACAGCAGCCTTGGCTCCCGTTCCTGTGGGTCCTGGCAGCTGGAGTCTCTGGCTGACAGTTCTCTGCATTCCTGTTATTTCCTAAAGCCACTCAACTGAAGAGGAACATCAACTAGATCCCACTTCCCCAAATTAGGAGATGGTCCTCTTCATAGCACTGAGTCTAAAGAATGACAGGGCAGTGACCTTGAAAAATCCCTATCTCAATTTCTTCCTTTCCCACCAAATTTTCTGGACTTGTTGCTTCCTGCTTAGGCCAAGCTGGCTAATAAAAATTAATTACACGGATTTTACTCCCAAGACAACAGCCACAGGATTAGCCACAGAAAACTCAGGGACACATATCCCACACTGACCACTCAGGCTGTTCCCTGACAGTGCAGAGGAGAGAGTGACTTTAGTAGGTATAAAAGATCTTACATGTAGCAGTGCTTGTCTTCAACTGGTTGCCATCTTCCTCCTTCTTGGCAGAGCCCCCAGGATCTTCCCAGTCTTGCTTTGAATTCTGACAGCTCCTGATAAGATCTGAGCTGGGCACCAACAACTTCTTCACGAATCCACCAGATGAAGCTGGATTAAGAAGCACAGACATATTTTGGGCAAGAAATTTCAACCTTCATCTCATAAAAATCCCTCTATTGCCCACTGTCTCTGGCATTTATCACTAGCCAACTCCGTTTCTAGCCCTAGTCCTTCTCTCTTGATGATAATGAAGGGCATAAGCCCAAAGTAAACAGGGAAGAAACTGATTACAAGGCCCGAGTAAGAGAAGAATAAACAGTTGGGAGGAGAATAGACAGTTGGGAACCATCACCAAGACTTCTCAACATTACACAATCTTGCAAGAGAGTAAGTGAAATCTTGCTGGCTGTCTTGTAGAAGAAGGGAACCCTATGGAGACCCAGTCCCTCTCCTTGGGGAAGGATGGCTCTCCAAACAAAGACACCATGGGGGCAAAGAAGGTGCAGAGAGCAAAGATCCCTGAAAGCACCAGCATATTCCTCATATGTGACTGGCAGCACTAATGCCTGTCCCCTTCCTGAGGAGCAAAATGAAGGCAAAGCTTTTATTCTTCATACCAGAGTCCTGCTTTGCTGGTGGGACAACTAATGGACTTGGCCTTGTCTCCTTGTGTGCTGGGCTCCCTGTTCCCACCTGGGAGTTATCAGTAGGTTTCTTAGAGTCATCTTGGTCTCTGCAAAGAAGAAAGACAAAGGTAGAAAACCATTCCTCTTGCAGAATGTTCCACAGGAAAAGTTCTGGACATCCTGGGCTGGATCTCCATCTGGGATGGTCACACTTGTCATGGAAACCCACTAGCTCCAAAGACACTCACTTGCTGGTTACAGGCTTCAACCGAGATCTCCACCCTGCTGGGCTCTCAGACTTGTCTTCACTCACATTTGTGCTTCCTGAAGAAAGAAATGCAGTAAGGTAAATTAAAATAAACAAGAACAAAAACATCCAATAAAAAGAAACAAGCTAGATTTGAGTCTCAGGAGAATCTTAAGAGATAAGCCATGCACTGGGGCAGATACTATGATGTTATTGCAGCAAACCACCACCAGCTCAACAAGTTTAACATGGACAGATTCAGATACAGCAAGTAGTAAATAATCTCAGTGGCATTTTGTCCCTTTCAGATCAAATGCTTTAAAACCTACACAGCTACAGAAATACAGCCATAGAGCAAATGAACAGGAAATCAACAGCAATACAACACAAACAGCTCAGATCTAAGAGACCAAAGGCTGGGGCAGGAAGGGCGAGAGACAAAAAAACCCAGAAAGTCACAGCAAACTGCAGACAGACACTGCTTCTAGCCCAAAAAAAATATAGGCCACCTGGTAGTGCTTGAGACACTGGGAACCCCCAGAATATCATCCCCCGGCCCACTGCTAAGTCACCATGGTGGAAGCTTGGTTCAAAACAGACAAGGAGGCTCTGTGAGCTCCAACTGCAATCAAAAAATCACCCACAAGTTCAGGCAAGGTCTCCCATCCAGGAAGACCTAAGCCTTTGAAAGCCACCATGATCCCAATGATTGAGGACAGCAAGTACAACTTCAAATACCTGCAGATCCTCAGAGCAGTAAAACTTGCCATGCTAAAGGGAGCAACTTCACAGGGATAAATGGAGGTGTGCTGAGCCCCACAGCTCAGAAAGCTCTTATGTGGTGGTACAGACAGAAAGGACAGGAGTCATGGACACATGTGCTGTTCTGGTCCAAGAGCAAGGCATAAAGTTGGAGTGGTGTGTCCAGGCAGACCTGTGTGAATCACTCATCCTCACCTTTGATGCCTTTTGACTCTGGCTTGTGCACAGTGTCAGCAGGTTTGCTGGCAGCCTGGCTCTTGGGCACAGGGTCTGTAACCTTTTCCTGCTTTGGTGCTGTGTACCCTGTTTTGCTGGACTGTGCTTTTGGAGCTGGACTCTGAGAACTCGTGGGAGAAAACTTGCCACTGCAAAAAAGAACAATCTAGTGAGTCTTTTTGAAAGGATGGACCTTTTTATTGGCCTCTGTTCCAAAGATTTGTATGTGTCCCTCTACATGCCTTTGAACCACAAAAGCAGTCAGAACAAAGCAAAGAAATATGCAGGAGCTTCTCCAGATTATCCCAAGGAACAACTTGTCAGTAAAAAGGGAAAGAGAAATAGTGCTTACCTGCCAGATGCTGAGGAGCCAGTGGAACTGAGTCCTCCTGGCCTGTTTGGAGAAATGTTTGATCCAGACAGAGCTTGTACAATATGGTTACGTGCCTGATCCTTCTCAGCATTCCCTTGACTGACCTCAGCAGTGGTTCTGGCAGGGGCAGTTTTATCAGGTCCATGAGGAGACTGGACTTGTTTCTGAGTGTCAGAAGTTTTATTGCTGGAGGACTCCAATGACCGAAAAAAATTTTCTCGGGCTTGCTGTGTTTTTGTTGTGGAGGATGTCCAAGGAGGCTTTGATGGGCTGCCTTCATGATGATCTGTTTTATTCCCCAATGAGGCACCTTTGCAGTCATCTTGTTTATTTACAGCTGAGGGGGACCATGGAGTATTTACACTTTTGAAGCCAGAGCTTCCAAAAGATGAAACAGATGGCTTGGTTGCATTAGTGAGGCCTTCCTGGCTGGGTTTCTTCAACACCTGCTCTGGTTTCTTGGGTTCTGCTGCCTTCTGGAATGCCCTGGCAGCAGTAGGGGCTGGGGTACTGTCAGGTTTGTTCCCAGTACTGTGGAGACTGGAGATCTGGACACTGTCTGGCTGCTGGTGGCTGATACAGATGAACGTGCCGGGCTCAGGCCCAGCTTTGTAGCTTCCAGGAAGAAGCAAGTTCCAACACTGCCTGCACCTGTGGACACAAACGTCTCAGGAAACATCCTCCAGAGTGCTGGGAGGCCATTGACACACAGCTGGGAATGCAGGCACAACTCCACCACCCACAGGAGGGTGAAGGTGCCACACTGGCAGTGAGCAAACCCTGTGTGCACATTCCTGAGGCACCAGAACAGGAGCTGTTGATAGCACAGCCTGAAGTAGGAAAGGTGTGGGTGAAAACAGACCTGTGCAGAGTCTCCCTTATGCACAGGTCAAGAGCAAGCCCAGGTTGCCTCCACTCTGAAAAAATGTGCCACACCACTCTCTCTCCAGTCCCAAGGGAACCAGGCTGGCCCTCTGTGACCCCCAGGGCTGTGCCTCTGTTTTGAAGAGCTGCTGTACCTGAAGCAGTTCCTGTGATAGAGCTTCCCATCGACCAAGTAGCGCTGCACCAGGTGCACATGTTTCCCACAGACCCCACAGCTGCTGCTGGGGACATTCCCACTCTCTGCCAGGACCTTTTTCTGTGGGGAGAAGCAATGGGTGAGCAGGCAGGACCATGGCCCTGGATACAGCTTCAAATCTCCCAGGCAGGCAAGTGTTTGGCATGCACAGCCAGGAGAGAAAAGTGATATCCAGGAAATCCCCTCTCCCTCTAACCCCTTGATCACAGGGAGTGGAACAGCCCTCGGAAGGACAGAGTATGGGGAATGTGTTCCCACAGAGCCAGAGGACCAGGGTGTCCTGTCTGCCTGTAGGAAACTGAAAGGAAAAGGTGTCTGATTTAAATTAGCTGGGAAAGGGCTTCCCTTCTTCTACTCTGTTTTCATCCCTAGTCTGCTTTGAGACTGTTTCCAAGAATTGAATCAATGTTTTCCAGCAAAAATAATAATACATCCTGTTAAAAATGTCCATCTCCAATATGTAGGAACAGCATGTCCTAAGACACCCATGTCCTGTTCACAATGCATCCAGCCTGACTGATAGTTTAGCAATGACTCCCACTTCAATCTGTGCAGGAACCAGACCTCTGGATTCAATTAAAATTAAATTAAATTAAATTTAGAGACTAAGTCCTTACCTTGAACTAACCAAATACCCTCTATCTCACTGACCAGATTTAAGGCATAAAGAACACCCAAACCCACATATCTTACTGTGGTATCTGGGAGGGTTTCCTTTGGCTTAGCTCTGGCTGGTGGGTGGGCAGGAGGCAGTTTTGGTGGCACTGGCTTAGGAGGCTCTGAAGCAGCTTTCTTCCCAGGCTGCTGCTCTGGGGTTTCAGAGGAAGGACGCTTGATTCCAGCCATGCCTCCAACTGAAAAAATGGAAGAGGGGAGGCTTTTCAAGGGAACATACGGAAAACTCACAGGTTTAGGAGTAATTTACAAAATACAAACATCCAAAGGTGCCTGATGGATAACACACAAAGCATACAAGGAGACAGAGACTTCCTTCATGAGCAGTTCTCTACCGGACTGAGGGGGAAGAGGCAACAAATGAATTTTAACAACATTCAGCAGAAACTGATTTTCCTCTTCTCAGGGAATTTCATGAAGAGGAATGAAAAAGTGGAGAAATGCAAATCACCATCTATCAATGGTGAGAACAAGACCTTGGGTTTTCAATTCCAGCCCATGGTTTGGCCAGAACTGATCCCCACTGAAACAGGCCCTGCTGGAACAGGCACAGCTGTCATGGCTAAGGAAGCACAGAGGGTTTGCTTCATTCAAATTGCTGTGCTCCTGCCTTCCTACACACCCTGAACCTTCACTGCTGCGGGTGTGCACCCCACATCCCAGCTGGGACTTTCACAGAGCAAACAACCTTGTTGAATGCAGAAATGACCACTAAAAATTGGTAATTCTACAAAGACTTGGAGGTGCCATACTGGTGCCAATGTGGAAACCAAGACTTGCCACAAGCAGCCTGCAAATGCCCAGTTTCTTTTCTTTGCAGATGAAATAAACTGCCCCAAAATTCACTACAAGCAGAGAAAAGCAAATCTCCAACACACTTCAGTCAAGCAGGGAATGATGCCCTGTGCCCTGGGAAGTGCAGGGAGACTTCGCTGGGAAACAAAGCTTCATGCCAAGTTTTTACAGACAGGACCCCCCAACTGCCTCATGGGGATGTTATTTTTGCACCACTTCCTGTACTGAATGAGATATCTCCGTGTTCATTGTGGGATATTTGAGCCACAGCTTCACTTTCCAAGCGACCACTTAAATGGCCACTTGTCTGAAAAGAGATTACACCCTGCTCAGTAAACAGAGAGTCTGGGCAGGGAGCAGAGAGGAAGCCCAGTTCCCAGCAGTCAACCCTCAAGAAAGCCAACTATCCAAATAAACACCCAGGCTCCTACTGCAGGGACCAGGGGACAGCTGACCCAGTAAACAGTTCAGGCTCAGGCTGCCCCCTCACTTCCCACTTGTGCCATTTACTGAATTCCCAAAGCCCAGGACAAAGATGGGTGGCTTCAGCTCTGCTCTTCTGTAAATGCATGACCTCAATAAAACATTGTCTGCTCAACCTCTCTGTCCTCCTGGGTCCTGCTTATTTCATGGTCCTTCTGGAACCCATCCAAAGGGCACAACTGTGATTCCATGATTGTGCTTGGTGTCAGAGGGCACATTCCAGGCTGGGCTTGTTTTCAGACATGCACATTCACCCCAGCAACAGGAATGCAACCAAAGTGTTTTGTGGGACACCAGAGAGTATAAAAATGTGCTGTGCTTGATGATGTGGTAGGCAAGATGGGGGGGGGAGGGGGCAGAGACCCCAACCCGACCCAGATTCTCACCACTTGGCACAAACATCATGGAATTTGTCTGACTTCTATCAGAATGGTTTTAAAGCAAGAAATAAAAAAATGAAGAGGGGAGGGAAGAAGTTGTGGAGGGAGAGAAAAAGTGTGCTTAAATGTGTAAAGAGGTGGAGAAGGTGGAAGAGTTTAGACATTAAAGGCAACTCTGAGTGAATTGTGCTTTCTTCCCAGATGTAGAACATTTTCAATACATATCTCTCAATTTAGATTCACCTTAACCAGTTAAATCACTCATGTCCCACTTTCTAAAGTTTCCTCTGGAGGAACCTGTGAAATTGGTTTATCACATTATTTCATTTTGTGTGAGCTTAAAGCCAAATATAAACCAAGACTACAATAATGCTTCTGTGAGCCCAGGTAAACTCTCCAGTATGTGAACATAATGCTCTGGCAGCTCTGTGGCCTGTTTTATGTTTGACAGAATTCCTATCACAATTATGTCAGTTAAGGTGATAATTTTCTTCCCCTTCCTTCTGTCAGTACTGCTGTGCTGTACAAACCCTACCATCGATGCTGTTCCACTGGCACAGCCTCACAGACAAGCTCAGCCTTGTTCTATTCCATGTTCTCACCGGCCCTCAGGTGTGGCAAATACTGGAACAGGGTGAAGGTGCTCCAGAATGGAAAGTTGAGGTGGGGACCATGGAGAGGAACCTTCAGTGCTCCTGTCTGGCTGGACCATAAGAAATTTTAGACTGTATTTTAAATTTTAAGGCACTGGTTTTAAAGAGAAGAAATGGCCCTGCACCCTTCCAAAAGCACTGGTGCAACTGTAGGCTGGTGTGCAAAGAGTTCAGATCTCCCACTGAAATAGTTCTGGTACCAAAAAGGTCTCTGTGAAGTCTTCTTTGCTTTTTCCAAGCTTGTTAGAAGGCAAGGGAAAGCATGAAATGAAGCCCTCATCCTTCCCATGCCTCCAGGGAATATGGTACTTACTAGGAGATCGTCCATGGAAGTAGTTATAATACTGGGAAACATAGGTGAGGATGCTCAGCCTGTCTGGTACCTTCAGAGCAACCATATCCTCTGCATCCAGCAAGGCTGGGATCCCCAGCTCCTCCTCTGCCACTCGAAATGCCTGCAGAAGGAAAACATAAAAAATAAAAAAAAAAATTAGAGGGGTCTTGTCCATGCTGGGCAGCAAAGCTGCTCCTCATCATCAGTAAGAAACAGCCCCACTCAAATAATAACTCTACTGGGGAACAGCTGCACCAGTTTAACTCCTACATCGTAGGAACCAACGGAGTCATGGCTTCCAGCCACTGCCTTGAGAAATCCAGGCAAGGAGCCAAAAATCTGGCCTGGCAAGCTGGCCGTAGCTCACTGCACAGTAACTCACCTGGGCTTCCTCTGCTCTTCCTCCAGCCTGCCTCTGTCTGTGAGTGCACAGCTGCAGAGAGCCAGGCCTGGCAGAAGGGGATGTGTCAGTCCAGACTCGTTTCCAGGCTCCCAGCCCAACCTGGATCGTTCCCCCATTAACGGTGGGCTGGTAGGTGCTTGCAGGCAGCTTTCGTCTCAGAGTGCTGTGCAAATGTTAAAGCTTCCTGCCTCCTACTGCCTGCTCTTCTCCATCTGAAAATGGGAAATCTTGGGCTGCAGGAGGGACCTCTCGTTCCCAGACCAGAAAGGGGGAAGAGAGGTGTAATGCAGAAGAATTCCTGATACATAGCTCCCTTCCAGCTTAACTGTTTCCATGCTGTCTAATGTGTATTTGGGGTAAATAATCCTCTTTGTGTGTCCTCTGCTTTGAAACTGCAGGTAAAGGAGGCAAAAGCTATTTCCTCTTGCTTCTGAACAAAAGCCTTTACTAGAGGATAAAAAAAATTGCAACACCCAAACTTCATCCAACTTTACACTTACTCAGCTCAATGTAGGGCTTTTACTGAGGATTTTTTCCAGTCCTGTTCCTTCCCAATTTATGGGGAAAAATCCTTTCCCTCCCCCATTGGACCATCCCTTTTCAAATGTCAGTAAAGCAAAGAAAAACACCAATTGCAGGACCGGAGGCACGAGGTAGGCTACTGCTGAAGCCCACAGTGAAAGGGTTAAAAAAAAAAACCAAAAAAACTTGAATGTATTAAAACCCTCCGCTTCTGACCTCTGGCAGGGACACACACAGTGTTGGTGTACAAGCCAACCATTCCTGCTTAGAAGAAACAAACAGCCACTATGTTTCAGCAAGATAATTACCACTTTTTCCATTGGATATCCCAGAAAAAATGTAACAGAGCTGACATTAAAAATGCCTTCAGCCAGTTACCGCCGGCTGTGTCATCCCAGCTGCCAGCCCACTCTGCACTTGCCTGGCTTGTAAACTGGTACTTAATAGATTCTTTGGAGTGTTCCCCACTGCACTGGTTGCACAACTGGTCTGACCAGTGGGCTTTCTGTGCTGGACATTCCTGGTGTGCAGTCTAGTGGGAACACAGGTCATGCCACCTCCTGCCACACTGTGCCACAGGTGACACCAGGGCAACAGGCACAGAACAAGTGCGAGGGGCTGCCTGGACCACAAAGAGGAGGATGCTCTGTGCACTCAAGTGGTTTGGCCAGAACCAGGTGAGCAATGCAGAGAGCAGCATTAGGATGTGGTGTCTGTCCCATGTGCCCTGGTGTTTGTCCTCGTCTTCCTGGGAACTGCTCTTGCCTGGGGACCCAACAGGATCACCACCAAACAGGACCCAGTTGCCATTCTCCTCTACCTACCTGCCCAGGCTGGCCTTTAAAGGACCAACATGTTATTTCTGCATTATGTTTTTCATCGGTGCAGCTCCAAGTGCTTTGCAGGGCAAGTGCCACTGCTGCCTCATCTATGCAAAATGGGAAAGCGATATGTTCGAGGACACCTGATCCAGCCCAGCACAGCTTCCCTCTGACACAGGCTCTACCTGCTACACCACACCACCATCCACCAGCACTGGAAGAACTGGAGCCAGAAGCTTTTCTCCTTTTTACACATTTTTGAAATCTCTAGCAATAAGTGCCACCGACTGAAATTTTTCTAGGGTTTGGGGTTGGTTTTTTGGCACTTGAGAAGTGACACATTCTTCTTTGGCAAAGACCTCGTGGCAAATTGCAGTTCAAACAAGACTTTTTTACATGCACGTGCTCTTGAAAATAAGCTTTTGGCTAGTAAGGCAACAAGGAGGGTCTGAATGATAGCAGAGGAATAATGCTGGGAGAAGTAAGACCAGAGCAAGGAAGTGTAGGAGCTGGGATGGAGAGCAGTCCAAGGAGGGAGGCCAGCCCAGAAGCCCACAGGGAGATGGAGGGTCAATCCCAACGACAGCAGAGCCAAGGCAGCAGGATACCAGCAGTGAAAGACAACACAGACAAGTCATCCTACAGCAGGTGGAGTAAGGAAGAGAGAGCAAAACAAAGGACACAAAAGAAACTAAGAAAGGGGGAGGAGAGGGGACACAGACTGGGACAAAGGATGGGAGCAAGTCTTTATGAGAAGCACAAAGAAGCTTTTCATTAGTAAAAGAAGCGGAGGCAGCTTGTACAGCTCATTTGCCAGAGACAAGCAGACACCACCAGCCCAGCTGGACAAGGAGCAACATTCAGGGATTGTCAGCACTGCGGCCAGGATGCCCATCCATGGCAAAGAGGCCCTGACTCCTGCCAAATACCACACCTCCAGGGCAAAACACGTGGTCTGAATCTCCCCTTGAGGAGAGAACAGGCAGGGCTGAACCCCAGAGTGTCACTGCTCACAGGCTGCAGCCCCACCCTGGGGACAAGGGTCTGTCATGGGGTCTGTGGACACAGCCAGGGATGAAGGGGAGCAAAAGCTAAGGAGCCAGGGGGACACAAGTTTAGCTCTCCCAGAGGCAAGATCCACTTCAGTCAGCTCACTGCCTAAGAGCATGTCACTCCTTCAGCCCAGAGAAGAGTAAGCTGCCATGGTTTGTTCATATCCCAAGCTCCTGCCAAGCAGCCATGAAACTGTATGGAGTGATGCCAAGAGAAGTGTTATAATCCACTGCCTCTCTTTTTGTGATGGAGACAGGAAGGGGAAAAGCCTTCCTCGGATCACTAAGACCATGCTTGAATGCAGTGCAGGAAGGGGTTGGCCTGCCTAACTTCTATTTTCTTCGTGGAAAGAACATGAGAAACTCCAATGCCATGCTGGAACAAAGTGTCCAGGCAGGATCAGGTTTTAGGACATCTCCACCTTGAACCCCCACACAAGGGAGGAAAAGAAGTGAAGGGACACTCCCTGTGCTTCCCCTCTCACAGCTGCTACCTCCCACCTCCTGCTCCATCCCTCAGGAGCATCCCATACTCAACGTGTCCATGTTTTGACCTCTAGTACCTCTCAGGACACACTGGAAACAGGCACCACTGTGTGGCCAGCAAAGAAGTGTGAACAGTCTGAAGGTGCTTTCAAGCAGCCAGCCAGCCTGGACATTGCTGTTCAAAGGAGAAGGTTGAAAGGTGCAGAAGAGGGCAAAGGGTTTGAATACAGCACACTTGGCATACTGTGTCTGCAGGGTTTGTGTTATTAAATCACATGAGCAAAGTGCCGTGTCATAGACTAGACCAAAAGTAAACATTAAAAGTCACTTACCAACTTGTTGTTCTCATACACATTTTCTTTACTGAGGGAGTCAAAGTTTCTGAAATACAGGAAGAAGAGAAAAGTCTCAGGCTGGGGATGTAGAGTGAGCTGCTTCACTTCCAGCTCTCAAACCTCTTGGAGCCTCAGCGGCTCAGGGGACAGAGCACCCATCCCAGCCTCAGACAGCTCCAGAGAGAGAAGTGTGACAGATCCCACCTGAGAGTCACAGACCTGCTGTACCCAGGACAGATGTGCAGCACAGCCATCTGCACACAGGCAGCACAAGACAACTTTGGCACATCTACACTTGCAGGGCTGACTCCCACAGCTGTGTATAGACAGGAGATGCTGATGCTAAAACATCCCAGGCAGACTGAGGGGTTCTGCTGAGTCAATCAGGAGCAACCACCAACTCAGGGGTGGGTTTTTGTTCCCCAGAAAGGCCTTGCTTATCTCCCACCTCAAAAAGATATACCAATGCCTTCTGGCCAGGTTTTAACACTCTCTCCCTGAAAGTACTTTCCAGTCACATCCATATTCTTTTCCTTTCTTGAAAGTTGTCTCCACACAGAGAGAGCTCAGCTCCGGGGAAGTCCCTCCTGGATCCCTCACACACTGCACGTATTACATGCTTCTCCAACACACCCATATCCTCTGATCTCAGAAGCTCCTGGGTCCAGCAGCACATGAGTTCTGGCTTCAAATCCTCTTTTTTCCTCTGGCAGAGTTCCACAAAACCAGCACCAAGAATCTGCCTGGGAAAACCTCTGCCCACACCATACTGCATCTGATAAGACTGAAGTTGCCAGCAGAAATCTTACTCATATTTCTCTAGGGCTGTAACTTTTGATTTGTGATCATAATCAGTAACTGAAAAGGAAGTGACAATTACTGTTTGCAAGTTCAAGCCAAAGTCAACAATTCCTTTCTGCTGTCCCCAGACAATACATCCCTCTTCACCTCTCCCCACATTTGCTTTCTCACTCCCTGGTCCAACCCAGATGCCACTCTCACTGCACTGTGCTGGGAACTCAGAACCTGGGACATGCTGGGACAGGGATGCAAGCACAGGGTAGAGGGAGTTTGTGTTACTGGAAGCAGAGCCACAACACAGCATTCTTCCTCGCCCACAGCAGAGTGTGTCCCTTGCTCAGGAAAAAGCCACAATCAGCTGTGTTTTAAACTGACTGGCACTGGCTAAATTGAGATTACAAAACTGGTTGTTGGCTGGCAGCCCTGCTCTCCAACACTGCTTCCCAGGCAAGAGGGCAGGGTCAATTCCTTTCCAATAACCCCGTGTCACTTTACAATCCTTGTATCTGCTGGCACAGAGCTGAGCGAGAGGCTGATACCTGAGAGGGAACTCTCACTGATAAGCAGAAAACTGCACCAACTTCGTATTTTTTGTATGTAGCACCTTCGTATCTGATGTGGACCTAGCTGTCAGCCAGCCCCTCACCTCTGGGATGAGGCAGGGTAACTGTGAGAGCCAGGGCAAAGCTGGCTTGCAGTGACCTATTCATGAGACAAACACATGATCTGTATCGCAGCAGGGGAACTTTTTCCACTGCTTGTAACAGCAAGGAGCAAGCCAGGTCCTTTATCTACTTTGCACAGAAAGTGGAGCATTACATCATAAATAAGAGAGGCACCTTAAACAGGCTTGCTCATCATGTTTCCTCCCTGCTTCCCACATCTGGTATTGCTATGTGGGATAAGGAGAGAAAGAATGACAGATAAACCCAGAGGTTACACTCCCTCAAGGAGCACGTAAAGACAAGGCACATCCCACCTCTAAATCATAGACTCTTTCCTGTGCAAAATCAAAGGGAATTGCAGAGCTTTTTTTTCAGGCAGTGCTCCTGCCCGAAGATTTCCCTTCCCTGAGACAATGGATTAAAAAGAGCAACAAAAACAATAATGAGCCAGAAAAGTCTCAGTGAAACAATAGATACAACCATCCTGGGTTAAGTCAGGCCACAAAATCGGCTTTTTTTAAGAGCCAGCTGAAGGAGGTGATTTCAGCTCTCTGCCTCACTCCCAGTTCTGCTCCCAAATAGTCTCTGTAGCAGGGAAATGCAGGAAAACACTGTAGGAGCAAAGAGGAGCTCCAGCTTCCTTGGTCATTCTGACACATAAGACAGAACACACTGGAGTTACTGTTTATTGTCTGCCAGTGGCCTTCAGCCACACTCAATGCTGCTTGCTGTGCTGGTGTGTGCACTACCTGGAATGTAGCAGAGACCTAAAAACCCCAATCTTTTGATGGTGAATGTCTCAAATCCCCTTCTATTCCTCAAAAGACAGTGCAAACAACGAGGTTATTTGGTCATTTCAAGTCTCCTGACCTCTCACATTGCTGTTTCCTTGGATAGTCAGGTGAATGGCTTACATATAATATTTCTTTTGGAAATTGAACTTGCTGGTGCATCTCCTATCTTGGAATATCAAAGCTCTCTGGACCGCTGTAATCCTGAGACAGCAGAAGCAATACAAACAGAGAAGTAGGAGTTCTCCACTGAGAAAACATAGGCAACTGAATTAATTGGACGAGGTGAAAAATATAAACGTGACCCAAGAGAGGGCCTCTAGTGTTGGAAACAAATCAGAGCGGAGTTCACCAGCAAAGGAATAGAAGTTTTTAGCTCCCAAAATACTCCTTCCCTTAGCAAAAAAGTGGCTGAGCATTTCTCATACCCACAAATCTCTGTGACCACCCACTGCTCCAGTTGCACAGACCCAGCACTCACAAACATGCCACAGTCCTCTGCAAGTACATGTGCTTCCATAGGAGGAATCTGCTCCTGCTGCAAGCACTAACTTGATTGGAAACTTGACCTTGGAGCAGACTGAGCAAAAAGAAAAAAAAATAAATCCCAGAGCCTTCATGGCACCAAAAAAGTTTCTGCTTCTTGGCACTTTAGTGCTATTTTTTCTACAGACAATGAGATGTGCAGTCAAAAGGCTCACTGAAAAAGAGTCAGGCACCCTTTGCCAGTCACAGTCCTTGGACAGGAGGCTCAAATCCAGCTCAAATCTGCTGGGAACAGGACGTTTCAGCTGGGCTCTTCCTGGAGGTGCAAACACCTGGGGAGATGGGACATGGCTGGGAATCCCAGGCAGGAGATGTCCCCCGTGTGCTCATCCTCCTCCCAGGAATGCCTGCTCCACACTGCTCTGCTCTTGCTGGCAACTGCAGAGCGCTGCTGGGGTGACCCCCGAGCCAGCCTCCCCCTGCCTACGCCTGTCACACAAACCACAAACCCACCAAGCCACGCAGCAGGCTCTGCTTCCCCCCAGCCTTTGCATGAGGAGATGGAGACTGCAGGCAACCCATCCCCAGCAGGGCCAGCGTGACCCCAGCCTGCCCTGCTGAGCTGCCAATGACCTGGAAATGCTGCTGGAGGAAAGGGCACCGGCTGCTGCTCCGCTGCCAAGGGGGATTTCACCACCAGCCCATTCCCAGAACACCAAGCTGAACACCAGCTTGCAGTCCGGGAAAGAGCAAGATCCTGGGTGAAGAGAAGGTTCTTAATCAAAACCTTTCCTTGACATCTGGCATTAATATCTGAGTGAGTGTGCACAGCTCCCCTGCATCTTCTAACTCACTTGGCAGGCCAAGGCCACTAAAATCGTGGCTGAAGCTGAATCGTGGCACAGTCTCCAGCACCACACGTGGCAGTGCTGACCTCAGCCTCCCACCATGCTGCCACGAGGCTTCATGTCCCTCTGACAAGAGGTGCCCCAGGCTCCACAAACATCCCAGAAAATGGGCTGGAGCCTGCCTGACACAGTGTGTGTGCCCAGCTGGGACTGACTCCGAAGCACTCTTCATCTGGGACAAAAGGAAGTGAATTTCCATGGTAATTCAGCATGGATCTTCACTCCTCCTGAGCATCCTTGCATGAGTGGGAAGTGAGTGGGAAATGCATTTCTAATTTTACACAGCCTGCCCTGTTCACACAAGCCAACATCAGCTAAGTTCAAGAGAAGTTATATTTTCCATATGTTTTCCAAAAAGAAAACAGGAAGGAAGGAGAGACCTATACCAGCCTGTCCTCTGAGCCACATACCCCCACAAGAGAAGCCCATGATTTGTCCATGTTTTGTAATTGCTTGAAGTTTTCCTGGTAATTTTTCAGGCTCCTGCAGGAGAAATCCCCTGCACTAAGCCCAAGAATGTCATTAGTGTAAACCAAGACAGAAAACACACTGTTGCAAAACTCTGATGCCGTGACTGAATTATGCTCGGCAAGTGATTTATGCAGCAAAGAGCTGCTGCAAACACACCAAGCACTCCAAACAGCAACTACCCCTTTCTAGTTTTACTTTTAGTTTGATGCTTTTAATCTTTAACTAGGACCTTTGACAGAAGCAAGGGAAGGAGCTCAGGACGGACCCTGGGCAGGAAGGAAAGCATAATTTCCTTCCAGCAGGACTCTGCTCAGTCAATGATACACCTGGTGCTTTCCTGTATTACAGCACTGACACTGATGAAGGAGTTTCTCTAACTTTCAGGCAGCTCTTGCTGAGCTGGTCCAAGTCAGAAAGAGCTTCTGTAAGGTCCCAAATAAAGTCAGGCAGAATGTCCATCATAAAAAAAATGAATGGGAACAGAGAGATGCCACAAGGAACATCCTCCCTCTTCAGCACAAGAGAATTTATTAAAGATATGTCTATCCACAACCCTTGGTGCACAGTTCAAGGATTATAAACAACCCACTAAACTGGGCAGCAGGATTATTGCAGCTCTGATGTTGCTTAGACCCTGTGCACAGCCATGCTCCGGATGGACCAGCTGCAGGAAGCAGTCACAGCCCCTCCACAAGAACACCTCAACCTTTCTGCCCTGCTGTTTTCTATTTTTGGGACTGTGAATCAAAGGAAGGAAAGGAAATATCTGGAGTCACATGGACATGACAACATGTCAGGAAGTCATATACAGCAACACCGTGGTGACTGCCCAAGCACCAGGACAAAAACATGTGCCTGGAGCTCCTGCACAAACCTCCCGCTGCCCAAGTCTACTCCGGCCTCTTTTGAGTTTCAAGACAACAGCGGAGATAAAACTGGAGCAGATCTTCTCTTGGGTTCAACCAGATGCATTACAGCTGTAAGAGGGTCCTCTGGACACAAGCCCATGTGGCAGGCTGTCCTGGGAGCCTGAGGAAAAGGCAGAATACACAGGACAGGAGGAAAACTGCAGTACAGACCACCCAACCTGTTCCTCACCCACCTGGACACATCTGCCCAGGACAGACCTAATGCTTAAATCAATACTCCTGGGCACTCTTAGGGCTTCTCCCTTACCTTAATCTTCCCCCTCAATCCCCTCATCTCAAAGTCCAAAGAGCCCAGAAGAAAAAAAAAAAAAAACCCAAACCAAAACACCCCAGCTACAAAGCAGGATCTATGACTCCCTTTGGCAATTGACCTTCCCACATGTTAACATCTGGGCAGGGACAGTTCAAATCCACAAGGCACCAGCAATGCCACCAGCAAGGCATGGAAAGCACTTAACCTCCCACAGACAGAGCTCTAGATGGGAAAAACAAGGATGTGGAGGAATCCAGTGGCTGCCAGGCCCTGCCCATTTACTGCATTTTGTTTAAATAGCCCTCGCCTTGCGACTCGTGAGTGCTGCGCTGCTGTCGGGCTGAGCGAGGAGAGCCCAGCCAGAGCAAACACAACAGCAAAGAAGGAAATGCTGCCCCAAAGATCAGTGCCTGAACTAGTTTTGCAATGGAAAGGATGCATTTAGAACATTTATAATTCAGCTACTGATGGAAGGAAAGAGAAAAAGGAAAAATATATGGAAAAACCCAGCATGTAGGCTGGGAGAGCAAAGATTTTCTCTTGGAGATTCTGAGCGTGGGTGTGAGCAGAATGCTGCTCATGATGTGCCCACGGGGAGGGCAAGAGCCCACGGAAGGTGGAGGGCCTGGGGTCTGCAGCTCGATGGACGGTGAGATGGCCACAGCCCATCCACAGCTTGATGGATGGCGAGAGGGCCACAGCCTGGCGAGGGTTCCTCGGTGGATGGAAGACCTGGGGTGTGCAGCTCGATGGACGGCGGGTTGGCTGCAGCCCATCCACAGCTCAATGGACAGTGAGATGGCCTCAGCCCAGCAAGAGTTCTGGGCAGATGGAGAACCCGGGGCTGCAGCTGGATGGACGGCAGGAGGACCACAGTCCAGCGAGGGTCCTGGGTGGCGGGCGGGGGGTCCCGGCCCCGCCGCGCCGGCAGCCCGGGCGCGGCCCTCGACGCCCGGCACGGTACTCACATGAGGTCGGGGCGGTGTCGGTGCAGGATGGCGCAGAAGGCGAGGCCGTCGCGGAACGAGGTGGTCATGTTGGTGATGCTGACATCGCGGTAGCCCTCGCAC
>VZRZ01000914.1:108263-145506 GCA_013398175.1 Climacteris rufus | reverse complement strand
GGGGTGGCCCTGCGGGGCCGCGCTCGGCGGAGAAGCGGAGGAGAAGGCGCGGTTGGGGCTGCCTCGCCTCAGGGACCGCGGCAGCGGCGGCCCCGGCACCCCCTGTCGCCACACGGGCCCCCGACACCCACTGCCGCCACACGGGGCCCCGGCACCCCCTGTCGCCACACGGGGCCCCCGGCACCCCCTGTCGCCACACGGGCCCCGGCACCCACTGTCGCCACACGGGCCCCCGACACCCCCAGTCGCCACACGGGACCCCGGCACCTCCTGTCGCCACACGGGGCCCCGCACGTCGCGCTACCACGAAGGACAAGGGCAATTTCCTCTGCTCCCACACAAAAACGTCAACATGTTCTGCCCGAAGGAGCGGCCACCTGGGGAGGAGTGAATCGTATTTAGTCACTGGGAAGGGTGTTTTCTCCCCATCTGGAGGGAAAAGAAGTTAAAAATCACCCATAAATCACCTAAATTGAACCGTCCGCTGGATAACCTGGCGCTGGGTGGGCGGATACAGCCGCAGCATCACCCAGTAACACCGCCCAGAGCCCCTCTCCTGCCCCGGGGAGAGACCGCCGGGCAAAGAGCGAGGAGGAGGAAGAGGAGGAGGAGCAGGAGGAGGAGGAGGGAGGACGAAGCTCGGCGGCCCAGAACCTGCCCGGAGCTCTCGTTGTGGCGGGGGAGGGAGACCAGCCGGGAGCCGGGGCTCTGCCCATCCCGGGGCAGCGCTTCAGGCATCGGCAGTGTCATGGAATCACGGAACGGCTCAGCTTGGAAAAGAGCCGCAGTTTCCCCCCCAGAGAAGTGTGGGGTGGCCGGGTGAGGGGGCAGCGAGGCGGCCCCGCTGCCGGCCTGCCCCGCCGGGCTCCCTCCAGTGCACGACAGCTGCCCCGCAGCACACACACCCCGTAAAATAACTCACCAGACCTCATGCGGCTGACAAAACATGAGGAGAGACAAGGTAACACTTAAACAGCTGCCTATAAATTAGGTTGAAATAATCAATAATACATATAATATATTAACGGCATTTCTGTGACATGATATGGATAATATACATTAATATATAAATACCTCACAAATAATTCAGAGTGTTTCCATTTCATCAACAATCACTGGCCAATGTATTTACTTTATGGTAAGGATTATACATTTCATTATAAATGGCTTGCTGGGCATGTCAGCAACTTTTACATCTCCATTCACTTTATTATTAATGGTTTCCTGAACAGTAATGGCATAATAATGCACACAATGCAGCATGAATATTTGATGTGGCATCTATAGTCTCCCATTTATCATTTATAACAGGCTACAAAAACATTATAAAACATTTATTACAAATTTATAGATCACTTTATACTAAAACAAAGTTATGTTATAAATACATTATTAATCCTTTATGCCATTTATAGGAATCCCTTGTAATAAGGCCTTAGCATATGTTGCTGCACAACTGTACCAAGAGTGGTGTGATGAGGAGGAAATATGGCCCTGTGAGCCTGCTCCTGGGTCCTGGGCGTATTCTGTGATGGAAAGCAGAAACATCTGCACACAAAATTAATCAGACTGCCAAGGGACCAATCAAAAGAAACACTGGATTAACTCAAAGTTGAGTTTTTACCCCTCGCTTCCCACAAAAAAGACACTGGCTGGAGCCCTGAAAGCTGAGCTGTCCCACATTTCCACACCACCTTTGATAAAATTGCATAATTGACAAAGAGCCTGGCTAATGATGAGCAGCCCTTCCCATCCTCAGGTAACTTAGGGCTTGGTGAGAAATACAGAGGAAGCGCTGGGTGTAGGAAATGTGCCTGTGGAGTTTCTGTTTAGCAGTGTGCAGCCCCTGCTGTGCTTCCAATTGACATAATGCAGCACTGGGAAACGAGGAGAAGGAAATGATGTTTGGAAATGGAGGGGTTGCCATTGCCAGTAGTAAAAACAGTGAAAATCAGCTCCTGAGCACAGCTTTGACACAGCTGTACTTGCCCCTCTCAGATTTAATGGCCCAGATGGGGCACAGCCCAGGGAATGAGACTTAGTTTTTTTAAAATATATTTGTTTAACATGACAATCTGTCTCCTAACGAACCCAGCTTAATGAGTCAGTGCAGTTAGTCCCTCCTCATTACCTCGTGCTTTGGGAAGGGGCAGCTGGGGCTGGGTGGCAGGGGACACAGACCCATGGAGCAGAAAGCCAAGCTGGACTCAGAGCAGCTGTGATTTCCTGTGTATCACAGGCCACTGCATTTCACCTCGACCCTCCCTGCACTGGCCCCTGTTTTTTCACCAAGACAATCCTACCACAAATCCAGGCTTGCAGACACCAGAAGAAGAAACTATTAGTTGCTGGCTCCAAGCTGTGCATCTCAAGAGAGGGTTAGTCTGGAGATAGAGCTCCTGGTACACCAGAAGAATCAGGTCCACATTATCCACTAAGGTGATTAAAATGACATTGCTGAAGGAGTTTGCTAATGCAGTAAGAGTATTACTGCTGGCCCAGTAATGGCTTTCCAAAGTACAGGCATTGGAGACTTGTGCAGTGTTCGTTGGTGATTAAGGAGAACTCTGTGGGAGTTTACAGCTATGATGAGTCTTTAATGCCCCAACAGGTAAGCTAACATGCATTGCAGAGAGGAATGGGGCAGGAAGGGAGCAGAGCTGCCTGTGCAGCTGCCTACCTATTGCCCACAACTGCTGTTCTCCCAGGATGTTCCTCAGGGGATGATGCTTACAAATCTTTACTCTGGATTGTATTTTTTCTTTCTACATGTTTTCCTTTGAGGAGCCTTGTATGTCCTTATCCTGTTTAGCAGACCTTGCCCCCGCTCACTGAGCTTTTCCCAGAGCTGCTGGGTGAGGTTTCCCACCTGTGATGTACAGCTGGCTCATGGAGCAAAGTGTGTCCTGGAGCACAGTGCCTGCTCCCCTACCTCCCTTCCCAAGGTGTGTTTGGAAGCTTGTTGGAGCAGCAATCCACAGACATGGACTGATTTATTCTTCTCTACTTATAGACACTCTTTTTTTTCAGTCCTTTTCAGTTCTCAGATACCAAACTGCACCAGAGAAATGCTGAGTGCTTCCTGACAGTTGCTATGACTAGTGGGGATCAGTCTGCCATCACCTTTTAAATTTATCCTGGTTCCCATATGCAGCAACTAATGGACTTTACCAATAGAAGAGAAAAAACTTAAATATGTGACTAGACCACCCCAAAGCCCAAAGAAAAACAGCCAACTTTTGTTAGTTTGAAGACTCAAGGGGGTGAAAATGTCAATTCCTTGTATCAGAAAATGTGGGGCCTCATGAAGCTGAGAATCAAGTGGTGCATTTTCTTTCTCCTAAGAGAGTGTTACATCACAGAAAAAAACCCACATCTTTTAACTATTGTGAGAAATCAGCTGATCAAATTGAGCTACTTCATAATTTTGCTGCAGGCTGTGTGCAGGGCTGTTCACCCAACAACAGGAAGTGTGTGTCGTAGCCAAGAGTTCTCATACAAGCCCGTGCCAATGGCTTGAATTAAATTGAGGGATTTAAAACAAGAAAGAAAAAGTATTTGTCTCATCAGTAACATGCCTCATCAGCTCTCTCTTCGCAGAAGGCAGCCAGGCTGACTCTACAGAGACAGAAAAGCCCAAAACAGGGAAAAGAAAGCCCCAATAATTTTACAGCTATTCACACAGAAATGCTTCCACATGATACCTGCCTCCCCTTGGAGTCGGACTAGTTTGACCTGCAAAAGTAGCAGAAAAAAAAAGTTATAATGAAATTCAAGTCTGAACAAGAATTTTCACTTCTTTCATTCTTCCAAGAAGATGAAAAAGAAACATGAAATTACAGGAAAAGGCACTTTGGTAAATTTCTCTGTGACACATCCCCCTGAGAAGCTCATAAATGGTTAATCCATTATCCTACAATCTCAAAGGACCAAAACCAAAACCATCAGAGCAAAGAGTGTCCTATCACCCAGGTATAACACACTGTCACATCAAAACAGAAAGAAGTCTCTCTCCCTTGTCCCTCCTCCCCACCAGCCAGATGACCTGACGGCTTTTCTGTCCCCCAATGCAGTGAGGTGAGGGATGGGCTAGAGGGGGATTTCAGAAAGTTATTTCCAGGCAACAGAGATAAGAGACTGCTGACATCCTGCATCCTACACACCAGGTGAGAGGAAAAATGAAAAGGCCACAAACAGCAGCTTGGTGTGTCATCAGTCCCAGGGAGCTAAAAGCAGCTCTGCAAGAGGGTTGGGGGTGGTATTTATTCCAAAAGGTATTTATTCTCCTTTTGGAAGGGGAAAACAGGTGGTGGTGATCCCCAGTCTTTGCACTGCTATGGCAGAACACTCTCTCTGGTCCTCCAGGAGCTGCAAACATCCCTGTTTTTATCAGAAAGAGAAAGCAAAGGTGTGCTTTGCTGATTGAATCCCATTTGGGTCATGCAATTGGGTGAAGTGACCCCATGTTTATCAAGGCACCACCATGGCAGCAGGACACACCCTGGAGCAGGAACTGGCTTGAGCACTTTGAAATGCTGTGTCTTATCAGCAGAGCAGAGTTTAAAGCCTGTAAAACCAATAAAATTTGTTAGTGATTAACAGTGTGAATGTGCTGAAGCAAAAAAGCACTTTGTGTTTTCCAGGCCCATTGTGGGCAAGCGAAGTTTCCTTTTCCTGGTGGTGGGGGTAAACGAGGCCTTCTCCTTTCCAGGAACACAAAGACATTTGCTCATCATTCAGCTTATTGCTGAACCCTGCAGTCCAGCTGGAACCTCACCTGGAAAAGAAGCCAGCTCTTACCTCAGGTTACTAACTTCATAGCAATAAAATCCTTCGGACAGAGTAACTCTAAAGGCCAGAACTTTCCACTTTTGCACTGAATTGATCTGAAAAACTACAAATTGCCTCGTTTTCCCAGACCAAACCTGAAGCACTATGTGCTTTACTAGAGGGACAATGGGGATTCCCATAGAATATCTATGATAGTACAAAATTTGGACTCTCCAATCCTGGCCTAGCAGTGTGGACACTCTGTGTCCTCCAAAGCCATGGGTACCCTGTGTCTCTGTGTGGGTGCAGAACCAGGGGGTGTCCTGGTGTGGGGGCACTACAAGCTCTACAAGGGAACTCACAGTAGAGGTGTTTTGGGATGTCCCAAAAGGGCTGAGCACCCTCAGAGGTCTCACTCCTCTCCAAAGATATTTACAATAAAACCATAAGCATCACTTTAACTTTTGAATATCATATCTAGTTAAAAAAAAAAAAAAAAGAGAAAGGCAGGTAATTTTATTACTCTTATGGTATGTTTTCCATTATTTGCATAAATGCTTAATGCTAATAAGACAATTAGCAATTCTTACAGCTTAATAATTACCCAGCAATGACTGGGCTATTGTAGCTTAATTAATTTTTTAATTGTTGCTGGGGGTCTTGACATTTTTTGCCACTATCTTGTATTAGAGATGCTATTCTTGCAAACAGGCTAACACCAAAGGCAAGACACCACCAGCAACACAGGACAGGCAGATATGTTATTATAGAGGTTTTCTGATTTTAAAATTACGGGAAATTGCAAGCTCTATATTCTGCTGCTTTAGGGCCCAATTATCTAAATACAAGGAGAGGGAATACAGAGATCAGTCCACCTTGGGCAAATGCTCCTCTTGTAGCAGCCAGCTGGTGTGGGGCTGGCTTTGACACTGCCAAAGTTAACAAAAGTCGTACCAGTTTTAGCTTTTAGTGAACAAGTCCTGGAATTCAGTGTGATTCGTACTGTCCTGAACTGTGGTATGGCCAGAAGGAAGTTAATTGAGGGCAGGCAGGGCCAGGATTGCATTTTTCACTGATGGAGGTCACAGATGAGGGTGGCTGGAGGAAAAGGATGGCAGGGCCCCAGGGAGCAGTCCCAGGAATAGACTCCACAGCCCACTCACAGACGAGAGGTGACAGAGATGGAGTTTTCCTCTCCTTTTTTATTTTGTATAAGACTTCTTGCCTGCTGCTCCTTGCAAGGGGAGGCTTCTCTTTACCCTTTCTCATTTCTCATGGCTGGCACAACATCAGCCTTTAGCCATGAAATCATAGTTTTTGGCTGTTACCTGTGCACCTCTCCCTGAGCTTCCGCTGTTGACGTAGCAAGTTGGGCAGACTGGCCTCTGAGCTCAGTGTTGGCGCTCTTCCAGCTCCCCAATGCCAAGCACGTCCCAGAGGCAGCAGCCACCAAGTCAGGAACAGGCAGGCATTTCCCTGGTTAGTCATGCCCTGCTCATGGCCAAACTCACATGGTGCTCCAGGATATCCTTCACGGTTCCTGGGATGCACAACCTTGCCCAGAGCTGGGTCAAAATGCCACAAACCTGCTCCAGGATACTGGCACATATGAGGGCCACAATTAGGCTGTGGCCAGATTAGATGCCCACTTCAGCCCAGCCAAGCAGTGAAGGTCCACCACGTGCATCCTGGATAAGTGCCAGCCTCGCCCTGAGCTGGGTGCAGCCACAGGATCGAGAACAAACCTCTGGCCAGTTTTCTCTTCCCCATCATGCCTCCCCCTACAGCTGGGATGGGATTCCCAGTGTATCTGAGAAGACAAAAAGCTCCCCCATGAGCCAGTGTTAATCACATTCCCCAGCCCCAGACACCAGCTCTGGCAGCCCAGTCCTCCAAAGGAAGCTCTTGACTAGAGGAAATCATGGTAGAAAATTGTCTAAGCAGGGATTTTGCACCAGTTTGGATTGTGCTGCCTGCAAGGAAGATGGGAGCAGTGACTTGGACTGGGTGAGTCAGGAGGGCCCTCGGGCTTGGCCAGGAAAGACCCTGCAAACCTTCTCACCACTCCTCTTCAGATCAAGGCACAAGCTCTTGAAGACAGAGATAGCCTTAGCCCCGGGAGGAACCTGGGAGAGACATGAGGGGTGACACTGTCAGTTCAGCTGGGATGGGAGCAGAGGAGGTGCTCAGCCAGGCGGAGATGGAAGTTACAGAGCGCAGATTAAAGGCAGACGAGTGTCAGGACATAAGTGCTGCTGTCACCAACCATTTGAGAGCTGTCACGGCTGCCTTCCCCGACAGCAGCAATGGGCTCCTGCCCTGAGCTGTCTCCACACAGCCAGGCACCCTCTGACAGCCCTGTTTTCAGCCTTGATCTTGTTTTGATTATGTGCTTCAAGCCAAGGCAAAATGCTTCAGCTTCACGGGGTCTAAGCAGAGGGTGACAGCAGAGAAAATGCATTGTGGGAACCTTCAACACAGCAAAAAAGAGAGATCAACAAATCACAGATGATGATTTTTGTCCTGGGAGATCTATGGGAAGTCCCAGTTCTGCGGAGTAACTTCCACCCACATCATCTCCATTTGACTTTATTTCCTGATCTCCCAAAAGATGATTGCTGTGGCTGCTGCTGTTGCAGAGATGCTCCTTCCACCTTTCCAGACACATCTCTTTCCACACAGCTCTGCAAAATCTGGCTGTTCTGCTCCGAGGGGTCATGAAGTATTTCTGCCAACATCCAAGCACGTCCTGCTCCTGTGAACCAGGCATCCTGGAGCAGGTCTGCTCACCACAGGCATTGCCAAACAGACACAGGAGAATTTGGGACCAACCACACTGTTTGGCTTTCTTGTAAATGTTTCTAGTTGCAGCACCAGAGTGGGATTTCTGGAAAGCCCCAGCTGCAGGGAGGATCTTCACCAAAGCACCACTACTGTGTTTGACTCACTGTCTTTGCGCAATAACAGTATTGAGACATTTTCCTTGCTCCTTGCCTCAAAGTCCTGTTAAAAGCCTTTTCCAGGAAGTCCCACAAGTTCCCAGCTGCTCCTGGCCCACAGCAGCACCAACAGAAATACCTCCCTGCTCTGACAAACTGAGCAGTGCCTTAATGATGTGTGGTAAGGGACTAAGGTAAGGGTTCCCAGTGAGATTACTGGCTCCCCTTGGACAGGCATTAATCCTGCTGTCACTGAGCCCCTCAGGAAACCCGTTCCACTGACTTGATCTCCTTCAGCTGCTCCTCCATGTAATTTATATGTAGCTAATTGCCACAGTAGTGGCTCCGGATGCGAAGCAGATGCTGCTGAAGAAAAGAGCATGTTGCATCCGTAACTGATGGCTCTAATCTCTGTTTAAAGACAAGGCTACTTAGAGTTGATGGGAGGTTCAGTTCTTCTGCTTTTCTTCTCCATCTTTCTGCAAAGCCAGCTGGACATTCATTCATATTTTGACACACCAGCAAAAATCCTCAGCTGTGGTAGTCCTCATGTGCAAAACCAGACAATATTTCATCACCTGTCACAACTGTCCCTTTCAACAGCAAGGACCTGATAAAATTCCTCCAGGATTTTTGTCTTTAGTATACTACAGTTTCTCTACTAACATGTGAAGCACCAGAGGAACAGAGACAAATGACATGAGAACAAACTGGTGACTAGAACTAAGGCTGGACAACAAGCATACAGAGCAGTAATTTCCCTGGAGCAGGTGAAGGAAGACACCTCCTTTTCTGTCCTCAAATGACAGCTGGCAAAGAAGCCATCACCCCTATGAGCAGGCAGGGACCAGAGAACAGTGGTCAGAAGAGTCACAGGGAGGAGCTGGCAGATCCCAAAGAGGAAACCCAGCTGCTTGTTCAAAGGCTCCACTGTGACAGTGGCCAGCTGCTGGGATGTTTGCAGATGTACCAAGACGTTTGTTTCATTTGTTTTTAAACACAAGTTTTCTAAGGAACCTCTTAAAAGTTGTCCTGTCAGCAGCTGGTGCTGACCAAACTCATCCATGATTTCCCACTGACCCTTCCAAACCTCCTCCATTTCCTGCATATCCTGCTAAAGGCCAAGACAGCTCTGTGAGCACTTGGCCATGGAGACAGGTCCTCCAGAGATGCTTTGTCTAGAATAACAAGAGACTGAAGAATAGGGGGAGAGAGATGTCAAGCTACGCCCAAGGGAGCAGAGAAAGGCACAGTAGAAACAAAGAGAGTTTTAATTATAAAATAATAAAAAAAAACAAACCACCCACCCCCAGAAACCAAAATGGTCTCTCCCCCTGCACAGATCTGCATGTTCCCTCCAACACAGAGTGCATACACTTCAAGCGCAAGGGCCATCACTCCCTTCTGCTCTCCCAGCACCTCTGCCTTCTTGGAGAGACAAAAAACTCCAAATAACAAACAGCCAGCCACTGCCCCAAGGCCCCATGAAGAAGTGGTCCCTGTATGGCACAATGTTCAGGAGATTTTCCTCCCACAATAATGGCATCTTAACCAGGCAGATTGATCCTTGCCCTTTTCTGATCTTCAGTCAGCACCCTCTCCTTTTCTGGCCTGCCACATCACCTCTTTGATCCTCCAGCACATGGGTTGCAATACACTGTCTTCTTACAGGGCTGTGATGCAGCTGATGAGTCCATTAAATTAATTCCTCTGGAAGTGGAGCTCCCAGAACCACAAGTTCATATCATGGCCTCCATGTGCAGAATCTTCAAGGCCTCTGAGATCTGGGAGCTGGTGTCGATCTGGCCGTACATGCCCACCAGGAAGGCCCTGTGCAGTAACACTGCTGCGTGCTCTGGGAAAGGGAAAGGCACAGTGAGGAATGTTAGAGCTCCAGTGTGCAAGCAGGAACAACCCACCAACAACCACTGGGGTGAACATTTGCAGCTGCACAAGGAATTCTCTCCTCCCATAAGACCTCGGCACAATCCACCCTCTAAGAGCTCTGTGGGCTGGTGATCACATGAGGGATCACAACTCAGAGAAAACTGTAAGGGAGCAAATCCACTTCAAGGAAGCCTCCCTTGTCTTTACGACAAACCTTCCCTGTGATGCTCAGCCCAAAGCTACTACTGGTATAGATGTCTGGTGGCCTGGTCTAAGCAACACTGATGCTTGGCAAGTTCCCAGTGGGGCTGTTCCCAGCACAGCTCTGACCCTTATGAGGCCAACCATGCCCTGAAGGTGGCAGGTCTCCACCTACCTTGGCAAAGCAGGGTGTATTCAGGCAGGTTCCTCAGTGCTGTCTGCACCACCTCGAAGTCCCGGCTGCCGAGGCAGTACATGTAGGTGGGCAGGAAATCTGCAGCAATGCTGGGAGTGAAACACAACAGTGTCAGTACAGTCCAGATCAGCAGCCAGAAGAGCCCAAGCTGCAGTGGTCCTCACCTGGGGTTGTTCTGAATGGAGCGCAAAGCCAGGCTGAAGGCCAGGTTTCGGCAGGAATCCTCGGATGAACTCATCAGCTTCTGTAGGTTTGTCTGAAAGATGGACAAATTTGGATCACAGGGCCATCCAGGGAGCAGAAATTCCTCAGACTGGCATTACTGCCCCTCCACACAAATCCAGCCCAACACAAATCCAGCAGGTACTGGCTGACCCCAGAAATCCCCCTTTGTAAGACAGATTATCCTGGGTTTGAATACTTTAAAGTACCCTTCTGTAATCTTATTCCATGTGGGACAGCTGAGTTTTCCTTAGGTTCCAGTTTTTTCAACAGAGCTGTTCTGTTCTCTCCTTGCCCCAATACTGGGAAAAGGACAGAGAGTTAATTCTTCCTCTGACATACGGCAGATGATGGCAGACCCAGTATGCAAGGGAGGGAAATACTGCCTGCTCTCAGAAGGCCTAAATAACTGAGGCTACATTTCTCCTGAGATGCTGCAACACCCACCCAAAAAGCAGAGGAAGGGCAGTGCTGAAGCTGGCTGTGCAACAGAGACTCTGGTGAAAAGAATCTCTTCCTTCCAGTGGCAGTTTGAGACACCAATACTCACAGCAAAAAAGGCAAGAATTTCTGGCCTCCGTCTGGACATCTCATCGATGTCTGTCAGCACCTCCAGGATGTCTAGGGGAAGACACAGTTCAAAAGGTGACTGAAATTCACTGATCCAGCAAGGGATCTTTCCTTTTTCCCCACAAAACCAATCTCCCAAACTGTCAGGTTTTCCCACCTGCACACAGAGTTAGTGTAATAAAGACAGTTCTTCAAAAAAGGAGAACAGGGATGTGCCAGATCAGCACATCCCAACCTGCCCAGGCAGAGGAAGAAATTAAATGGGGTGAGAGGTTTCAGTTCCAGAACACCTTCTTCTGTAACTAAAGATCTTCACGGAGTGTCTCCTTTGAAAACAGTGTCCAGGCAGGACTTTTTTGTCCTATTCTATCTTGGAAAGAAAATTGTCACACCAATAGCACAAATCAGGTTTGAACACTGGACACTTGTAATTTCTGAAGACTTTTGGAGAAGATTGTTGTTCCCATACACCAGGTTAACATTATTTTCTTCTATGAAGGCCATTTGGGGATTTCTAACAAATCCTGCTTCTCACCAGTTTGGTGTTTCATTCCTATCAGCACTCCAGACCTGGCGCAACATGAACTGTAGCACTCCTTGATTTACTCATACTATCTCCCAAAACACTTAAAGATCCTTGAAGAGCCCCAAAGCAGAGGCAGGTGAAGTACTGCTGAGCTAAGTGATAACAGCATCATAGGAAGCCTCTGTCACAGAATCACAAGACATTATGGACAAGTTAATCCAAAAATGGAACAACATCCTAACTGACAGTGACTTCCAAATACAAGACTGAAACAGGAAACTAGCCTGCTGCTGACAGCTAAGTAACAAGGTTGACAAATGTCTGTGTTTGCCCTGTGCATTGCACAGCTCTGCAGGTTCTCACTCACCCTCCACTGTTTGGCCTCTGGAAAGTCTCTTCATGTACGGGGCCATTTCAGCAGGCGTGAGGGGAGTGAAGAGAGACACGCTGACGAGGGGGAGAGAGCCAGCAGCTGCTTCATCTGGGGGAGAGAGACAGAGAAGTCACTCCTGACAGCCTGTGGACTGGCCAGTATGCCCTGCCAGCACAGTGGTGTACCATGAGCCACCAGCAAGGCTGTGATACAATTTCTGGCTCTCACACTGTCTCTAATCTCCCTGCACCTCCTGTCACCCCCTCAGCTGACACTGAGGAGGAAGCTTCACAAACTCTTTTAATACTGAATACTTTTCCCATGCACTTTGTACACAGTGGAAGGGTGGATGTACCCTGAGAGTCCCCCCAACAGGCCAGTCCTTAAGTGGGGCTGAAAAAGGCAAAATCCACAACCAGGAAACTCACCCTTGTTAAGGGCTGTTCTTCTACTCCAGTAGTGATACCACTGGCAGGAAAACAAATCAACCCACCCCAGATACTGCTTCCCAGTTTATGAGCATACAAGTGCCATTCTCCACCCTAAACACATTGAGCTGTTACAAGCAGAACAAGCAGAGCATATGACCCATAAAAGCATTTATTCCCCAAAACATCCTGCAGGGTCACCAGCTGGAATAACTCCTCCCCCACTCAGACTCACCATCCTTCTCTTCATCAGAGCCCCTGTCCAACACACCACTCTTACTAGGCAGACTCAGCCCAGCCAGGAGGGACTTCAGCATTGCTAGGTCACTGTTGTCTGATGACAGGTCACTGGGGGAAAGAGGTTTGGCTTTCAATAGCAATAAGGGCTTGAGGACAAGTAACAGCACAGATATGTACACTAAAACAAAGAGCTTCTCAGAAGCAGATTTTTAATTTCTTTGTAACTGGAACTGAAATGCATTTTCCCCACAGATCTGCAGGTGGGACCCTGCAGCCACCACTCCAGGGAAAGACCCTCCGGCTGTCCCTCTGGAAAAGGTTGCGGGGCACTATAATAACTCAATATGACATTTAGGTCATTAGGGGAGTTAAAATAATTATGTGACTGCCTTGGGCTCAGTTTTCACCTACAAAAAAAGGATATGCTGCTCATCTCAACAGAGACTTGAGGGAGGCAAGGGTGACAAAGTGCCATATTAACAGCTATATTGTCACATCCTCTGGCTATCTTCTGTCTGATTAGCTCCTGGCAGTCTGTGCATGGGCTAACTGGCATAAGGAAGCTTACTGGAGTGGATCCGAGTGCTTCTGCAAGAAGGAGACAGCTGCCTGGGCATTGCATGTGATGTACTTGTGGATAAACTGGACAAACTTGCTGATGAAGGCAGCCAGGTGCCGTGAGGATTTTCTGTAGTTCTGGAAAAGGACCAAGAAGGTGAGAGTTAACAAAAAAACTCAACGATGAACTGCCCCATCCTGCACCTCTAGGCACCAGGCAGCAGTTTCTTGAACTCCTGCCTCCTCTGCAAGCTCTCCAAGGTACTTAACGCACTTTTTTGTTCTTAGGCATAGGAAGGCTCTCCCTTCGAATGGGAAGAGCTGAGGTTGGCCCTGTGTTACACGAGCTTCCCCATCTAGTGGCCGGCAGCCGGCACTCGGAGGGAAGCAGGGATTTTCCTACCAGCAGCAGCCGGATGAAGGACAGGAGACAGTCCCAGAGTGCCGCCTGGTGCTCGTTCTGAAAGACCTGTGGCTGCAGCAGCTCCAGAATCCCCAGGACGTGGATGAAGAAGGTCAAGTGGTTCTGCTGCCTGAACTCCTGGAAATTGAGGTGGACACGGCCGTGCAGCAGTGCTGCAATCATTGGCAAGTGCCTGAAACACCAAACAAGAAAATCCAGGTCTAGATCTTTCAAGAAAGTTACATGTTACCTCAGCTCCTGAGAGACAGAATCCCTTATCCTCTCTCAGAGTTCTGGACTTGATCCCTATACCCATAGATTCAGCAAGCCTCATTTCCCACCCATATTCTCTTCTCTAGTCTCCAATTCCAAGAAGATGATTTCCTGACAGACGCAAAGTGCTGCCTCATTGAAAGAGATGCAACTTTGCTGCCCTTTCTCTTGCCTTCTGTACATGAAGGTGAATTCTCCCACCATCACTGTGATTGCTGCTATGTGATTGCAGTGTGATTCCCTTTCTAGGACAAGGGTGGATGCTTTTCAATGAGGCCCAGCCACAGAGAGGGAGACAGAGGTACCTGAGGAGGAGGATGGGATGAGCCACAGCCAGCTTCCTGCAGGCCATATTGGCATCCCACACGCGGCTTTCGGACGACTTGGAGTCACTGGTGTCTGCGAGGAGGTTAATGAATCTGTGAACCAGGGCATCAAGCTGGAAGAAAAATAATGAGCAAACTGTTAAGAAGTTTAATGTACAACCCAGCCCCTGGCTCTCCAGCAGTGTTTCCCAATTCCTTTCCAGCTACACAGGGGGGTTAACAGAAATTATTTTCACGTAGAATCTGTGAGTAGATGCAGTGTTCCAGCTGGCATGGGATCTGAAGCCCACAGTCCCTACAGACATCAAAGCAGGATCAGATGCCTGCACACTTGTGCCTTACAGAAGCTTGTGGAGCTTATACTATTTTATAGAAGGACAATGCAAAATAAACCACACCAGAATTCTCTGCTCCTGAGAGTGCAGGCAGGGAAGGGGTAACAGAAGAGCAAAGTAAAGAAATCAAAGTGACCCAGGAAGCTTTTGCTAGTCCTTGCCTTCTAAACTGGGCATCAAGGTAGCATCCATCCTGCATACACAACTGGAAAGGGGCTTTTCTATGCCTTTAACTTTACCTTGCAAGTGCTGCTGTCTCTGGCTCCTTCACTGGTAAGAAGCATCTCAGGCATAGGCACAAGGAGCTCAGGTAGTTGCAGGTATATCTGCAGCAGAAGGTCCTGGCAGCATTTCCCCACAGAGCTAAAGGAAAAAGGGAGGGATCAGCCACTGGCTACTAGGTTAGTTCAACCAGCAAACATCCCAGACCCATCAGATTAGTAGCTGCATGTGGCAAACAGAGCATGTAAAAACACAGACATTACTAATTTTAACCAGTGTTTTTTGAGTCTTTGCTTCTTTTGAACTACTCAAACCATTCACCATCTACAGGAATCCACCCACAGTCTAGAGGGATGCATCATTAGGCCATTTGGGGCTAGAAAACTGCAGTTACAAAGAGGAACAGGACAAGAAAGCTCTGCTTACATCTCCGGTGAAGAGTTCCTGCACGTGGTACTCATGATCATCCCCATCTCAAATGAAGAGAAGTCAGAACTACAACCACTCAGACTAGCCAGGTCTATACACCTAAAACCCCTTTAGATCCTTGGCATAGTCTGCACTGGGAGGCAGTAGAAAGAAACAGCAACTGAGATTACTCAGAATCTTTCCTAATATCACCATAAGCAAGGTTGGAATTAGGTCAGTTCCTTTCACTGCCACAAAAACATCATCTTCCTGTTCTTTCCACAGTCCTAAAATAGCTGTTAGGAAACAATCTGGTCTCCATTCAGCTTTGAAAGCAACAGTCAGAAGCAGGATGTATTATAAGCAGTGACTCAAGGGATGAATAGACAAGAAATCCCACGTTAGGAACTAGTAATTAAAAATAACCATTGCCTTAAAGAAAGGAAAAAAAACCCAAGCATGGCAAGAATTTCATTCTGAAATCCTAAAAGCGAAAGGACCCTTTAACTTGACTTTTGAAATCACCTTCCTGGTCCAATCACCACTTGAAATGACTTGTTATTCCCCCAAACCTCTGGGAGCATAGCATGCACTTTTCAAAGGGGCTCTGGAACACAATATTCTTAATGAAGACATACTGGCAAGTCTCATTACCTGCCTGCCTGTGCCCAAGAACTACAATTCCAGCAGACAATGCTCCCCATTTGCAGCCTCACCTGCTTCCCCACTGCTGGATGCAGCTGGTCAGATATTCTGTTACTTTTTTGATGTTCTCAAGGTCTCCATGAGAACAGCTGAGCAACAAAGGCAGTCGAGACTGGATGAGTGTGCAGGAGGCCTCATCAGTGTTCTGGTATCTGGTCTCTGCTTCAGCCAGGATCAGCTCCACCATGCTGATCAATTCTGATGCCTTCAGGTGGAGAACAAATTCCTCACGGCGCTTCTGCAATGCAAGAGAACACCCTAAATGATTCCACACCAAATCCCAAGATCCTTAGTTCCCTTCTAGTCACACCTTCCCCAGCTGGAATGGAACATCTTAAACCAGACTTAAGAATGGCCCCGTATCTAGAGTGCTGAAAGCAGCAGACCCCCAAATAAAACTTCTTTACCCCTCCTCTACTTCTTCATTTACTTTCATCTCAGCATGAGTGATGGGTCAGAAACCAAAGAAATTCTGTGGAGAAGAGACACAACCTCCTTTTCTTTGTAAAATGGCAATTATCCCATTCTGGGTTTTGTCTTGGTTGCCACTCTAGCCTTGTGCCTTTAACAGATACTGTGGCAATTGCTGCAGGGGAAATGCCAAGTGGGCAAACTCTGTGTCTTCCTATCAGCTTTTTGGATTCCAAACTGCCACTGTAATATGTAACATAGCAGAGCAGCTAAGTAACCAGCTGAGGTACAGGCAGCAAACTTGGCATGCTGCACCTGAATCACTCCAGCCACCTCTTGGCCATGGAAAGATCAGGCACTGTGAAAACATTGCCTCTCACTCCCTCCAGAGAAGAATCTTGGAAGAACTGAACCAATACCTGAGGAGTTCTCTGGTCCCTTCCCTGCCAGATCCGAGGAATGTGAATACAGGCCCACAAGAAATCCAAGGATGCAGTTGGGTCAAACCTGCCAGAAGACAGAAGAAGACAGATTTGCAATTAGAGTCAACACAGCCCTCAGGCAGCACACAAACACATGGAAGCATCACTAAACATGATGAGTGCTGTGAAGAAAGAAACATCTGCAAATGTAAAAATAGGATCCATTAAGTCCCGAGAAGGGGGTTGGTTCTGTTCCCAGATTATGACTAAATATTTGTTGCAATAAGCACAGCACAGGGTATGGAGCAGAACAAATGGCATTCAGCAGGAGTGGGGGCTATGTGGAATCTTGAACCAAGGCCAGGAGTTGGTCATCAACACAAACAGTTGGTACAATCAGATCAAGGATCTTACTGTCCCAGTGTATGGACCATCCTATCACAGCTGTTACCTTGCAGTGCAGAAATAAGTGCAATTTTGAGCAAGAGATCAACAACACAATAATAAAACAAAGTGAAATACTACCAGTTTTAGAAGTATTGCTGTTATTAGGTCATAGCATTTCCTGGTCCACAACTGTAACAAGTTTAAGTACAATACTGCTACAGTCGCACTTCAATATTTGAGAGCTGTGTATAGAAGCTGAGCAAGGGCTGCTGCAGAGATTTGAACTGGGAGCCTGATGTCAGGAAAGGGTTAGACAAAGACTGGCAATGGAGTTTAGCACAACCAAAGGATCCATCAGAGCCTGCCCAGGTACAGACACAGCCCTCAGTTCGTTATCCAAGCTATCTTGCAAATCCTGTGTTCATAAAGATTATCAACAAGGGCAATGCAAGATGGATTACCCACAATTAGCACTTCCTGTTTAGAACACAGCCAAATCTTTCTGTGCTGCTTCCATCAAACAGTAGGTAATATTTATATCAAGGTACACAAATCAGCAGGACTGAAATCAGCATCCTTTTCACAAAGTCTGCTTTTGGCTGACTTACATCTCCTGGCAGACACATCATGAGCATGGCGGCTCTTGTTCTCTCTCAGACTGACATACTCAACCCCCTTTGCTAGGCCTGAAAAACAAGACTCACCTTTGCTCCCTGTTCCTGCCAAGCAGAAGCCTGATGCACTGGTGCAGAGTGGTCCAGCTGGACTGGTGAGTCAGAAGAGCCAAGAGGTACGGGCGGAAGGAGGGCACCTGGGACCCTGCCTGAAAGCACCAAAAGAGGAAGGGATGTGATAAACAGATCCTGTAGAGAGGTGGATGTAGGAGATACCACGTGTACTGCAGAAGGATGACCATCCAGGAAAGCATCCAGACCATCCAGATAGCACAGACAGCACGTGGATTTAGGGCAGTACTTTCTAACAGGCCATGGTATCAGCCCTGAAATTCAGTTTCAGCCTTAGCTTTGGCACAGCACTTCTGGGCAAGCTATTGATCTGTCTGCAAAAATACCAAGGAAAACACAGCCGGCTGGGCTGTTATGGGACCATGTTGTGTCTGTAATGTACTTTGAAGTCCTGAGAAGATATCAGCTGAGGAAACATAAAGATAAGATGAAACAGAAACTTTGCACTGAGAAGGATGCACAAGAACTCCTCTCCTAGTCAGCCTGTACTGCTTGGGAACTCATACAGTAACCTGTGGCAAAATATAGAACTACCCCTTGTCCTGTTTCCATGTGTAGGTCAGTACCCCAGAAAATCATTTCAGCACAGCAGTCCCTCCACCCAACAACTCTTACTTTGTTCCAGGAGAACAGCAGCTTCTGCTGGAGATCAGGGCAGCTGCTGATGACCTCTGGGTCCAACATCTCCAGCCAGTCATTGAGAAGGCCAGAGGCAGGCCCTGGCCAAGCTGATTCAGCACTGTGGAGAAAGCAAGGCCAGTGTCACTGGAGATACCACACACCCAGACCTACCAGTGAATTCCCATCACTGCCTTGGCTCACCTGCAACTGTCCACCTCCTTCTTTACTGGTGTTTCTTCTTTGTCCTGCAGCAACAAGGAGCACACCACAGCAATTGGTTTCATGGCAGGACACCTGGCAGTGGTCTCAACAGTGGCTGAGAACAGGACAGTCAGGAGTTCCTCCAGGTATGGAGAGTGAGTTTCAATCAGACCTTGAAGGACTAGCAGAGGGAGAAAGATGCACTCATTAACTTCAGGATATGGTGAAAGGTATGGAACCTTGCAAGTATTATTCCTGATAGCCAGGCTCAGTGAGAAAGAGGGAAGTCATTCTTATCTGGGATAGGAACCTTCCATTTCTCTTTTTGTCAGTAGAAACCAACAGTGTATTTAGACAATCCCAGTTTATAAACCCACATACAGGGGGAAAGGAGGTAGGGCCAAGCTTAGGTTAGTTCACATTTTCTGATGCCGGGAGAGGAGAGATTCCCACAGCCTGCAGAGTAGGCACTGCCTTGCTGGGCTGGAAGTTCAACCTGCTGCTGCAAAGGAGAAGGAGAGCAGGAGGACATCCCTACCTTTGCTGATGAGCTCTGGCTCCACATTACACTTCTCTCCTGATTTCAGGGTTGCAATGATGGCACGGACCGTGGAGCTGATCAAGTCCGGGTCGCGACGGAAGGAAAGAGCTTCTGTGAGGTGCAAGAAGCCACCTCGAACTGTAAAGAAATCACAGCACTGGCATCACAGGGACAAGCCAGCCCCCACACCAGACTTCCCTATTACAGATGCCCCATGTGGCTCCAGGACACGACTCCTCAAACGTACACTACATCATTCTACTGCCGTTTACTGCCACCACAACCCTTGACAGCTCTCCTGGATGTTACAGGGACATGTGGCTAAGAGAAAGCTCTGTAACCACAAACCCATTTCCATGCCTAAGCTCTTGGTTACAAACTCCTCCCAACAGATGGCAGATGATAAACAACTCTACAAGTCATGATGTGACCTTGTTCCTGAGGCATTCCTGCATGCTCATCTACCAAAACTGCAGCTCACACAGAATTCCTGGCCCGAGACACTGCAAGTTTTCCCTGAGAGATCTGCTGTGCTTGGTGAGATGCTTCCACATGGCAACTTCAAGCCCCCAGAGCTAAAGCACTTGTTTACATCCTCATGGAGTTTCTGCAGCAGTGTGTCCTACATCTGCTGCTCCTTAGGACACCTCTCTAAAAAGCTGCCCAGCACACTGCCTGCTTTGGGTGCAGTTTAGTTTGGGTCTCTTTCTCGTCCCACTTTGTCCCCTCTGAGCCCCATAGGCTGCCCAATGCCAGTACCATCATTGATCCTGTGCCTTGAGGAGAACTGCACAGCAAAAGCCTTCAGCTGAGCACGCAGGGGACCATCCTCCACAGCAGGGTTCTCCAGCCACTGCAGCATCTGCATGAGCACTTTGAAGAAGAGTGAGGAGAAGGCAGTGTCCTGTGGCATGGAGCGCTGGGGAGTGCAGCACAAGAGCCTTGCTTAGACACACATCAAGAATATCACAGAGATGGCAGAAAAGGTGCAGACAGTGGCACAAACTGCCAAGAATACACAAAGTACACCTACTCTGTCAGACCACAGCTCACTCTAATGAAGGCAGCAGCTTCTAGTGTACAAACAAAAGGCAGAAGACTCAGTCACACACAAAATACCTCTCCCAAGCATGACCAAGGGTAACTTTGTGCCTTCTTTCATCATGAGGAAAGGAATGAGATATTTCACACATTAGATAAATCTCAGCCTGCTCTGAAGACCTCAAGGAATTGTTCAAAAGGCTGTTCAAAGGCTGGTTCAGTCTAGGGAAGGCTTCAGGGAGACCTTACAGCACCTTCCAGTACCTAAAGGGGGCCTACAAGAAGGCTGGAGAGGGACTTTTGACAAGGGCATGAAGTGATAGCACCAGTGGGAATGGCCTTATGCTGAAAGAGGGCAGGTTTAGGTTAGATATTAACAAGAAATTCTTTACAGTGAGGGTGGTGAGGCACTGGAACAGGTTGACCAGAGAGGTTATGGAATTCCTATCCCTGACAGTATGAAAGGCTAGGTTGGATGGGCTTGGAGCAATCCTGTCTAGTGGAAGGTGTCCTTGTCTGTGGCAGGTGAATTGGAGCTAGATGATCATTAAGGTCCCTTCCAGCCCAGACCATTCTATGATTCTATGAATTAGACTTCAGCTCTCAAACTGTAAACGCCCAGGGCTTATAAGACATACCCAATGCTACAAACCAGCACAGACTAGAGACCCACAGCTGCAACTCCAGGGTGCTGCACGGCTACCAGGCCAGGCAAGGTACACCTAACTCTGCAGGGCAGTGCCAGGCTAACGTGGCCAGCGCACACCCAGACAGCCACGGCCGGGCATTCCGGACTCAGCATTACCCAGATGTGCACACAACAGAGCAGCTGCACCACACACCCCCTGTCCCCTCCCGGCCCCTCTCCGCCCCAGGGCACTCACGTGGTACTGGTAGAGCTGGCGCAGGAGCGGGCAGGAGATGAAGTGCTGGCGATGCATGGCCAGGACCAGGGCGCCGCTGTGCGCGGAGTTGAGCAGCGCGGCCAGGGCCTGCAGCAGGCGCGCGGCGATGCCCGCGGCCGGCACGTCCCCGCGGCGGATGGCAGCCAGCTCCTGCCCCAGCGCCTGCTGCAGCGCCAGCGCCAGCGGCCGCAGCGCCGAGCTCTGCCAGCGCGGCTCCGGCGCCAGCGGGAACAGCTGCCGGGAGGCAAACGGGAGTCACGTTATGTATGACAGCCAAGGAAAGGAGCTGCTGCGCCATGAACACCCTGAGGCACGGGACTGAGGCACCCTGGGCAGCTATACTGGCCGTGGGCTAACGGGAACCTTCTGACACAGCTGTTTCTACATTCTAGTGCCTGGTACGTGAACGCAAGCAGCATCTCTGCAACCCCAACCTGCCCATCAACACTGACACTGCAGGGGAATCCTACTACCCAAATACCAACAACCAACTTGGCCAATTAACTCCCTGTAGGCTCCTTCTGGAGTCAGTGGAGAGAGGGAGGCTCTGCAAGCAGACAAGCCAGAGTACAAATGCTGTTTGCACACAGCTTTGCTGCCAAGGCCCTGTGAGCATTTCACAAATCCTCCATCCACTGCTGAGAGGAAAGGCACTATACACAGAACAAACAAGGTGCAGAGACAGTAACATGCTAGTAGGCACTGACAGTACTAGGCATGATCAAAAGCCATGTCACGTTCCAACTACAAGAAAAAATCCTGCCAGTACCAATTCTACCAGGCTGTAATGGCACAGCCTCACTGCATCAGGGCTTTTATACTTATTGCCTGCAAACACTGCAGGAGGGAGGGGTCACAAGATGCAAGTATAAGGGAAATGGATTTTGTAAAGCTGCTGCGGGGAAGCAGCTACTCAGCTGGAGGTTCTAACAGTACCTGCAGAAAGATGCCTGCCAGATCATCTTCTGGGCCCAGAACACGGACCTGGCTCAAGGCCCGGATCCGGCTCTGACTTTGAGAGTCTTCAGGACTAGATTTTGACCTTGCAGTCTCAGCACTGTCTGCAAGAGGAATAAAAGGAAGGAAAAGAAAATGCCATTATGGTAGTTAGCATCTGGAGCCCCAACACTGGATTACCTTCAGCTTTACAGTCTCTAACTATTGAGGAATTCAGCAGCTTTTCTCTTGAGTCAAGCAAGGCCTGCTTTTCCATATCACTCATAAAAACTCATTGTAAGAAACTCCAAAAATACTGGAATTTCTCCCTTTGCCAGAAGCAAAAAAAACTCTTGTCAAGGACTGGTGTCTAACTGTAGCTGGCTGGTATATTGCAACATGTCTGCTTTGAAAGACAGCTCTGCCTGTTCCTCTAAATGGCAACAAAGGAGGGAAGTTTGCAAGATGACTTTGATATTTAGACTATTCCAGACAGTACCTCGGCGGGCTGGTAAGGAGGCAGTAAGCAGGGAGTGGAAAGTCTGGCCTCCTGTTGCTCCTCTCTCATGTTGAACCTCCACAAGATGAGCCATGTAGTCTGAAAAAAGGAAGAAATAAGAGTGAATCATCATCTTGCCCTCTTCAGTAAATCAGGACAGGACTGGCTGTTTGTACAGCTCCCACAGACAGAATCTGCTGTTCCTATAGACTTTGTAAACATGATGCCTTGAAAACTTTGTTTCTTTTATGAAGTACCTTCCAAAGCACTTTCAAACTCCAATACAAAAAATCCTTGTCTATTTTGGGAAATACAGCCAAGGGCCACCCAGGTGTCTACAGTGACAACAAGCTGCCAATGCAGCCTGTGCACAGAGTTTGCTGAACCAGCTTGGATTTTTCCAAGGAAGTCACAGGAGACACTCATGAAAACTGTTCCAAGAAAAAATAAAATGCCTTGTCAGCCTTATCTGAAGCTCTTACTCTTGTCCATGATGTTCTGCTCCAGTGTCTGTGGATCATGAGATACTGCCTGATCCAGGTACTGCAGAAGTTTGCTCATGCTGGAAACTGGGATGCCAAAGGACTGAACAAAGAGAAGCAGCTGCTGTGGCTCCAGGTCCTGCAGGGCTGAAATAAACAAACACTGAGTCCTCAGACCTCTGAACTGCCCACAAAGGGTCATCTTTATTACCTGATCTTTATGCTTTTGTCTGGACCAACAGTGACACGTTAATGACAGGGCTGCAGAGAGCCTAATGCCAGAAGTCTGACAGTTGCCTACTATATTTTCTTTCCTCTGCAAATCATTGCCACCTTATTGCATCTTCCGGTTAATTCACTCACTGGCTAATTTGATCTTCTGCTTAATTTTATTAGAACCTCAGTAATGCAATCATTCGTATTAAAAAATAACTTCCAGCCTATCTTTTGATGGCTGCAGGCAGGAATTATTGAATAATTCAATCCCTGGCTATAGACAGCTGTCATTTAATTAGTAAAATGGGATGAAAGCTCTGAATACCAAGAAGAGAGCACTGACAAGTGGTGCAAGGACCAAAGTAACGAGGTCTACCTTACATCCTACAGGCATGGCTTTCCACACTGCTGTGCCTGTTGTCTGGTGACTGCATAGCTTTGTTCTATCTGAATTGTTGTAAAAGAGATGGGACTCCAATTCAGAGTCCCCCATTTCCTTTGAAATACACAGAAAGTGCAGTATCTAATACAATCTAATATCTAATACAATATCTAATATTCGCTCCCCTGCTTTAAAAGTAATAGTGACTGATGACCCCAGACAAAGGTACACAAGTAGGATGGCTGGGCACAGCTGAGCAGGGAAGCCTTTCCCTTTCCTTTCAGTGGGGTCTGAAACACCAACAAAGGTGCCACAGGCTCACCTGCATCCACGAGCCGCGGGACCTCGGAGCGGATCATCCTCAGCTTCAGCCAGTCGGGCAGCAGCAGAGCCTCCTCCGAGGTGTCAACCAGGAAAGCAGTAGGAAGGGGCTTTTTCTCCGGGAACCAGATATCCAGTAAGGTGTAAAAATCACCATCCCCTGCTTAAGAGTGGACACAAAATTATTTCCCAACTTCACAAGCACCTAGAACACCCAGTCCTTCTCTATCAAATCAATACAACAGAACACACTGTTGTTTTAATATTTCCTGCTGTCTGCAGAAGGCAAAAAAGAACTAAAATTCAGCCTGCAAATCCTTGACTCTCTGCAGCAATGTTCTGATAAATCTTACAGCTACAAACAAGTACTGCAAGGGCCAAGCCTGTGAGTAGGATTAACACCAGCATGACCTGCTAGGAGATGGCAGATAGAGAAAAGGCTCTCTGTATTGTTCATTACCCTCTGAAAAAATCTGAGCACACTTCACTAACCTTGAGGTGGCCCCAGTGTCAGGAGAATAACCATGGCATGAACCACAAGGATGTGCATAGTGGCTGTTTCCCCACTAGTCCAACGAAGGAACACTTGATCCTGGGACTCTGACTGGAAATTGGCAGAAAAAGACAGGATGAGCAAAGGTGGGGAGAGAAAGGAGATCTTTGAGCTACAGATGAAAGGAGAACATGAGAACAAACAAATTGAGTCAGACCAAAGTTCCCAGTATCTCCAACAGTGGCCACAAAAGATACCTGGGGAAAAGTTAACAAAGATTTTTACAAACACATAGGCTTGGCTCTGATATTATGCCACCATCTGATTATTTTCACATCAGGGAGTTCTTGAACTGGACCTGATTTACACAAACTGAGTAACCCAAAAGGACTTCTCTTTTGCTAACTGGTGCAGCCTCTGTGACCTGCTGAGGCAAGGCAGGGGGGCACTCACCCAGCTGTACACCTCCTCCCCCTCCTTGCTCTGCCGCATGCGCTTGATGTAGCGGGAGAAGATGGAGAGCAGAGCCACGAGCACTGCGTCTGACTCAGCGCTGTAGGACAGCTTGGAGAACAGGTGGGACATGATGGTGGAGCGCTCCACGATCAGTCGGGCCACGTCCTGCAAGGAAAAAAACATCCAGGAGGTCTTTACTGCAAAACACAGCCAGGTGTTCCATTGCATCTTCTCCAGTCTCCATCATCATCCCAGCAGACACCATTCTGGAGATCAGCTTGTAGAGTCAAGAGTAGAACTGACACAAGAGGGAAAAGGCCAGTGCTTTGCATGCATCTTACATGGTCCCCATCTGAGCACAGCTGCATTCTGACATTCTTACACAGTAAGCATTTACATAGCATTTCTCTTAAGATCTACTGCATCTCATCATTTAACTTCCTCCATGGATCTAAACAAATTTATGGAGGCAGTATCAGCACATGAGTCTTAAAAGCAATGAAAAAAAGCACACAGACCTAAAACAATGAAAAACCCCTATTGTTAAAAAAAATTACCAAAAGATTTTTTAAAAAAGAAGAAAAAACACAAACAAACAACCCAGAAATCTATTTTTGATTATAGGGCTGTGGATATCCCACCACTAAGGTTCCTGACTTCCCATTCTCTCTCCACATACATATGACTGCAGGTTTAGCATCTGCTTTCTCATGAAACATTGCCAGGTGGTGGGATTTCCTTCAAACCACTATCCATTCTTCCATTCCCCATTCCAGCTGATGGGCTGCTGCACTGGAGGTTATTGCTGTGATATCATTTCATGATATGAACCAAAGACACAGGTTGCCTTTCAAGCCATACACAGAGACACAAACATGCAGTTATCAGAGTCACATGCTCCCAAAAGCATGTGGTACAGCACATGGTACAGCAAGTCCCATGCCTACCACTGTCCTGGAACACAGGACCAGGACAGTGTCCCCCATGTGTCTCCCATGCAATCCCTCCCCTCACCAGAGCAAGGTCGTTGTGCTGTCCCTGCTCCTCCACTGGGGCGTGCTGGGAGAGGTACACCAGGTAAGCACTGATGGTCTGGGGATCTGTCTCCATGTGGATGGCCTAGGATGAGAATTCCTTTCTTTAGAAATCAGGATTTAATGAAAACAAGCACCAGCATAAGAAAAATTCTTCTGCAAGCACATGTTGATGTCATAGCCAGATGTAGTTTGTTCAGATCTATTTCAGAATGAGTAGGAAAAGAACAAGCAGGACACTCATCCCTTCAGCTGCTGACACCCACCTGCTGCAAGGCCAGAGCTGTTGTGGCTCTCACACTGTCAAACAGGGGCAGCCTCGGGAGGTCTCTCAGCAGCCACTGATATCCCTGCAGCAGCTCGGAATCGCCGGAGTCTTCCTCCATGGGGTGATCCTTCTCCTCTCCATCACGCATTCCCCCTTCTGACAGCACCAAGGACAGGCCCTGCAGAAGTCACACAGATACAGCTGTTGCATTTGAAGCCACAGCTGGACTGCTGGTTTCATACTAGTGAATATAACAGAAACAAGCTTCAGACACCACAGAACAATCCAAATGCAGCACGCAACAGTTTCATCTCATATAATGTGTTTTCTTGACAGATACTCTGCTTGAAGTTTCAGTCTGAGCATAATCTTTCTGAACCCCCTGCAATTCTCTTTGCTTTGACTATGCTCCAGAGCACCAGGCACTCACTCACTCACACTCCCCACAGACAACAGCCTCTGCCAGTTACTCCATGTAGCACACAATCCCCTCAGTCTACACCTGAACTTCACAGGAAACAGAGCAAAATCCATTTCTATTTAAAAAACAAGTACAACTTGGCTATTGAACAAAAACTTCTGAGCAGCAGGGAGCAGAAGTGCATTTGATGGGGTTTGGAGATTGAGACAAGTCACTGAAGGAGGATGACATGAAACAATTTCACTGTGCTGGCTCTGGACTCTATCTAGGGCTCTGCCCTGGGCTTCACACTGACCCCAGTCAAGATGAGTTTCATTCTGCTCACCTTCATGGCCAGGACCCGGGAAGCCACCTGGGAGGAACTCAGGCGCCGTAGGAAGTAGTCAAGCACCTCACAGGTTGTCTGTTCATCTGCTTTGGGTCCCAACAGCAAGTCTTGCAAGCGTCCAAGCAACTGCCTTTGTTTCTGCTGTCTCTGTGGAGCAAGAAGTTAGCCTGTCCAGTGAAATCAAAGCTGGGATGCAGAGAAAGCAGATAACAGAAGGGATCCCCACAAGACTGCCTACCTGGCGTTTCTTGGCACGCTGGTCCTTACTCTCACCCTCCTCTTCTTCTTCACCTGAAGTGGATTCATCAGCAGCATCATGGAGCAAGAACTCACAAAGGCACTGCACAGGTAGGACATCCAAGGAGCCCTCACTAGACTGAACCAGATCTGCCAGCCATGGCATTGACTGTGATGAGGCCTGCGAAGGAGGAAAGTAATAATATCAGCAGAACATAGATGCAGCACACTGATAATTTAATTCCTGAGCAGCAAACCACCTTCCCCTGCATTTCACTCAGCTTCCTTCTGCCCTTCACTCTACTCGTTTCAGATCAGATCCCAACAGAGCCCACCTGTCTTTGGATGATGTTGAGAAGAAAGTCAGGATGGCGACTGCGACACAGAAGGTGGCCCAAGCGAAGCGACTGGTTCAGGCTTTTCACCTGCTCCAGGACGTGTGGTGGAGGTCTGCGAGGGGGGCCCCTGCCACAGAAACAACAGGTTATCCACAGGCTGACAAACTTTCACTCTGGTGTGATGAGGATCAGTCAGTTCAGTAGTGCATGAGGGGCACATAGAGGTGGCAACAGAAGAACAAGGACCAGCTGTGACACACATCAGTATGTTCAAGGCCAGGCTGGATAGGGCCCTGAGAAACCTGGTTTAGTGGAAGGTGTCCCTGACCATGAGAGGTGGGTTGGAAGTTGATCATCTTTAAGATCCCTTCCAATCTAAGCCATTCCATGATTCCATGATCCCAAGGGCTTGAAACCATGGGGTTTTTCTTGCCCACGTCAACCACTCTCTGGAGGAGCAGGGATTACTGAGTAGTGTTAACTGGGATTTCATGATAGGACCAGAATGCAGAAGGCTACTTACTGAGGGTCCAGACTTGTCAGCTGGGACAGCAAGAGGCTGCTGCTTTCTGTAATTGTTTGTTTTGTGGATGCAGCAGCCAGATGACCCTCAAATGCAAGAATCTCCTGTTTTTCTCTCTGGGAGATTTGGAGCTCACGATTAATCATCTCTGTGCGTGTCTCCTCATCCGTCAAGGTACATTGAGGATAGGAATAATTACTGAGAAAATAAGTTTAGAAAAAGGAAATGGTTATCTTGTTCTACTCAAAATTCATGAACCACAGTCATGAAGAACACAGAACCTCAGCTCTGACAGACAACATAGAAAAAAACAGGCCATTTCTCAATGGAGCCAGAAGACTGAGACCTTTCCAGCAAGGCACAGCACAGTCACCTCCCCCCCAGTTTTCTCAGCTTTATTCCCTTGCTTATAATATTTTTGTTGAGGGAAGGCACTTTTCCCACTCCAACTGCAGTGTTGCTGCCAGACAGCTTATTTTACACCAGTCCCACTGGAAAGGAAGGAACTGCATGGCACAAACTTAATTGAGAAATGTGTGTTTTCAGTGGTCTGTTTGATTTATATAGGGATTTAACCATACTAACTTGGTCATGACCATTTCCATGAGCATCTTTAGAGAAGGGTACTCCTCCCATGCAGCCAGACCTGCAGCAGAGAAGAGAGGAAGAGTCAGGAACACAAGAAAAAAAATAGAGCCTTTATATATATTCTAACACATTCGAAGGTGGGGAGACACAAACTCACTTGAGAACAGCTCATAACACTTAGAGCATAAACAAGGTGATTCGAGCCACATGCTGGTCCAAATCCCACTTCTGTGTATTTTTCACTCTCAGGGAATACACAGTTATTTAACTGCAGTTACCTCACCAACCCAGCACAGGCCTTGCACACAAGCAACCAGATTTCTGCAGAAAGGACCTTGGATGATTTTTGCAGCAGAACTCATATCCTGAGAAATGTCCACACTCACCAATGTTTTCAGGATTGAATGCAGCCACCACAAGCAGGAGAGGCCAGGCTTTCCAGTAGAGAGTAGAAATAGCTAGATTTGGAGGCTGGTACCTGTGAAAGACAGAAGATAGAAGCAGTCAAATGTGGTTCCTTAAGTCCGTCTCCCGTCTGCTTTTCTCCTTAATCATGCACTGTTCAAATTCAGTCATGCCAGTTCAGTGGCTTTCCCAACAAAAAAACACATACAAAAAAACCACAAAAGCTTTTAGGAGGGACAGCAGGATTCAGCTGAAGATTTCTAGGGCAGAAAGGTGAATGCTTGCAGAGCAAAGTACATTCCATGACTAGGGTCTTGACTGCTCTAGAGAAATTCCCACCTGAACATGACTCTGAAAAGGCTTCCTTGTTATTTTGTTATTACAAATTGTAATAGAGAAAAGCATCTTAAAATCTGTGAGCTAGGAGTGTTAGTCACAAGGTGAAAGTGAGCGAGATCACAGCAAGATTATCTATGTGGTAAGCCTTACCCTGGGGGTAGCTGGATATTCTCTGGATGGTGGTAAGTGCACAGATTTAAGACAGCATCGATCAGCTGGATTCTTTCTACCCTCAGGACCTCAACATCTGGAGGAGAAGAAAAGACTGAACAAGTTATTGACCTGCCTACCTGCCTGAAAGTCCTTCAAGAGAAGAATCACAATGTAAGAAAAATTTTACTTCAAGCAACTATGTTATTGTGGGCTTGCTCTCAAGATATTACAGAAACAAAACCCCAACATTTAAAAAGCAACAACACTTAAAAAACCCTATAAGTCAATATATAAGGATATGGAGCTTTTCAGCTGCAATTTGGTTTAAATTCTTATGGGGAGCTTTTTTCCCAAATGGATCCAATATGATACTCGTAACTTTTTCAGAACTTGGATGCACTCCTTCAGGTAAGCAGCAAATCTGCTCAGAAGTTCTGGGGCTCAGAGGAACTAAAAATGCATTTCAACTTTGTCACAAGTTTTCAGACTCACTCGAACTCTGAATCTTCCAGCATTTGAAATGGTGCAGCATTTAAAATGCTACATGAGAGGCTGAGCACATTTTCAGAGAATACTGAACAGCAAAGTCTAGATCATTCCACAAGTACTGAGCAGTTCAGAACGAATCTTTGCCATTAACCAGTCAGCATTAAGAGCATGTAAAATGCTTTAGAATCAAACTCTGACAATGCCCTCAACTCTGCCACAAACATGTACAGCTCAGCTGAATGGACATATTCCCCTGCAATGCAGGAATTTAGACAAATGCTAAATGAATTCATAAAAGGGGTAAGAGTAAAGACTGCTTTTGTAACTGCTATTCTGTAAATGTTCCAGTAATGGACTTGGAAGAGCACACAATACATTGGTTAATTAGTTTAACTTCCAACTCTTCCATTTTTGCATAGCCTAAAAATTTCATTTTACAGTACGTATGAAGGACTAAATTGAATTTTAAAACGCTGACTCAAAACTCTGGGTGGTTGTTCACAGTCCTCCATTCTTAACACAACCAATAATTTCCCAAACACTCCATGATACTAAATTAGTACCAGGGAGAAACAGTAAGAGAAAATAAGAAGCTTTTCTAGTGAGAAAGCAACAGCAGTACATGTCTGGCTTTGAGCCAAATGCTTAGCCATCGCCACTAAAATATACTTTAAGTGATGCAAAGGCTCTTTGCTACGTGGTAGGAGCTGTCTCAGCCTTGGTGGCAATGAGAGGACGTGGAGACAGAAGCAAGCTCTTGCTGGTGGGAGCTCTGTGCAGCCTCACCATCTGCTTGCACAGCTGCAGCCCTCTTCACCAAGTGGTCGGCAAGCTCCATGGCATCGGCGGGGCCCAGGGGGAGGTCCCGCGACAGCCCGATCACGAGGATCCGCATCAGGGTGTCCTCCAGGATGGGCACCTCGGAGCACAGGCGGAGGAAGAAGCTGCAGGAGACACAAGGCGTCAAGCACACTTCTTTGGACAGCAGCTGGAGGCCTCCTGAACCCTGCACAGACCCTAGGACTCATCTTCTGAGCAGAAGATACATCACAGCTCAGTTTACAACACCTTCTCAAATGCAACTCTGTGAAACAAAGTATTATTGGAATATCACGTGCATTGCCTTGTGCCTCTACGCTTCAGCCTGCTTGAGTCTGAACTCCCTATAGTTACCCCAGTTACCCACACACTGCAGGGCTGCCCTCCTTACAGCACCAAGATACAGAACAGCTTGGCACAGGGAACAGGAAAGAGGGAGGAAGAGGAACAGATGGAGAACAGAACAACACCCCTCAGTTTTAAGGCAGTGTAACAGATGAAGAAAATCTGAGCACAGTTCCAAGTCTTTCCAACACAGAGCTATATAAGGATCACCAGCAAACACTCATTCCTCTGCCCCCAGCTAGAGCAGCCCCCTGCCTGCCCCCACCACGGGAGGGACACACACTCACTTGCGGTCACTCTCAGGGGGCCAGTTGTCCCATTTGTAGTAGGTTTCCGGCTGTTCTGTGAAAAGCACCTTGTGGAGGCTGCAGAGATGAAGAGGACAGTAAACTCCATCTGTGAGGCTCAAGAACACATACAATAGTCCAGTCTCCCCCAACTCCTGCTAAAGCTTCTCATCCTACAGATGAAGGAACCTCTCAGATAAGAGTCTAGCAACAGTAACAACATGAATCAGAACAGAGAGGACTTTACAGCATGTGTCCTGGGCGCTTATACTTTCAGTAACTTATCTTGCTTACTATTAATTCTGGCTTGATCTGCCTCAGTAATGCCATGTACCAAGACCCCAGGATACCACCTGTCCTCCAGAGGCAGGCAGTGAAGGCAGAACTATCTGTGGAGCCCTTAGGTGTACAGCCTGAAAAAGGACATTAGATAAAAACCAATAGAGTCCACAGGGATTGTGTTTGGTCAGGTAACTAGAAATTCCCTATTGAGCAGACCCAAATAACACAAATCAGAAATGTTTTCCATTACTGTGTATTTCTGGCAAGAGGATGCACCTGAAGGAATTTCAGAGAGGATGACAGTCCCAGTCTGGACCCTGCTAAAACTGTTTCTGCTCCCTGATAAGAGGAGTGAAATCCAACCAAACCCTGGCATATACCTTGTCTTTCATAATATATCACACTGGGGAAAGGACTGGTTATGCACAGAAATGACTAGGCTGACTCTCACCAGTGCACATAGTCCTTTGGAGCCAGCTTGCTGATAGATGGAACAACTGTGTGCAGCCACCAGACAGCATCACGTTGGATAGCAGCAATTTGGTTCTGGAAAGAGCGCAGCACTTCCAGGTCTGAAAAACACTGAGGTCACAAAGTACACACGTACCAAGGGCCCCACCAGGAACCAGGCAGGAGGGTGGCAGCTTCAAGGCAGTAACCACAGCTCTGAGGCATCAATAATAAATCAAAGAATCATAGAAGGGTTTGGGTTGAAAGCAATCTTACAGATCACCTTGTTCCAACTCCTGCAACACAGGCAGGGACACCTTCACTAGAGAAGGGGAACCAGAGAAGGGGAGTAGTGTATGAGAGAGCCTTGTGCCCCCCAGCACTGACAGCACATGTACTTTGCTTCCTGACACATGCTGCAGCAGAACCCCCAACATGTAGCACAAACAAATTAGCTTTGAGAGAATAAAGCATCTGGGCAACGATGCCAGTGCCACCTCAAACACCTGTCTTCTCAGTCCCCAGTCCCTGGTAATCCTTATGGCTGCTCCTTCAGGCTTGAGGCCCCTCCACCCACTGCTCCTTTTCCTTCACTTCTCAACACTGCTTGTACAGAGACAAGAAGAACCCAGCCATGCAAATGCCACATCTCCTATCTCTATCAGTCTCAGGATGACAACAGGCACCCCCACGCCTCCCTTCCCAACCCTAGCTGCAATTTTCCCCCAACATCAGGGGCCTGTATCTACCAAGCTGCCCATCCTCACAGAGAACCTAAGTTCTTCTGCTTACTCTTTTTCTCTCCTTTGTCCCAAGCAATTCCAGCCTCCTTCACCTGGGCTGTGATGCCAAGCATCATGGAGACAGCCAGCAAATCAGTTATGTGGATGACAAATCGCTCCTTAAAATAGAAGAAAAAAAAGGGAGTTGAATAGCAACACCCAAAGCTGCCTTCTGGAAGTGTTTTGTCATCAAAAATGATGATCATGTATGTTTGGAAAAGAGATATGGGAGTGCTGCTATGAGATACACAAATAGTGAGTCAGATACCAAAGAGCAAAAGAAAGAACAGCCAGAAAAGCAGATACAGAAAATCTCAGTACAGCACTGGCACATCCAGCAGCACAGGGGTCAAAAAGTGGTACCTTGAACTCCATCTCTGCATACAGGGCCTCCTTCCGTTCCTGCATGAGCCCCAGACAGAAGGCCTGGAAGTTGATCTCGTGTTTTGTCTGTTTGATGATCTCGCGCAGCAGAGCGCGCGAGGCCCGCAGGTAATCGTCCTTGGTGGTCAGCAGGTCCTGGAACACCATGGCCAGGTACTGGGGCCACACAGAGAGAAAATGTTCAGTGCACTGTAATGGATCTACATCCACAAAGAGACACAAGGAAACCATGCTGGTGGTATCCTGCCCTTCAGACCCCCAGGGAGATGTAATAACATTTCTCTCCTGAAATTGCATTATCACCCAGAACGTGGGAGTTAGAAAATGCCCATTTACATTTATTTCTATGAAGAGTAATAATACAGTTTCAAAGAGTCATCTCAGCTTCAACTCAACTAAATCTGTCATGTGGGGTTCTGGGGTCACCCTCAGTCACACAAGACACTGCACCTACCTTTGGAGCTTGCTCTGAGCTGTGCTGAAGCACAGTATACAGGATCTGCATGTTGTTGGGATTTCTGGCATTTGACAGTTCATTGAAAATCACAAACTTAATAGTGGTGCCCAGGTTATCCCTGTGTGCATTCAGCAGCTCTCTGCAAGGGAAGACCAGAGATACCTAAATTGACATTTCATTGCAGCTGGACACACTGTTTTGATTTCTCCTCAAAGTATTTAGCACACAAAAGCAAAAAGAATGGAACAGCACATATGTCTGACAGTGGAGTACTGAAAGACTTCCAGGACAATGAAATTCATTTAATTGAACACAAGACACGCCATAGTCCAAGCTGGTATTTAAAACCACTATGCAGAGACATTGAGACTGTGTGGGCACATCTTCCACAGTGCTTTATTTTCCTGTCACAGACCCTCACCTGACACACAGCATGTAGTGGTTGAGAAGGACTTTTGGCTTGAGACGAATTTTGATCAGGTTGGAGATAACTTCCATGTCCTCTGAGCTGTGGGTGTTGCAGTTCATACAGACTGACATCAGCAAGTCCTGAGCTGGCTTGGTCAACTGCAGAGGAAGAGCAGAAAGGCTCCAGCCACTTGCCATTACAGACAAGGAACATAACTGGTGTACAGCATGCAGCCCTCCTGGCTGGATTCCAGACCAGGGTTGTGCTTCAACAGCTCCTATCCTTACCTTTGGATTCTGCAGCCACATCTCCAGCCTCTGCACAGCCATCTGACGCACCTCTTTGTAGCCACAGGTTGCTGTCAGCAGCCGGAGGAGGTTCCTGGAGACGTTGTCCATGGGCTGGCGCCGGTTGAGCTGGTCCCGCAGCATGTCTAGGACATACTCCTCCACACTCTCTGCAAGGTCCTCATACCTGGGCCACACAAATTGCACTTTATTAATTTCCACGTGAACCAGTCCACAGATCAGCACTCTTTCTTGTTTGTGGTCTGCATTTCAAACAAACAAAATCCACTCTTTTCTCCTGGAACCAGTTTTATCTGATGCTCAACATCCCCCAGCAGGTGCCACAGGACAGAGAGGGAGCTCCCTGCCACAGCTCTGCAGGGTGGGTGAGCACTGACACCTCTACAGACACAGGTGCCACAGAGCTGTGTTAGGAGAGCAAGAGGCACTGTACCTGGGCATGAGCTGGCCCGCCTGCTCTGGGCTCATTTTCTCCTCTGCAATCAGCAGCTCACTCTGGCTGTCTTCCTCCTCTGTCATGGAAGGGTGTGGGCTGCTCCCTAAGAGAGACCAGGACACAGCACACTTCATGAGACAACTCCTCTCTCTGGATATCAATCATTTGTGCTCTGGTCTGTTCAGCTTCTTTCAGGGATCCCTTTACGGCAACACTGAAGGAGGCCACAGCCAGTCGCCTCCTCACACTGCATCACATACAGGCCCAGTCTTCACTACCCTCAAAGATCCCCTGGATGTGCAAGAGCCTCAAAGAAAGAAGAAGCAATGCCTGGAACTCAAAGCCTGGTCTATGTACCTCCGTCCAGTAATGAACTACACTCACAAGTCAATAAGCACTGCAGGCTCCATGCTGTCCCTAAACCTTTGTTCCCGGTTCCCCAAACTTCTTCTTACCAGCACTAAGGTCCCCTCCACTACGTCCAACTTCTCCATGCAGGAGCATGGTCTTAGGAGGCATCTTGGTGTTAAAAGCTGTTTGGATGTTATCCACAAATGTCTTGCAGTGAGGGCTGTCCACCCAGATGCGCTCCCCGAGGGAGTCCTCAATGTACACCTGCAGAAGGGAACACAATCCACTCATGAGGTTAATTAAAAGAATATTATGGGTTTTATGAGTTTTTATGGGTTTCTAACATACAAAGTAGGAAACTAGTATAACCACTGCATGGATGAAAACCAGACCAGATGACTGCAGGCAAGGCACATAAGAGCAAAAAACCAAAACATCACATCCCCGACTCTACTGGTCACCAACCCTTCTCAAGATAGAAAGCTGATCAGCTTTAACAGAATTTACAACAACTTCTACCACCAAAATATAGAAGCTGGTCAGCTCAACCTTTTTAAATTAATGGCTGCTTTAATCCCTACAGACCAAACAGAAAGCAAGGAGTCTCTGCAACACTGACATCAATACAGACTGTCAAAGACATCTCAGAAAAGAGCAGAGATAAGGCAGCAAAAAGCAAAGGAGGCCACAACATTCCAGAAACCCTTGGAGATTCTTCTTTAAAAGGATGGGCCCAGACTCCAATTTCTGCCTCCTCCAGTGCATTCCCTGCTACCTCCTTCCCTGCAGCTGTAATAAATCCTGTGCTGCTCTCCTATCCCAACACATCCGCATTTCCCAACCCAGTCTGCCCACCACCACCTCAGTCCAACAACCTTCACAAAGATCTCTGGCCAGTTCTCATCTTCTTCATAAGCTGCCATGAGAAGGTTGCACGCCAAGACAGACACCAGGCTATTCCCTTTGGCTTTGAAATTGATGGAGGCATCTCTTCGGAGTAGGCTGCACAGTGCCTGGAATAACACCCACAAAAAATAAAATAATAAACACATCATCTATTAAGAAAGCATGCAGAGAAACCAAGAAAAGAGAAATACAAATTACAGCAGCTTTCCACAGAGCTTTTGCATTTACAAAGCCATGCAGATCATGCTCTGGCCTGAGAGAAACTGAGCTCTGCTCACAAGTTGGTAGCAATGAGCCATCAGTAAGTTCACGAGTCCTCACCTCGATAACTCCTTCTGTGGCAAATATGTTGGGTTTGATTTTTGCCAGGTACATAAGGCTCAGGTACAGCGTGGTGTCAGGTTTGGCTCTGTTCATCTTCAGCTGCTTCACAGCTCCACACAGCACCCCCTCAATACGGTCATCGTTGCCTTCTGCTTCCGCTGCCTCAATCTCATCCAGCAGCACCGTGGGGACGACTGCAACCACCAACACACAGCCATCAGCACTTACCCTCACACCAAATAACCACCCTGAGGTGCTGCAGGGCCAGTCACAAGGGCAACAAGGCACGGACCAGCTCAATTTTAGCCCCTGCAATAGCTTTTCTCTACTCAACTGCCATTAAAAGTTGTTTCACCCTTCATTGTTTTTCCACGCTTCTCTGCAAATGTATCTAATAACAAAAATGTAATGACAATTCAAAAGGCAATGTGTAGGCCCAGTCTGCTAAAGAAATATGTGAATAAAATACCACCATCCAGGCTCTGAAATTTCCTCAGGGAGTATTTCAGATGCTGCTATTAAACAGCTCTCAGACAGAATGAAAACAACCCAGTGCCAACAGAAGAGAAAACTGTGACTTCAGCCCTATATCCAGCAGAGGAAACGCTCAAGGACAGCATATAGATACTGTGTGGGCTTCAAGAAAGGCTTCTGGGCTGAGGCTCCAGAAAAAGGACAACTTCACCCTTCCTTCCCTGTGACGGCAGGAGCGCAGCGATGCCTCACCTTCGATGGGGATGACAGACGGCTCCTTGATGGAGGGCGAGATGGCTCTTTTCTCCGCCACGGCCGCCTCTGCCAGGCGTCCCAGGGCGCTGAGGGGCGGCGTGGAGGAGAGCTTGGGGCGCTTGGTCAGCCCGGGCAGCCCCGCCGGGCCCGCCAGGGCGGCGGCCGCGTCCCGCTTGCGCTCCGAGGGCAGCCCGGGCGGCGCCGGCTTC
>VZRZ01000914.1:96985-108099 GCA_013398175.1 Climacteris rufus | reverse complement strand
CAGACGGACAGCGCGGAACCACAGCCGGACCGACCGACGGCCGCGGCCACACGGAACCGGAACCGCCGCCGCACCGGCCCCGCCCCGCCGCGCAGCGCCGCCTGACGGGCGGGAGGGGAAACTGCGGCCGCGGCTCGGGGGGACGCGGAGGTCACGGAGCGGCTGCGACTGCGGCGCTGCAGCTGCCACAGGGCGTGCAGGTGTAAAAATGTCCTTAGGAAAGGATGTTCTGATGTTTGATCCGCCTCTTCTCCAGGCAACTAGCAACAGGTCTCAAGCTGCGCCAGGAGAGGCTTAGGCTGGACATCAGCAGGAATTTTCTTCACGGAAAGGGTGATTAGACATTGGAATGGGCTGCTCAGGGAGGTGATGGAGTCACCGTCTCTGGAGGTGCTAAGAAATGACTGAACGTGGCATTTAGTGCTATGGTCTAGTTGAAAAGGTATTGATCGGTCAATCAAAGGCTGGACTTGATCTCGGAGGTCTTTTTCAGCCTAGATGATTCTGTGATTCTGTGATTGGGGGATCTGGGCTCAGAGAGGTGAGTCAAGGAAGTGGGACTGGGGACTGGAGGCAGGGGCTGAAATTGGGGAGCTGAAAGTAGTGGCTGAAATTGGGGTTCTGGGATGTGGGGCTGGAATTGGGGGCATTGGATTTGGGCTGAAATTGAACAGCTGAAATCAGGGGGATGGAGTCAGAAGAACTGAGCTCAGGGACTAAAACGGGGGGCCCCACAGCAACTGACCACCCACCCCCTCACCCCCCCGCCACCCCTTCTGTCCCCCCATCATGCTCCAGGACAAGTTCTCCACGTGCCTTTATTGCAGCGGGGACCATGGGTGCCCACACCTCCACCCACCCACACAACCCACCCAGGACCATGCGGGGGGCACCCAGCAGCAAAGCCCCATCCCACACCCCCCCTCCCCAGATGGAGGGGGACACGCAGCAGCAGGTCACAGTCCCCAATGCCTCCTCAATGGCAGCATGCCAGCCTCAGGCTCTGGAGTATCGAGCATCTCCTGGGTGGGTGGTCCTGGCGAGGTGGGGGTGACCCCACGGCCCCCTGCTCACAGCCACTGCACGGAGAAGCCCTGGCTGAGGCTGATGCCAAGGTCACTCACGGTGAGAACCTGTGGGGGAAGACATTTTGGCGTACAGCCTTGACAGGAGGGAAGTGGAGAATGCTTTCTCCTACTTTAGCTCACCTCCCCCTAAACCCTGGCATGGCAGGAGAGCCACATGGACTCCTCACCCACCTGTTTGGTCACCAACACTGTGACCCTGGAGGAGGAGGGGTGGAGACTCTCATGATAGGGACCCCTACCCAGGAAAGGGCACACTGAAATGGGCCCATACCTGATTGTCCAGGTAGGAGAAGGGCTTCTCCTGGCCGTTCAGGAGGACCTTGCTGGGCGGCTTCTGCACCCCAAAGATGCTCAGGGTGCCAATGGTGACCTTGCTGGCCTCAGTGCTGGCATGGAGGACGGTGGAGGTGAAGATGTTCTGTAGGAGAGGACAGGATGAGCTCAAGGTGACCAGGTGCCATGGGACCCCCACTCCTGCCCTCCCCACCACATCCCACCTGTGTGACATTAAACACCACATAGGAGTAGTTGCCCTGCTCGAAGGTGTCCAGGCTCTCGCCATCATCCCAGAAAAGGTCTCCCCAGGCGGTGGCATGCGAGGACAAGGCCACAATGAGGTGCAGGGGGTTCCCTCGAGTCACCTCTGTGGTGGTTCCTGGTTTCTGGGGTTGAAAGACATGGGTTCTGTAGGGCCATGAGCACTAGGGATGGGGGTCCAGGAGTTGAGGTGCTGGACACACTCGTGCTGTGGACAGTGCCCAGAGAGGTGATGGGTGGGCACTCACCTGTGTGGGCAGGATGGAACCTTCCCGGATGTGCAGGTTGAGGTGCTCCAGGGGGGCCGACATCTTCAACATCTCCCCACTGCTGTTCACTGAGGAGCCCTGGGCCAGCAGTGAGACACAGGTGAGAGGGAGTCAGGGGCATGGTGGGGGCTCAGGCATGGGTCTGGGGAGCAGCCACCCCTTCCTCCATCAGGGTTCTCTGGGCTCAGCCAGGGCTTCCCACCCACAATCCTGAGATGGCCAAGCACCACGATGCTCCTCACCGTGTAGAAGTCGTACCACGTGCCTTGGGGGAAGTAGCCTGTAACTGAGTCCACCCCGGGCTCCAGCACTGGTGTTACCAGCAGGCTCCGGCCCCACAGGAACTGCCTGTCCAGCTCCCAGGTGGCCACATCCCAAGGGAACCTGTGGTGGGATGGAGACACCGCTCGATTGGCCACTTCTCCATGACTCTGCCCAAGCGTCTCCCCAGCTCCTGGTGGGGATGGTCTTACTCAAAGAACAAGGGCCGGGCCACGGTGTCCCCTTGCAGGTGGGCACGGTGGAACAGGGTGTAGAGGAAGGGCAGGAGGGAGTAGCGGGTCAGCAGCACGTCCTTCATGGCCGTCCTGGCCGAAGGGCTGAACGCTGTTGGGTCCTGGGCCTGGGGGAGATGTGGGGAGTCAGCAGCCATTCCACACCCAACCCCACCTCCTGCATCCCCCATCCCACCTCCTGCATCCCCCATCCCACCTCCTGCATCCCCCATCCCACATCCCACCACCTACATCCCCCATCCTGCATCCCAGCTCCTGCATTCCCCGTCCTGCATCCCACCCTTAGGATGCCTCCCACTGGGCACACTGCCCTTGACCTTCTCGTTCTGGGTGTTGTGGTTGCGAGCGAAGGGGTAGAAGGCACCGAGCTGCATCCAGCGGGTGCACAGCTCCTCCGAGGTGCTGCCAGAGAAGCCGCAGATGTCCGCTCCGACCAGCGGGATGCCAAAGAGGCTGAAGCTCAGCAGCCCTGAGGGCAGGGACAGTCAGTAGGGCACAGGGAGTTTTAGAGATATCTCCAAAAAAGCAGAAAGCTCTGGGGGTGCTGGTAGGGGGTCTGTGCCACCCACCTGGAATGGAGTAATACATGTCCTTCCACTGGCTCCGGTTGTCACCCAGCCAGTGCCCTGAGTAGCGGCCCTGGCTGGGGAAGGTGGAGCGGGAGATGATGAAGGGGCGCTTCCCCCGGATCTGGATCAAGGCGCTGGAAAACAATGGGGAGAGGTGGGGGCAGAAGGTAAGAGCAGCCACCCACAACAGTCAAGGGAAAAGTCCAGCCCCATGGCAGCCCTGTGGTGCCAGAGGGTTGGCCTGAATGGTAGGGCAAATGTTTGGCACCAGGACCAGCCTCACCCATCCATCCCTCCCAGAGCAGTGTCAGCTCGTCTCTTCTCCTGGGTTATTCCCATCCCAGAGGCTGGAAGCAGCCAGAGCTTTTACCCTTCAGATCAAGCACTCAAATCCCCATCCTTTTCCTGCTCAGCTCTGAGAAGGATTTTGTCCCACCCCATCCCAAAGCCATCAGGAAGCAGGATGCTCAGGTACCTTGCTGTGGCTTTGGTTTCCATCAGGCCATAGAGGTTGTGGAGGTTGTAGTGCACTGAGGCTTTCTGCTTTGCTGAGGCACACACCGTCTTTGCAGAGAGGGAATCGCCCAGCACAGCTGCCAGGAGGGACAGCCCAGCTGGCACCCGGTGGTGGTGGGGTGCAGGGAATGTGGACTCCCCACACTTGCTGCCTCTGTGTCAGCCCTCCCACAGCAGCCATCGTTGTCAACCCAGTGACAAAACCTCACACAGACAGCCCCATCCTGCACCCTGATATGGCCACAACAAGAGTGCAAGGCTTAGACTGGATACTGGCACATGCAAGTAGGGGTGGAGACACTCAGGGTGTAAAAGAGACTCGATGCATCTTTGAAATGGTCTTCCCCATCACGCTTGGTTGGCAGCAATGTCAAAGCACACAGGACCTACCAGCACAGCCTCATCTCTTGTCTCCCTCCTTACCTGGAGTGTAGGGTGGGTTGTCAAGCTCTCCCGGGGGGCAGCCATCTTCAGACCCATCCATGAAGTTGGATGGCTCATTCATGTCCTAAGCAGAGAAAATTGTGGAGCAATTCCAAGGGTGTTATTTTGGGGATTAGTGGATAGACCTGGAAAAGCTGCATTTGAGGGGCAGTCCTGCCAGGACACACACTGGGCATGAGCTGAGCTGCTGGCAGGGAGCAACCCAGAGGCAAGGAGAGACTTACAATCCAGAGGCCATCAAAGGGCACATGGGCATAGAAGTGCTGTAGGTTCTCCAGCCACCACTGGTGTGTGTCTGGGTTGGAGAAGTCTGCGAAGGCAGTGAAGCCAGGCCAGACCTGTGGGGACACCACAAACCCACAGGTTCAGCAAGCAGGTGATTTGTGGGGAGCCACCACAGAGAACAGGGTACCACAGCACGCTGAAGGACCAGGGGTGAAACAGGCCATGAGACAGAAGATAAACCCAGGCCAAAGCTTCGAGTCCTGGATGCTACATGCACTGCATTCCTCCTTCCTCCACAGTACCAGGAGTGCCAGGTGCTGAGGAGTCCCCACAGTCCGTGGGCAGTGGCAGCTGATGGAGCAGCTGCTCTGCCTCCACTCGCATGAGTCCTGATACCACCTCACCGAGGGCATGTCAGGGAAAAGCCATGATTTCTCCATGCTTTGCCTCATTCCAGGAATTTTAGCCAATTCATTTTCCCCCATGTTTTCAGGCTGCGTCAAAAGCCCCCTCTTTGGAGATGGTGAGGGAGGACCAGTGGGAAAAAACAGCCAGAGGGGGTCAAAGTGGGTGCAGCTGCAGAGCAGATCTGGAGGCACGCTGTCCATCACAGACAACCTCCCCTCAGCCCAGAAACAGGAAGGGAGAGAAATCAGATGACCAGCCTTGGGCAGCACTGCTGACTCTGTTAAGCTCATATGACTTCCACAGGCTCCTCTGCTGAGCAGGGGCTGGCTCCCGTGTTCAGTGAAGACACCAGGAGGTGACACATGAGGACAAGGGCTGAGCCAGGCTCTGGCAATCATCCCGGAGAGTGCCTTGGCCAATTGGCTTTCCCTCTACTGTGAGGGCTGAAATCCCAACCCTGCTGTTGCACAACCCACGGGGCTGGGATTTCCCCCTGGAGCTCCTCACCTGCCCGATGAGCGGCTGCCCTTGGGTGGTGTTGAGGAACAAGCCCCGTCTCAAGCCTTCATCAAAAGGCCAGTAGGAGCCCTTAGGGCTGGTGCTGCTGATGCCAGGATCCTGGGGATAGAGCAGAGGGTTAGTGCCATTCCAGCCAGACTGTGGCCCCTTCCCCCAGCCAGACTGGTGTGATTCACAGAGAAGCCAGGGAGGGTCAGCCAGCACCCACACACGGTGGCTGTTTCCCCTCAAGGGGAACAGAAACTTGCTTCAACACTTCCAGGCATGTTTTCTAAAATGCTACTTCTGCAAGTCCCCAGGGCCCATTATGGCATTTTGGGGAGATGGGGACAAATACAAGAAATCTTGTGCTTATTGAAGACATGTCAGGTCATGGACAGGCTTGGGCTACTACGGGGAGTTAAATAAAGAGGATCCAACCTTCCCCCTCAGAGACCTGCTGGTTCTTACTGCTCCCAGCAAGCAGAATCTGCACCCCCATTCCTTGCAGAGTGAAGAAGGGAGGTCACAGCCAGGTCACAAGATCCCAGCACTCATGTGGATGTGGGGGCACTTGAGCTGAATACCCACAGGTTAAACTGCCTGACCCACAGTTCCTCCATTCCTTCATCCACAAGGGTCAGGGGCATCTTTGTACCCCCACAGAAAGACAGGAGCACAGCATGAGAACCTGGCCCATGTCTCCACGGTCCCTGCATTAGGGGGATTTCCAGTGGCAGTCTACAGCTGCCTGACCAGCATTGGGGACTGGCCTGCCACAAAAATCCCCAGGGCTGGGGATGATCAGCTGGGACCACGAGCATCCCTTACACCCCTGTCTTACATCCCAGCTCTGCAGCAAAGACAGCACAGGGGGAGGGAAAGGGGAGTACCAAGATCATAACATAGTGCTGCCCGTGTTTGTGGAGGTCTTCCACCAGCGAGGGGAGGGAGGCAAATTTCTTGGAATCCAAGGTGAAGTCGCGGTACCCATCCATGTAATCGATGTCATTCCACTGTGCATCCTGCGGGAAAGAGGCTCAGGGATGGACCATGGAGCCTGGACACCCTGCTCCACAGGTCTGAGGGGTTACCTGGGGGATCTGGTAGTTCCTCATGGCTCTCACAGTCTGCCAGGTCTCATTGCTGGATCCGTAGCCCCAGCGGCAGAGGTGGAAGCCAAGAGCCCAGAGGGGAGGCATGGCTGGGAAACCTGCAGTGGGAGAGTGGGAGCACACATGGGGTTTCCCAAGATGACAGCAGCATCTCAAAAGGATGGGAAGGTAAGGGGAGAGGAGGAAAAAAGGTGATCACTGACCCCAATGTGCTGTAAGTGCTGGGGATGGGATGGCTGGGAGATGCTGATCACGCCCCATCTGGGAGGGTTGGGGATGGTGGTGAAGCTGGGGTGAGAAAGGGGTGTGGGAATGGGGAAGGTGCCTGCCCATAGCCGTGCTGGGGTGCAGGCACTTACCTATCACCTGCTGGTACTGCTGGATGACCATGTTGGGATCAGGCCCCAGGAAGACGTAAAAATCCAGCACCCCTCCAATGGTCCTCCAGGTCAAGCCTGGAGCAGGCTGCAGGGCCACCTCTTTGAGGGGGAAGGAGAAGGAAAAAAGACAGTGAAAATTTGGGAGCATCCCCCAGACCTCAGCCCCAATGATGGGGAGCTGGCAGCACCACAGGCAATGCTCAGGGGAATAGAGAAATCCCTGCCTTGCACTCAGCAGATGTTAAATGGGTGTCTGGAGGCTTAAATCATCACAGCCCAGGGAGATCATTGGTTTATGCTATCTTGAAAATCTGCTCTTTAAGCTCAAAGCTGCGCCAGCTTCCACTGCTGGACCAAGAATAAGCATTTAAGTGTACTGCTTTCCTACATGTCCCCCCCAAAATCCCCTCATAAGTGCATCGAGAGCTACTCGTACGAGCAAGCATGTGGCAGCAAGGCCTTTCCTGGGAAGCGCTTTTCACATGAACAAGCCTTTGGACCTCAGCTCAGGTGACTGCACCTCGCAGGAGCTTTTCCTCGGCAGCATCGCTGCAGCAGAGCCGAGCGCAGTTGGAGCTGCCGGAGCCCCAGCACGGTCCCAGCTGGCTGCAAGCGGCAGCTGCTGCGAGGGACGGACGGGTGGTCGCCGGTGCCGCCCCCGGTGCAGCAGGAGCCCGCAGGGGCCGCTGTGCTATCAGCTGGCACACACGGGCACATCGCACGGCCGCAGCTGGCGCGGCACAGCTGGGGAGAGCGCGGGCGACAGACGGCATCCCCGGCTGCCCCGGCCGAGCCCCGCCGCCGGGCCTGGGGGCGAGGACATTTCGGTGGAGGGGGAATGGATCTGCATGCAAGGGACTTGCTTTCCTGATGGCAACTCGGCAGCTGGGTGTGTGGTTAAACTGCTCGGCAGTTGCTAAAGAGCCCCGCCATAGCCAGGAAACAGATGGCTGCGCTCAATAACGGAGCCATCAAACCACATCTTTCCCTTTTATGGCTTCCTCTCGCCCCAGGTTCCCAAACTGGATGCTCCAGCAGCTCCCGTCTGTCCCAACCTGCCAGGTCGTCCACCAGGGACAAGCTGAGCTGGGGTCCCCTGGACCTACCCATTGCGTTGCTGTTGAGGAGGAAAACGCCGTGAGCATCTCCGCCCTCCTCCATCAGCAGGTAGAAGGGGTGAGCACCGTACAGGTTGAACGATTCCTGCAAGGAGGAGGTGCCAGGTAAGACAGCAGAGAGGGCAAAGCAGGAGAGCCTCACACTGCTGAATAAATGGTCATGAGCTGCATATGCTGCCACCACCTAACAGGCATCTGTCACGCCTCTGGAGGACAAGGCGAGGGATGAAGATGGTTTTGGAACTGCTGAAGGCCATGGGAGGCTGCTTCCTCCTCACAGTTCAGGGGCTGCTACTGAGCTGGGCTGGGTGAGGGGGAAGCCTCCTGTCTCACCACAACGTGTTGCACGAGGAGCAGGGTGGAGTGGAAAACACCCAACGCCCTCAGAGCGCCAAGAGCATTTTGCAATTGCTCTGAAATCTTCCCTGGCACATACCTGCCTGTCGGCCTCAACAACCCCCAGCCTCTCCCAGTGCTGCTGCCCACCCCTGCCATGTTTTCCCTGCGTTTATCCAAAGCACAGGAGAGTGGCACCCCTGTCCTCAGCCCCTACGTCCCCATGGGGAGAGGGCAGATGTACCGTGGGAGAGACGTCGCGGGCCCACAGCGTGAGGGTGTTCCAGTCCAGGCTGTGCAGGAAGCTGCTACGGTGCTCCCCCAGCCCATAGAGGAACTTGGATGGGAGCAATGTGGATATCTGGAGAAACTGGTCAGCGAAGATCAAGGGGGCCACAGTGGTGTTGAGTCTGCCAGAGTGACACCGGGGAAGAAGGAGAGTCAAGAGAGGATTCTGGGACTCATTAGGATCCATTTGCCCACCAATAATTGATTTCTTCCCTCTCAAAGCATCTCAAGGGGCAATGCAGCAGCACATCCCACCCTGCATCCAGCCCCAACACTTTGGCCCAAGAGCAAATTTGGGTCTGGCTGGACACGAGGCATAGCCTGACCCAAACCAGCCTGACGCAGTGCAGCACAGCCTTCCCTTTGACACCAGAAGTTTCCACCCAGGTTATTAACCACCAAGGTGATATAGCAGTGGGGTTTCTCAGCCTGCTGTCACTGGTAAGCAGCTCCCAAGTACAGGATGGACCACAGCCACCAACAAATGGGAAGAAGGAGGAAAGGATGGGATCCCAAAACACCCTGACCACACATCGTCCAGCTGTTGGTGCTCGCCACCAGCTTTGTGTTGGCAAAGCTGTAGAGGTGACAGAGAGCAGTACAGCAAAGTCACCCACAGTCCTTTTCTACAAAAACCCTTGAGTTGTGGGTGTCCCACTGCTTTTTGGGAAACCCAAAAGCAGAGAGAGGGCAAAGTCACAACCCTTTGTTGGCCCTTCTGAGCCACCAGTTCACTTATCAGTGATGTGCCAGGGACCTACAGAATGTTTGGCTTCTGTAGGACCTGGGGAGGAATCAGGGCACTGGGAGGTTTTTGGGGAGGTACTGATTCCACCCAGTTCTGCCATGGCCATAGCAAGCAGTGGCCATTCCATGGGGCCAGGAAGCCACATGCTACTGTAGCCCCATGTGAGAACAGCTAAAAAGATGCAAAACAAAGAGTAATAATTGCCTGTAGATCTCACAGCATGGGTTTTGCTAAGGAAAATCCTCTGGGAAGCATGCTGGAGCCTGCCTAGGGTGGGATAACCTTCTCCTCACACGTCCAGGATGAGGACAAGGTGGGTTCTTACAGCACTGTCCCTGTCGCCTTGCGCTGCAGCAGCACCCCAAAGGGGTCCCAGGAGAAGTTCAGGCTGTAGATGGGGTTTTCTGCTCTCTTCATCACCCGGGGGACATCAAGGGGAACCTCATACCGTGGGTTGGCTGCATCTGTTATCTGCAAGAGGGAGAAAAAGCGCTTCAAAGACCAGCAAAGAAGGAGGGCAAAGGGCTGGAGATGCTCACTGGCCCCACACAGCCATGCCTGGAGCACAGCAGCTTCCAGACTTGGTCCAAGAAAGGGACAGCCACCTATGGGGTGACAGGTGCAGGGGTCAGGAGCAGCAGTCCTGCTCTTGAGGGCAGCCAGCACGAAGCTCACCTTGATGTGCAGCCGCGTGTCTGTCTCAAACTCCACGTCCAGCCTCAGCATCTGGATGTCCCGGGGGTAATAGGCCTTCTCCCTTCGCACCAGCAACCCCACCATGCCCAGCGCTGTCTGGTTGAGGCTCTCCAGGGTGTAGCTGGGGAAATCAGGGGGATAGAAGCACCAGGGCACCCCCCGCTTGCCCTCCGCCGGTGGGGGACTCTGGATGAAGCAGCACCCTCGGCTTTCACAGAGCTCCTGGGTCACCACCACGCGCTGCTCTGGGTAGCAGTCAAAGCGGTGGCTTTCGGGGACCAGGAGGCATTTGGGGGGTGGCGTGGGTCCGAGCCAGCCCCCCGATACCTGCCGCAGCACCCAGACGGTGATGGTGCTCAGCAGCACGGCGGCCACCAGCAGCCCGCTGCCCACCCACCACGGGGCCAGCTTCCCGCGGCCAGGGGGCATCGGGGCGGCCCCCTCCTCTTCCACCCGGCATCCTGCTGGCTGTGCTGTCGTCAGCTTCTGGTACGACTTCATTGTCCTGGATTGAAGGGGAGATGGTGGCAGGTGTGGAGGAGATAGAGGGGGAGAGCTTGCCCAGACCTCAAGGACAGCTTCCCCCTCTCCTGATGCTTGTGCTTCAGGCAGAGCCTGCCCGCCTCAGCACCCTGCAGCATCACATCCGCACACTCGACTAAGATACACCTGGCAAACTCAGCAAAGGAAGGCTTTGCCAAGGTCGGGTGGCCCTAACTCTGCTAAGTGTGGGTAGATGCTGACACACGACTCTCCACCAGCCTCAAGGGACAAAGCACCACCTGCCTGAACCCCACCTGCTCTCCGGGGGTGGCAGAGTGGCCCCTCAAAGAGTTTTTCCTGGGTCTGAATTTATGGGCTGCAGCGTTTCTGGAAGGTGCAAGCAAAACCGAGCTTGCTCTGCCTATGGGAACAGAACTGTGGTGCTGAGAGCTGCAGCTCCAAGGTGTGGAGCATTCTCTGCTCCGAGCATCTTCTGCTCTGAGCATCCTCTTCAAGCATCCTCTGTCATCATCGTCCAAAACCCTGAGTCAGAGGTTTTAGAACCGGGGAGGGCTGGGCAACGGATGGCTGAGCATATGCCATTAGTCCTCGCTTCCCGCTGAAAAAAGCTGATTCTAACAATCTCTCAGGCAAACACCTCCCGGACTCTAAGCAAAGGAGACGCCCATGCTTCTCGTAAGTTTGCAGGGAGCAATCTCAGCACCTTAAAAAGAGACACAACTTTCTTCTCCCCATCTCCTGTCACTGTCACTCAGACCCTGCTCCCCTCACCCTGCGACCTGCCAAGGCTCAGAAAACGGCTCCCCCTCCCAATCAGGTTTATTCCCCGGCAGCGCTCCCCCGCCTCGGCCACCCGGACA
>VZRZ01000914.1:22764-92599 GCA_013398175.1 Climacteris rufus | reverse complement strand
ATCTCTGCCGAGCACAGCTGCTGGTTGGGTAGAGGTGCGTGGTGTGCTCGGGCTGGCCCCGGAGCCGGTGGGGAGGGATGCGTGTGCAGGGGGCCGCCCTGGAAACGGGGTCCTGTGCGGCCGCCCAGGGACTGGCAGTGGGAGGGAAGGGGACGGTGACATTCCGGGAGCGGACACTGCCGCGTGACTGTCTGGTGGGTGCGGGACGGTTTGGGGATTTAATGAGAATGAGGAGGTGGGCGGGGGGGACCTCTTCGAGCTCCCCGTGACGGCAGCGGCATAAGGTGGGGAAACATCCAGGCCACGAGCGAGGGGAACCGAGATCTCCAAACTCTCACAGTGTGTCAGGGTCTGTTTCCTTCCTCCTCCTCCTCTTCCTCAGGCTGAGCGCCCGCTCCCCTCCCTCGTGGGCTGCTCCGTGGAGGATTTATTTTACAGATTGTGCTGAAAGCAGGCCATGAGGTCTCAAATTAGGAACGAGCCCCCTTTGGGCAAAGTTGTTACAGAAAAGGGAAAGGCCTCCATTTTCGCTTTCACCTGGCCACCCCCGCCTTTCCAGCGTGCCTAAAGCTGAGCCGGGACTGCGGAAGGTGGAGGGAGCCAGTGAGAGCAAAGTGTTTCCCTGAAAAGCTGCACGCCGTTTTCTTGCACTTTCAGTTTTTATAAGCCCTGTGGCGGACGCAGCCCTGCGCCCCAGCCCAGCCGTGCCGTGGTGCCGTCGGGGTGTTAGCAGCGAATGAGTTTACCTGGTGATTTTTTTTTTCTCACTGATGAAAGGAGCGTGCGTCCCTCCGCTTTTCCCCCCCCTCTCCTTCCGTGTGTGTCCGCGGTGCTGCCTGCGGAGATCCCTTCCTCGAGCCTTCCCCGTGCAGTCACTTCCTCGGGGTGATGGACGCCGCGGCCGCCCAATGGCAGCGCGGCCCCGGAGTTACCTCCGCTGCCGCCCGGCCGGGCTGCCGGACCTCGGGCAGGCGGCGACCGGCGGCGGGGCGCTTGCCGCAAGGTTGGGCACACGGTGACTGTCGCCGTCAGGACACCCTGCCCGCTTCCGCAGGCTCCGAGCCTGTCAGGGCTCTGAGCCCTGGTAAATGTTCCCGGCTGTATTGCGCCAGGCTCTTGCCTTGCTTCACAACTGTTTCTGAACCAGAGGCAGAAATTTGTTGGCTTTTTATTTTTTCTGCTTGCCTGTCAAGGACAGCGTGCTTTGTCATGTTTTATGTCATTTCTGCGCCGTCGCCCGTCTCGGCAATCTGTTGCGGCATGGAGTTCAGCACTGCTGTGTGCCTCCTGAAAGGGAAAAATACAGATCAGCTTGATACTCTCTGATTTCCATCAGCATTGGAAGATGATTAATGGCATGGAATGTGCTGCAGGACTTGGTATTGAAAATCTCTAGCTGTGTGAGATGTTTGGGAAGCAAAGAAAGGACAGCTGGGAGCGCTGGCCCCTGCGGCAGTTGGGGTTTGTGGGATAAGCTTGCTCGCTGATCATTTTTGTAAACATCCAGCTGTGAAATACTTGAGCGGTGCTAGCACTTTCAATTATCAGGAAGTTTCAGGCTCAGCACCCTGTAGAGATGAACAGGCAGTTTCCACTTCTGTCTCAGCTATTGTTTGAGGCTATCTTCAAACTTGGGCAGGGAGTCTTCCAAGCATGAACCAAGCACCAGCAATGCACTGCTCTCTGACCATCAGCACAAGGGCTGGGGGAAGGCAGTAATGAGAACAATTACCCTGCCTCTGCGCTCCCGAGCAGAGGGACAGGCTGCACAGTGGATCCCACTGCTTTGCAATATTGCAGGACACCAAATAGCGATGCTGCTCTGTTCCATTATTAGCAGGTAGTGAAGATGTCTGACTTGATGGCTGGTGCTCAGGGTCAGGAGCAGCATAGTTAGGAATCCCAATCACAGCTCTGCCCCAGCATCTGGCTGTGCATCGGAGCAAGTTATTTGTTGCTTGGTGGCTCAGCTTGTCTGGCTGGGGGAGATGCATCTCTGGGCTGGTGATGCTGAGGTGTAATTCCAGTATATCTCTGTCACCGCCTTTTACGACCGTGTGATGGAAAAAGTGCTGTAAGCTTGTCAGTAACAAGGGCTGGCTGTCGCATACCTTTCCCCTTCACCCTCCTCCTCCATGAAGTTTCAGAGGTGACACACAGGCGTACCCGCCTGGTGCTCCATATCCCTGCTCCCTAACCACAGGCTCTCTGCAGCTTCTGACTAGGTTGTTTACCAAACCACTGAAGACTGTCTGATCCGTGTCCAGGCTTCCCCAGAGAGCGCCTCAGAGAGCTGTGTCCTGGCAGCTCTCAAATGTGCTCTGAAGGTTCCTGAATCTCCTCTTTGCTGCTGGATGCTGGTTCCGATCCATAAGGGAAATGGAAAGCTGGCCAGCTGGGCGAGGGCTGCGTGGAGCTCCTCTAGAACAGTAAACAGTGACTCACCCCCTCCTTGTGTCTTCTCTCTCTTCGTGTCAAATATATTGCCTCGCATATGCTTCTCTACTCTCTGATTCACACCACCAGCCCGTCCCTCCCCGCTCTCATTACAAATGAGTGACAAGCGTCAGTCTGCCTTACAGGATGTGTGAAGGTTGTCAGAGCAGGAGAATGGCTTTTTGAATGATGGGGAGAGGGATGGTGCTCTGCCTACCATGCTGCAATGTGCTGGAAATCCATGTCGTGCCTCCGAGCGGCAGAGGCACGGCGACGAGGATTTAAGCATCTGTAGTTCCCTTCACCTGTCAGCTCAGATGTTATCTTTGGTAGGCACATCCGTTTGGCTAGCGCTCTGGAGCTGGGAATAACTTGTGGATAAACGAGAAATTTAAACAGCTGCCTAGGAATTAAATGGCTGCTTTTGGGAAGGAGTAGAGTCTTCCCTGCGTAGCTGTCGGTGCTGAATTGAGACGTGATGGCAGAGATCCCCGTCGCCCCTTGAACCTTGTGCTGTTTTTCTGCCCTGGGGAAGTCGTCGCTGGCCTGGTGGAAGGTGAGGGTTGCATGTTTGCAGTTTGCTGTATGTGTGTGAGGATGGAAGCTAAGCACCAACAGGGCTGTCTGCCAGGCACTCGTGTTCTGGCCAGGGTTGTCTTTCATTGTAGAAAGAGTTTTAAAATTCAAGTTAATCCGCAGTTGTCGGGTGTCAGCAGCGACTTTATAGTAATTCCTTAATGTGTAACGCGTTTGGAAAGCCCTGTAGCGTGGAAAGTCTGAAATCTCGCTCTGGAATGTTTTCTTTCTTAATTGCAAACCTTGTGTGGAAACCTCTGTTCTACCTCTGCCTGAGTCAGGCTTTCTGCTGCCTTTCCCTTTCAGAGCAAAGGAACTGGAGCTCTCTAGATGCTCTAAGCTGAGACTGTCAGGCTTAGGATGTCAGTTGCAGACCTCCAGGTTTTTGGGAGGATGCTGCCAGAGGTATAGGAGCTGTCTGAGAGAGGGAGAGGGCGTTGGCAAGGCTGTCAATGGGTAACTTTATTGCAGAATTACAAGGGCTCTTTATGTAACCCACAGTCAAAACACTTGCTGTAAATACGAGCGTAGAGCTGCTCTGGAAAGCCTTTTCCCCTCACAGTTGGTGTATTACTACTTGCTGCTTTATTGATGTAGCGTTCGAAGTGTGTCGTACTGCTTACAGAGCAGGGATGTAACGCGGTCCTTGTTCCAAAAAGCTGTTCTCCTAATTTTAGATGTGATGCAGCAAACGCAATTAAGGAAAGAAGGGCAGGAGTAGGGTAAAGACTAAAAGGGTTCTAATAATCAAATCGCAGGCAGGGTCCCAGAAGACCCCTGTGCAGCCATGTTTAGGGAACGCTGCTGGGTATGACTTGTTTGGGGAATGGTTTATGATCTTGTTGTGGGGTTTTGCTTTGTAACTGTGGGAGATGCCATGCTGATTTTTAGTGTCTTCTTGCTGGTAGCTGAATAGTCCCAAAGAGTGCTGATGGGAAGGATTTGGTAGATGGGGAGACGGAGCCCAAGGCCCTGGAGGGCTGCTGGTGGGGGTTGCAAATGTTGTTGTAACAGTTTCGAGCGGAGCCCGGACCACACCTGTGCCTTCACCTAGTGCAGAGATAAGACTCTCCCTGGCACTCATATGTGAGTGTGAGACTTGAGCCTGTTAAGTGTTTCTACTTGCTCTCTGAAATCTTGCCCTTTGGGTCGGTCCAGCCCACAGTCTCCCACCCTTGTTTGAAGAGGGTCAGGCATTACAATTCCTGATGGTGTCTTGAATCTCCTCATTAACCTCTGTGTCAGCAGCGGCTCTGGCCCACCACGCCTGGTGCAGTAGGATGGATCCCAGCCCATCTCAGGGGCGATGCAGGCCTATCCAGGGTTCCTGGGTGTGCGTGGGGAGGCAGGTGTGCAGCAGCAGCCCCTGTGCTGAGCGCCTGTGCTGCCCGCTGGGGAATGTGCAGGGTAAGGAGCTCTTGCTGTGGTGACACGGAGCAACAGGTGACCAGACGGGTTTCATCACTCAGAGCCGGAACATTGCTTTGGGTGGCAGGTGAGCCCTCACGCTGACCCCCACTGGAGGCAACCTCACGCCTCGGCTCTTGTTTTCCATGATACTTTACATTTCTTTCCATCCCCGCGCAGCCAAGTGGCCGCGTTCAGTTTTTCCATCAGCTGGCGTAGAAAACGCTTTGAAGGCGCGCTGGGTGAGGATCAAAAGGCTTTTTGTGCGGTTGGTGGGTGTGACGGGGCTGTCGTCGGCCTCCCCCTCCTTTTTGCCTTTCCTTTTCCGGCACTCGCAGCGCGGCGAGCGGCCAGCGCGCCCCTTCCCTTGTAGGGATGGGGGCGGCGAGGGAGGGGGGATGCCGCCGAGGGAAGGAAGAGTTTCTGATGCTGTGGGAATGTGAGCGCTCAAACTCTGTAAACAGCTGGTGACTCACTGCATAACTATGGCACCAACTGCCTGCGGCCCGGCTGCGCCTCTGCAGGGAGGGGGCTGCCGGCCCTTTCCTCTACGCACTGGCAGCGCCTCTGCGCTCCTCGCCTCCGAGACGGGTCCTGTTGGCCGAGACAAGGAGCCTTTTCCTTCCTCCCAGCCGCCAGTGCCTACGTCTGCGCCTCCGGCCGGGAGGTAGGGGTGGGCAGCAAATGCCTGCTGTGGAGGGGAAGCGATGGACGGTGAAAGGGCAGCGCTGGGCTCTGAAGAGGTGCCTGTGCTCGCAGGAGATCCTGCCCTTCTGAAAAGCGGAGCTTGGGCACATCCCCGTGTGTCGGAGGCAGCTGCGGGGGGCTGGGACTTGCCCCCCTGCCCCGTGCCCTGCCCACTCCTGCGGCCCTGGCGGGGCAGGGTCTGTGGCTGGAGGTGTGCCCGGGGTGGGGCTCGCTGCTGGAGGAGAGCAGGGAAGGACTCGGTGATGCTCTAGAAAATGCAGCGCACACCAGTTGCTGTAAGTGGTCCATTCATCACGGAGCATCTTGGCTTGTGCGCTGTGCGGCTGTCCTTGTCCCTCCTCCAGACATGGAGAGCTGTGCTGTCTCGGGCTTAAAAATAGAGGAGGTGCCTAAATACACTCCCTAATATCTAGCATAGTATCTTGCAGCTCTGCAATTACAGGATTATTTTTTCCCCTCCTGCTCTTCATCTTGATTTTTACGTAAGTCGTGTGATGATGATGAGGTGTCTTGACTGATAAAATTCAAGTGATAGCAGCACGGGCTGAGCCAGCACCTTCACCCACCCGGCTCCCACCGGTCCCCACGCCCCACCTTTGCACCCCCCAAATCCGGCCACCCCTGTTTGCAGATATGAATGAGTTTGTTTACTCTCCGACGACCTCGTGATGTCTTTGCACAGACATGACCTGAAGTCATTATTGCTTTTGGGCTTCTCTGTTTCCATGGTGACTGTCTCCGGGTTGGCTACTTTCCCAAGGTCACCATGGCAACTATCAGAAGGGAATCATGCTTGGGATGCTTTGGCTGGATTTTTCATGAATGATTAGGATGTGTGACACGATGCAGACGTGGAAATGGGGAGGGTTTGGGCTGGGCTGGAGAAGGTGGGGGGAGAGAGAGGACTCCCGCCAGACAGGCTGCGCTCTGCGGTGCCACGGGTGTGCAGCCCTCGAAGCCGCCCTGCGTCGGGGGCACCGGCGCCTCACCCCTCCCCGCTGGGGAGCCACAGGCAGAGGCTGTGATGGTGGCGCGGCTGCCGGTGCCTCTCCCGCGGTAGGAACCGTCGTGTGCCGGCGGCGCGGGGCGGCGGGGCTGGGTGGAGGTGCGGGCAGGTGGATTTTCTGCAAGGCGCTGGTCAGAGGGTGTAGTCGCTGGCTAAGGTGAGAGTGAAGGGCAGTGTCGCGGCAGGGGACGGGCTGGCTGTCAGTGGACATGGCTCCACATCACTAGAAACATCAAGCAGGTTGGCTCTCGCAGCCTGGGGCTGGAGGATTGGGAAGCAACAGTCTTGGTGTGTTGGGAGAGGTGAACTCCTTGCTGGCTTTTGTTGTCGGGGGCTTTTGTTTCTGTTGTTCGGGTTTTCTGGTAGCGTCTCCTTTGGGTGGGGACAGTGCTGGAAGCAGGTTACAAACCAGGCAGCTTCTTTCCGGGTTGCTGGTTCAATTTCGAGCCGGGTTAATAATCATCAAAATGAGAATGAAGGGAGTTGTTGTCTTGTGGCTTTTCAGTGCCTTTTATGAGCAGAGGTAACTCTTAATTCAGTCCCTAATAGGCCATTTGGAGCGTCTGGGATTCCTCCAGAGGGAGGTGAGCCAGTGACAGGGCCTTGGAGGCCACGCTCCATGCTGCCCTTGGGAAGGGGTGGCACATGGCAAGGCGGTGCATGGTGCTTAGTGTGACTGTTGTTTACAGATGAAAGTGGGTGTTCTTCCCTCCCTGCCCTGTTTTCCCTGCTGGATCTTACTGTAGTTAGCAGCAAAATACGAGGTGTTTGTGTTACAAAGCAATGCTCTTGTCAATGCAGATTTCTCTTTCTTGTATCTGGATAGAGTAAGTGATGTCTGAATCCATCTCAGTGCTTCAAACACCTATGTGGTTATTTCTTTGGATGGTGGTTGAGTTGGGGGTTTGAGCCATGTGTTGGGTATCTTCCTGCCCTCGTCTCTGAGATTAACCTGGAAACCTTGTTTTGTTTTTCCAGTTGCAATTTCTGAGCAGTTTTGTCCGGAAGACTGTGCTCAGGTTATGACGACTAATCCCAAACCGAACAAGGCATTAAAGGTAGGGAAGGAGCTGAGTGGGTGGTGCTGGGTGGCTGGGGAGGCTGGTGCAGAACTGTGCAGTGTTGGTTGTACGTGCCTGTTATTTTTCATTCCAAGAGACTCTTATAAATGTGTGCTGATACAATTTCCCACTATCTGCAGGAAAGGTTAGGGTAGCAGAATGCTGGCAATACCCAGAAAGAGCTCTGAAGTCTCTGGGATGGCATGGAGGCTGGCATATCCCAGCAGCTATCCAAGAGACTTCTGACTGTAGGAGGTATTGGCAGCATCCTGAAACCAGTGCTCCCAGGCTTGTCAGTGAGTTTACTCTCAGGACTGGGAGTAGTAGAACTGGGGAAGGGACTTGTTCAGCTGGTGTCTCCCAGGTCCATAAGACAGTAAATGCCTCAGACATATGGGCATGGTGGTGCTCTGTGCATGGGCTGTTCAAGCATTATTGAAATTTCTTTCCAGTGTTTTAGCTCTTCATTCCACATGTCCTGCAGTCTCTGAAAAGACAAAAGGATGGTGTCTTAAAAATTCTGGGTTCAATGATAGTAGAGGTCCTTTTCAACCTAAACGATTCCATTGATTCTGAAAAGAATGGTGGTGGTAAACCTGCTTGAGAAAAGGCACAAGGCCTTGGTGGTTTTCTCATGTAACTTCAGTCTGGCCTGTGCCCCAGCAAAACCAAATCAGGCTGTGTCCTTGAAGCCAAGCAGGGTTGGTTTTGTTCACTGCTCAAATGAGCAATCTTCAATGAAAAGCCACAAAATGCTGGATTAAGCCCTGCAGAGAGGCAGCTATTCTGCTTTTGAGATACTGTACTGGTGTCCCAGCATAATGATGGGAAAAGGTGTAATCTTTAGCATTCAGTATCAATTCCAGGTCCTGACAAAGGACTTCACAAAATAAAAGCCTTCATCTGGCTGTCTCCTTGAAAATCTTGCTGTTGGGATCACATTGGGTACGTAAAGCTCACTGCTTTCTCTGACCTAACAGAGTGACCCCAAACCAGATGCCAGCAGTGCTCAGATCTCTGCCATGTTTAACCCAGATGTTTTATGGAACTTGTGCTCTCTATAGCACGTCAGGGGTGTTCTCCAGGTAGGGCTGTCACCTTGCTGAGGGGTGGCCTGTCCCTTTCTGCTGCCCAGAACACCCGCTCACGTCGGGTTGCTGCTACCCCTGTGCTGTTGGTATTTGCAGGTAAAGGAGGAGTCAGGAGAGAATGCCCCAGTGCTGAGTGATGATGAACTCGTGTCAATGTCCGTACGGGAGCTGAACCAGCACCTGAGGGGTCTCACCAAAGAGGAGGTCATCCGTCTGAAGCAGCGGAGGCGCACGCTGAAGAACCGGGGCTACGCTGCCAGCTGCCGCATCAAGCGTGTGACTCAGAAAGAGGAGCTCGAGAGGCAGCGGGTTGAGCTGCAGCAAGAGGTGGAGAAGCTGGCCAGAGAAAACAGCAGCATGAAGCTAGAGCTGGATGCCTTGCGCTCCAAGTACGAAGCACTCCAGACCTTTGCTCGTACTGTGGCGCGAGGGCCCATTACCCCGACCAAAGTTGCCACCACCAGTGTCATCACCATCGTGAAATCAGCCGAAATCTCATCCAGTTCTGTGCCGTTTTCAGCAGCCTCCTAGTGCCCTCGGTGGGGGGAACTAGCAGCCTTTCAGAGGGGAGGGGATAAGGCTCTTATGCATTGTTCCGGAGTCCTTGGTCACGTCAAGAATTGGCATTTTAAGAAGTCTCTTCCAAAAGTGCAAAAAACAGAAGAAAAATAAAAGAAAAGAGAAAAACAAACAAACCCAAAAGGTTCCTACAAAGGGAACTTAACTGGCTGCTTCTGTCTGGACTCAGTGGCTCCATCAACCTCTCATGTCCAGGATTTGAGCTCTGTATGCAGTACAAATTGCAAGATCTGCTTCCTCCTTCCCCCTGCCTCCACAAAACCCTCTCAGCTGTGGGCAGCTCTCCAGCTGGGAGAAGATACCTGAGGGAGCCTCCGGAGTCTTCGTGAATGATGCTCAAGAGCCAGGAAACAGATGGACCGTAGAAATCATCATGTGAGATGAATGTATGGGAAAAGGAGTTTCCTTTAGTGGCCTCCTACTCCTTGTAAGAAGGATCTCCCCTACCTTCCCCACTTCCATCTGATATTGTGAGGGCAGGAATATAGGCTTTGTGGATTTGATTCCATCCTGCTATGAGTGGATGGGAATGGGGGAATGATGGAGATAGATGCTTGGGTCTGACCACACCCATTAAGAATAACCTTTTGTTTTCAATCCATGCTGTTAAAATATGGAAAAATATATATTTTACATATTTTAATATGCCCCATTACCTGTGTGGCCTGTAAAAACTACATCACAGCCTCCTTTATTCCAAGCCCAAGTTTCCCAATAGCTCCTTCCCAAAGGTGTGCCTGTGAATTGGGTATATTTATGCAGTTTATTTCTTCCAAATGATCCACAGTCTTGAAGTAGCAGCTTTTTTTTCCTGGATTCCCTGAAGCTGAAGGGAGAGAGGCACAGTAAATGCTGTGAAGAGCAGTGTGGTGGGGAGGAGAAGGGGAGATGAGGAGGAAAAATGCTGCATGTATTACTGATGGAGGCAGAACTGGCTGAGAGAGAAGGTGGGACAGTTCTGCTGGGATCAGCACTATGAGAAGGGGTTTGTGCAGAGTGTTTCAGAAGGATGTTTCTAAAGCACTGAAGCGTAACTAGAGGGCAATAGTGTTCAGCCAGGAGGAGAGAAGTTTAGAGTCTCCTCTTTGACAAAAGCATTGGTAGGTTAGCAATGAGCATCCTTAGCTGGAGAGCTGCGCTCACCAGTCCTTGGTGGTCAGAGAAGGGCAGTGGGGAGGTCAGGTGGGAGCTTGGAAGAGTCTTTTCCTCTCCATAGCACATCAGATGCTGAATTTGGGATCCAAAGAGTACAGTGAACAACCCTCAGTGTTCAGACAACCTGTGTGAATGTGACCCTGAAACTTGATGCTTTCTCTTGCCAATGGGTGAATTATCCCAAGAGGTGCACGGAGGGCAGGATGGAAAATCAGAGTGTGTAGGGGACAGAAGAATTGGGATCGAGAAGTCGTTTGTTTGGCTCTGAGCAGTGGTCTGGGAGAGGGATTTCTGGCTTGGCAGTGGGCAGGAGATGGGAAGCTGAAAGGAGAGATTCTGCTGTCGCGCAGCAGCGCTGAAATGATGAATGTTTCCAGGTCACTGTAAAAAAAAAAAATAGCTATGTTGGTGTTTGTGTGTTTTGTTGTTGTTTTTTTTTCTTTTTGAAGTAGGAAAGAAAAGGGACTGTGAGTTTTGTAGGGCAGGTCAGAGACTTGTGGAATGGACGATGCCTGTTGTCATGCAGGTGAGAAGAGAATGAGATTGCTGAGGCTTAAAATGAGGAGAAGAGCTTAGAGAATTTGGGCTCCAGAACAGGAAACAAAGATCACGGGGAATTCATAAGTGGTTTGGACTGAAAGAGAATAATCAAGTGCTACCGTTGTTGCAAAGGGGACAGTGAACTGGCATCTGACACCCAGTATAATTTGTTGTTTGAGGCTTTGTCTTGCCTTGAATGGCAGTAAGTTGGTAGAAATTTAGCAAAGCCCTACTTGTCTTTGGAAGAAGTTGTTAGCTTGCTTTTTCTTTTTTTTTCACCTTGTCATTGGAGTCTCTGGATTTCCCAGGAGGATCCTTTGTGAAATAGGTTAATGAAAAGAGAAACCTCAGACTTGGTTCTCATTCAGTCCCCAACATTGACATCCGTGACCTTACTGAGCCAGAAAGGGTGTCAGTGAAATGCTTCCTGAAGGCTCGTTCCCCCTGCCAGATCCACGTGTTTTGGAGGGGAGCAGGGAGTTTCCTTCAAGTGATTTTCCGGCACATGGAGTTTGGATGACACTTAGTGTTACCTCATTTCTCCTCCATTCCCTCCCTATCTCCAAACAGGCAGATCGATGTCCTGTGTATCAGTACCAGTTATTGACTCCCACAGCAGAAGCTGAGGAAGAGAAAGATGTTATGGTCATTTCCTGGTCCTCTCATGTTCTCCAGCTCACAGACATTGGACACTTTCCCAGACCTTACAGGTGCCTCCAAAAACAGGCAAAATGGAGACTCCTGGCACTGTTGGGGCTTTAAATGAAAACTTTAATGAAAAAGGCCAGTTGACTTGAAAATGCCCAAATGCTTCCAGTCTTTAAAACAGCTCCAGAGCTCCATAACATTCCTGGCTAGATAGGAACACCCTCTGGCTGCCCTTGACACCCCTCCGGGGAAATCAGACCAGTCTCACCGAAGGGGACGGAGATCGAACTTTGTTCCATGGGGTTTTCTTGCTGTTGGAATAAGTTGAGAAACATATCTTTATGTGGCACTTCCCTTGTGGCCAAGTATTTCTTTTTTTTCCAGTTCTTGGAAGGGTGCCAAAGGCTTGTCCAAGTGATTGCTAGTTTAGTGCTGGTAGGCACTTAAATCTCTGGTCACTCAATAAAGAACAAGAGGCCTGGGTGTTGTTAAAGCTGTTGATACCATAGCCATGGTAGGTAATCCATATTGGATATCCATAAGGACCACGTGGAAATATTTAAAGAGAGAGAAATATATATATAAATATATAATTATATACATTTTATCGTACAGATTTTTCGTAAAAAAGAAAAAAAATAATTTTTTTTCCAAGTTTGATACTGTAAATCTTTATTAAAAGAAATTGCCAGTCCAGGGCTCCCTGGGTGGTGACCTGGAGGGGAATGAAATGTCCTGGCTAAACGTCCACAGAGGGATCAGAATTGCAAGGTAACGTGGAGGGAGGAATGACCCGAAAGCTGTCGATGGCGTTGGAGACCCAGCTCCTCCACCCTCCTCCCTGGAGGGCCCTCCAGCTTGGGGTTGTCGCGTTGCATTCCTCTGGGGTTCGGTTTGTTTCTGTTGTGTTTTATTTTTTGGTTTTTTTTTTTTTTTTCTCTTTTCTCTCCGTCCTGCACTTGCCAGCCTGACACCCAGGGCGAGCGCAGCGTGGGGAGCCGGCGGCGTGGGGCGCGTCCCCGCGGCCGCGCCTCCCGCGCCCCTCTTTGCTGCAGTACTTTGGATGCCGGGGCTCCCTTCTCTGCCCCTCTTAGTTTGTCCCCCCGCTGAGGAGTGGGGGCTCTGATTTTTGAGTGCTGGGATCCTCTCTCCTGGGCCTGGCCTTTCTTTGGTTGCTCTCCATCCGCTGTGTGACGTGGGAACCGAGGGCTGGGCGGGAGGCAGGAGAAGACGAAAGCGTCGCGCGGGGAGCGGGAAGGGACGTCTCTGTTCTCGTAGACCTGTTTGCTGTGCTCTCTGTCGGGAGTGGGGAACCTTTCCCTCCAGGGCAGCTCCAGATCCCTTTGAAACCAGGCAGCACCTCTGCTCTTGCCCAACTCTACCTGGAGGAGACTGCAAGGCGCAGAGAGCTGGGTGCCACGGCAGCCCCGGGCCGGCGGGGAGGGACGAGGCGCTGGCACGGGGCCGGGGCGGAGGCGAACTGTGGCAGGGCCACCGCGGCGGCCAGGCCACGGGATGGCTCAGACCCGGGGAGGAGGAGAAGGTGGCAGTTTTTTCTCTCTCGAATCATTTAAACTTCATTGTCATGATTGTTTTTATTTTAAAAAAAAAAAAAGAAAAAAAGAAAAAAAAAAGAAAAAAAAAAAGAAACAAAACAAAACCGAAAAACTTTTGTAATGTGGATTTGTTTTCCTTCGTCTGTATTTCAGTCTGCTGGGGTGTTTCTGTAGATGGTGGATACTTGCTTTCATTTTTTTAATGATAGAAGTCTTCTGTTTTAAGTTGTTTTTTATCACCAGCTCATTCTATCCTCTGTGGTTACTCAGTAATTTCATTTCAATATTTATTTTTGTGCTGCTTTTTTATTATAAAATAAATTATTGATATACCAAGCAATGTGGATTCCTGTTTGTAAGGCGAATAGCCCTGTGTATGTGTCCATTACTTCTCTTGACAGCCACAACGTAATTTATTGCTGTAAATTTAGCTGCAGTGACTGGTTTTTTTGTACCTTTCCAATAAAGCATTTTCTGGTTTCAGACTTGCCCTGGTCTATGGTCAGCGTTTTGGAGCCTGAATTGATCTCTAGTGGAGTGTTTTCCTCAGGTGTTTTTGCTGCCTGTCCCCTGGGCAGCCCCAGGGCTGTGGCACTGCAGTGAGCGATGTGTTTTTTAGAGGCAGGCTCGGCTAAGGCGAGTGGGATGGCAGCTTGGCCTTCTGCAATCATCTGCCCCAGCCTGCTGAGCCCATCTCAGCCTTGCTGTGGTGCTTTCTTGGGACACCTGGAATGTGCTGAAGGGGTAGCTCTTGTCCGAGCTGTTTGTCAGGTCGATCCTGTGCTCAGACCATGTGTGTATCTGTTCCTAGCCCAGGGCTCTGTCTTTGTGCACAATCAGTGGGTGTCTGTGTTAGCACAAGCAGGACTGACAGCTCAGCAGGCACCTGCCTGCAGTCGTGATGCTGAGCAAGGCCACTTGTGGCTTGGAGACACTGTGACCTGTCTCTAAATGCTGGAGACAGACACTCCTCTCTCTTCCTTTGGGTTGTGAAATATTGCTTCACAGTTTTCCTGTGTGACTGCTTGTGAATAAACTGCTTTAACCCCTTACATCAATACTTCATCTTTTTGCTTTTCCCTGTTGGGGCTTTGAAAAGGTGGTACCTTGTGCCAGTGAGCTCCCAGGGGTTGTGTTGGCTTTAATTCCCTCTTCCAAGTGGTTGATTTTCTTGCGGGAGCAGCTGAAGGGGTAAAATACTTGGCCTGTGTTGAGGCAGTAGGTTGGAGGCAGATGGGTGTGTTGGCCAAAGCTGGAATTAAGAGGTAGGGCAAAGTGGAGAGTAGCAGGGCTGAAAGGCTTTGTGTGTCAGCAGGTAATGGATGGTCATTAAGTGGGGCCAGGCAGGCTTGGCTGAGCAGGCACGTGGGTGAAGCCTGGGGGTGATGGCAGTCTCTGTGCTGAGCAAGAAAAGCATCAGCAGCTGCTTTGGCTCTTGCCTGGAGAGACCACCGAGAAGCTGGTGACAATGGAGAGGACAGGGAGGTGGGCCAGTTGTGACTGTTGTAGGGATGGAGGAGCATTAGTTCAGGAGGAAAAGAACATCAGGAAGGGGCCAGGTGGGGTTTCAGCAGTGAAAGGAAACTCAACCTTCAGCATGCATAGGGGAGGAGCAGTCCTAGAGAAGGGTCTCTGTGAACACGGTGGTGAAAGCACAAATCCTGCTCTCTGGTGCAGCTCTGGCAGTCTGCTGCCTGTCAGCAGCTGGGCCAAGGGACTCGCTGATGGGTGCTACCACCCAGAAAAAGAAGTGTCTGTGCCTCCAACTGGGTGCTGTTCAGTGAGCAGCCATGCATGAGAGCTGGCTCTGCTGTGGTGCCAGCAGCCACCTTCCTTCCCCTCTGGTTTTAGGGTGGTCAGCCCAAGCTCCTGCAGGTGCAAGGGCAGGGTATGCCCTATGAAGATCATCCCTGGTGTGAGCAGGGTGTAAACCTGCCCGATCCAAGCCCAGAAAGCACCAGGAGCTCCAATAGCTCCAGCTCAGCCTTGTCCTTGGGGAAAGCCCGAGGACAAGCGACAACTGGAAAACAAATCTGCCGACCACCAGAGCCTGCTGCTGGCAGTGAGAGACGCCTGTTCCTCCTGGGCTGCCTGCTGGCGTGGCTCCAGGCACAGCAGCCTCCTGTGTAGGTCACCCGTGTGCTCGCCGCCAGCTCTGCCCGCGTCCTTGTTGAGGAGGTGGAGGAGACGCGTTAGCAGAGGAGCAGGGGACTGCGTCCAGCCTACACCACCGTTGGCATTTCTATTCCCCCTGGATGTGTTTTGACAGCCTAAGGGTTTGAGGGCCGTGACAGCGCCCAGCCTGAGCTGTCAGCTCTTGCCTCTCTCCCTTCTCCAAGAAAAAGGATGAGCAGGAGGCCCAGCTCGCGCCGGCTGGAGCAGGGAGGGTGCCTGCTGCTGCCGTCGCGGCAGCCAGCTGGTGTCCAGCCCAGCACGGCTCCTTCAGGCTGGTATCACACTGCTGACTTGCATGAGTCACAGCTGACTTCTTTTTTTCTTCCCCCCTTGTTTGGCTTGCAAGAAAGATCTGTTTTACATATAATACAGTAATCAGGGCTTGACATAAATAGGCAAATGTTATTGTCTGCGGTGGGAATTGCACCTGCTGGCAGAGCAGTGGAGGCAGCCCATTATGCACCAGAGTCGATCATTTGTGCAATGAAGTACAACCACGGTTCTTGCTGTGTTCTTGTGCAAGTCTTTATCTCAGCGGCTGTGAAGCACCGGCAGATGTGCTACCATCACCTTTGCAGTCTGTCCTCGCCCCGGGAGCCGGAGCAGCCTCTGTTCCTGCAGCTGTGGCCATTGTGTCCCAGAGGGGAAGACCAAGATGTTCAGCTGAGATGTCCCTGCTTCGCTGCTGGCTGTGTTACAAAGCCAGGCAGCCTCATCCCTGAGTACTGAGGCTGCACATTGTGGGCAGGACAGTCTTGCTCCCAGGATGTGCAGGATCCCGGATGAATGCCTGGATGTGCAGAACATATGGCTCTTGTTTATGGACCTCATTGCAGGAAAAGTGGCAGCAGTCTCTCTGGCTGAGCAGGTATGAGCAGTGCTCCTTTGGACCAGAGGGACCTGCAAGACTGGCTGAGCTATAGGCTGCTTGTGTAGAGCCTAGGCTTCAGCATGGTAAGGATTTCTCCAATAATAATAAGCAGAGGTTGTCTTATTAGTGCTGGAGTTTGAGCTTAGCTTAGCTAAACCAGATCCAGCACCTCTGAACCACTGCATCCACAGCTTAGGCGAGGGCTGGAAGAGGTGCTGCGGAAGGAGAGGAAGCAGGAGACACGCACATTCTTTGTGAAGTGAAAAAGATGAGCACAAACCCTGTAGGAATGCCAAAATGTGCAGGATGCTGCGTGTGCAGGTATTTCTGCTGGGCCAGCATTGAGGGGCAGGGAGGACGTTAAGCTTAGGAGCATCAGCATTATAGCAGGAACAGGCAGATCGTGGGCTTTGCTTGCTGAGCTCAGTGAAAACGCTTGCTTGCTTGCGCTGTGCTAGAAATTGCTGTTTATTAGAAAAAAAAATAAATAATTTTGTGTTGTGATTTACACTTTGCAGCTTAAAAGCAGGGGAAAAAAAGATCTAAATTCTATGAGTTGTGTTTAAAAGGGCTCCAAGCCTTATCCATCAGTTTGTTTGCCACACCACTGCAAATCTAAGGCTGTAGATTTGCCTTCATCCTTTCACTACCCAGCTACCACCCCAGATAGTACAAGTAAGTTCCCAGGGATCATCTCATTAACAGAATAGAAATTGGACTAAAATTGGGGAAGAAAGGAGAAGAAGTATAACAGAAGGATGCACGCTCTCCACCACTGATATGAGGAGTATCCCTCCATGTATAGTTTTCCCCTGCCTGTGGTCTTGCCCCAGGTGGCAACATCCCTCATCTCCTCATCACGGTCACCCAGCTGGGCTCAGCTCCTGCTTGCCTTCCCATAGATCAGGCAAAGCCCAGGGATGAGGAATAGTGAAGAGTCAGGAGGAACAGACAGTTCCCAGTAAGGGAATTCCTACCACCACCAGTCACAGTCTGGTTCCCTAATAAAGATTCTGATAAGGAAACTGGAATCCCTTTTAACTTCTGATCCGTTCAGAGATAAGCTGGTTTAGATGTAAACAAGCACTTCTGTCACCAGCAGCTCTCAGAAATGCAGCTGCAGACCTCTGGATAGTCCCCGGGAGGTCCTGCAATGTTCCCGGGGGAATTACTTGGACAGCTGCATCCACATCTGGAGGGAGAAGAGGATGACTTACTCTTCCTCCATAGTGAAGGCTTTTTTGTACATCTCCATAAGCTTTTCTGTGAGAAGGAGAGGGGGAAAGATGTAAAAATAAGGAATGACGTCTTTCAACCTTTACCGGGTTTTGAGGTGAAGCGAAGTCACCTTCCTGGGCCGGTTTTCTCCACGGAGCCCTTGGAGATCATTTTTTACTCAAATTGGGAGAAACTAGAGCAGAACTGTGCTGAGAAAAGCATTTCTCTCAGGCCTCAGCACTGCTTGGAGGGTGAGGGCGCCTGGTCTGTTCTGCACCCTGGCTCCCCTCCCTGCCTGGCATCCCCCAGCATTGGCACAGGGCTGGCAGAGAGACGCCAGCAGTGGGGCAGCAAAGCCCAGGCTGCAACACAAGGTCCAACACAGCTTCATCCATGACACAGAAGCTGGCACTATTTGATTAAACCTTTCCTGGGTTATTGCTGACTGGCTTTTTGGGTAGAGTTCCTGGCTTCTCAGTACTGTGATTAGATCAGGCTGTCTCAGCCTTAAGACACCTCCCTTTTGCAGGAGTTAAAACTTCTCCAGTGTCACTGTCTTTTCTGATATCTCCTACAGCTCCTCATCTGACAGGATCAGCATTCTCTTTTCAATGTTTTTGCTCTTCCTGCTGCTCTGTCCATCCATCTTGGTGGCCACGTGCCCGTTCTCCCCCGGTGCTTTCCGCTCTGCCTCCTGCATGGACTGCTGGGTGTACTGCTGGTACGCGGGCGAGAAGTTGTGGATGGCGTCCTGCACAATGTCCTGGGGGCTGATGGTCTCCTTCAGCCCACTCGAGATGCTCTGCATCGGGGCCAGGTTTGCTGCAAAACAGGGAGAGCAGGGGGGTTACAGGATACCAGACAATCAATGAGCCCAAACGTTCCAAGACACTTTTCCTTAGAAATTCAAGATCGAGGGCTCATTGTGAGCCACGTCAGCTTGTGGTTCCAAGTTCCAAGGAGAAGAAAGGCAACCCCAGCTCCATGTTTAAAAGAGTATGGATCCTCTCCAGCTTCATGTGGGTAATACCACAGTCCCCTCGTCCTGCCCATCCACACCAAGGTCTCTCTTCCTATCCACTTGCTATAGTTTGTGGGTGTCATGAGGGAAGAGGGAGAAGGAACTCATGGAGCACAGGATAAGGAAATTCATCATGTAGTTTTTAGCATCCCATTGGTAATGGGATAGTAATAAAATAACGGGGGGTTTCCTCTTTCCTTAGTCATTGAAGAAAGAAAGAAGTGAGAAAGAGTTACCTGTTGAGTTTTCTTTCTTCTCCCTGTACACCTGGCAGGTGAACGCGTAGCGCAGGGCAATGGAAGCAAAGAACATTTCAATGCAGATGATGAAGTTCTGGTAGCCAGCAGCCACTGTCCCAGCTCCCACCTCCTTCCCATCAATGAGCTGAACTTCAGGGATCACCCCACATTTCTCCAGGATTGCCAGCAGCGTCCCTGTGCAGGACAAGGGAGAGGGATCAGTTCTGCTTCTGCATCCCTGAGCCAGGTGGGGCTATAGGAGAAGAGGTGCTGGGCATCCATGGTGGGACCCACCTTGCCAGAAGGAGAGGAAGATGACGGCCTTGATGGTGATGAACTTGAGGACGGGCTCAAACGGGCGCAGCAGGTCCATGGTGGCGAAGTAGAAGAGGAAGAGCGCGTAAAGCGCCAGGCTGACGGAGAAGTTGTAGATGATGGTGATGTAGAGGTATCCACTGTGGACACTGCGGGGGGAGAGAGAGAGAGCTGCTGCCCTGGGCTGTGGGGAGCAAAGCAAGTGCAGCCTGGGGCAAAGAAGGATCAAATGGGGAAAGGGAAGGTGCTGTGGGGGAGAACACAGCCCAGGAGGGGAAGGAGGGTAGAGGGAGCAGAGGCCTCTCTCAGCTTTTCCTGTTGGTGGGACCTCTTTTATTATGGCTCACAGGAGTTTTGTCCCTTTGTTGTTTGGGGGCAGTGAGTCTCTGTTCCCTGGCACTTTGGGCTCACAGTGCTCTCACTGTCCATGGAGCAGCTCCCTGGGGAGACTGGCAGGACACACTTGTGATGGAGCAGGGATCCATCCTCTGCCATTCACCCTCCACAGCCCAACCCAGTATCCTCACTTGAAGTCTCCGTCGTGGTACTTCCCAAACGCCTGCAGGATGATGGTGATGACTGCCATGAGGGGTTTCACAATGCAGAACTGCAGTGTGGCCTGCACAGAGGAGAGACATGGTATACCACGGGCAGCAGGGACATCCCACCCCCTGCCCCTCCACACGACCAACCCCTCTGCTCCCGGGACAGAGACACAGAGAGGAAAGCAGTGCTGAGGGCTGAAATATGAACCAGCACAAGGTCTGCAGACAGAGGGAATGAGGCTTTCAGAAGACAGCTCCTGAAAGGCAGCGTAGCCACTCTGAGGAGGGGGACTGGGTGGCTTGGGGACAGACGGGTGACAGGATTCAGCCCACAGTGCTGGAAAGTGAGAGCAGCCAGGCTAACCTGGGACTGGACAGAGATGGCAATCTAAGCTCTGCAGTGGGAGGAGACCCTGACTCAGCAGTGAGTCACAGGCAAGGACAGCAAGCAGTCCTGCTGCTGGCCAGGTGCCGGCAAGCTGGGTGACCTGCCTCCCTCAGAGGAAAAAAAATCCAAACCCAGCATCTTGGGAGAGTGATGAAGCAGAGCCTCCTTGGCAGGGCAGTGGGGAAGGGACCTGGCACTCAGAGAGCCCTTGTCCGAGGGGAGGGGAGCCAGTGCTCCCCATGGGGTACCCACCTGCTTGCAGAAACGCAGGAACCCAATGGAGTAGGACATACCCTGAAGGCAGCAGGTCCCATAAAAGCAGCTGGACCTGGAAGCAGAAGCCGAGGGGATGCCATTGGGGCTGTTGGGTAGGGAAAGTGGGTGGAGAAGGAACTCATAGGTTGCATAGGGACTTACGCAATGGGCTTCCCTCGGATCTCTGTCATGATGGTGCTCTCCCCTCCAAGGTATTCAAAGCACAGGCTCAGGAAGCTGTAAATCACAAAAGCTGCCAAGGCAAGGGCAGACATGATCAGCAGAACTGACTGAAATCCAGGAGGGGGTTGTTTCATCTCACATTCTTTCCTGCTCAGGTGTTTTCTCATCTAACCTAGCACCACTTCAGTATTTGAGATGGTGGTGGGTGGGAGCACAGTAAGAGGAGCAGCAGGTCGAGTCCATGCAACTTCCAAGTGGAGTCAGACACATTGCACTATGTGCACAGAGTTCATTGCAGACACAGCAGCTCCTATGGGCACACACAGGCCATCCAGGGACCATCTGCATGGAAAGATCTCAAAATTGCTAAGGGGCAGAACAAATGGCTAGTGGCCAGCAAGGGGCAGATCCTGAACAGTTTTCTTGGACATCCCCACCACTTATTTATCATATACTCCAAACCTGAAGTAATGCCAATGCCTACACAACTTAGCTCCCGAGAAAGAGAGGAACAAGGTAGAAAAGCAACCTTAATCCTGACAAGCTTCCCCTGCAACAGAGAATACTCCAACTCCCCAGTTTCTTGGGTACATCTACTTCGTGTTTTAGAGAAGCTGCACTTCTACCCCACAGGCAGCCAGAAAACCTCTTTCCCCAGGACTGTTGTGCTGGGGTCGCTCTGAGCCTGTGTCTGAAAAGCACCAGCTCATGTTTATCTGTGGGGCATGCCCTCCCTGCTGTCAATGGAGAAGGAAGGGGAAAACTTCTGCCTGAAGGAAGGGAGAGTGAGAAGTGAAAGCGATGGAGATTTGCCACTTTGCAATCCAAGACACTCCAGAGACACATCAGCAGGATGAGAGCCCTGCTTTGCCTTCAGCCTCCCTGCTGAGGAGAGGCTGTGCTCACCTTCGTAGCAGTCACGCACGGAGTCGAAGTACACGTAGTACTGGTGGCTGCCGAGGAGGAGGAGGCTGAGCCAGGAGTCGAAAGCATAGATGGGCACGATGAAGAGGATGCGGATGATGTAGCGCTGCTCCTTGGGGACGGTGTAATTCCTCAGATGTGTGTAGATCTGCAAAATGCCCAGCATGCAGAGTTGTGGCTACCACAGGTGAGGGTGGGAACCAGAGGGACCCCCAAGCCCACAGGGGTGCTGTGTTAACCCTCCTCCCAGGGGTGAGAGTCTGCCAGCTTTCCACCACAAACCCATCGCAGTGAACAGACACAAGACAGGCTCCATCCCAGTCCCCAGACAACCCCTTGCATGAGAACACATGGAAACCAGGTTCCTTCCCTGGGCTGCACAAGGAGTGTGCCTTCCCCTGTGCAGCCCCATCCCAGCGCTTGGAGACACCAGCTTATCCCAGGGCTGCCTTCAGCAGCACCCTAAGCCATGCCTACTGGCAGTATGCCTCAAGGCAGCTGGTGCTGTGCACCCCAAACACCACGCTGGGTGTTGCCTCTGGGCACTGCCAATGCCCTGCAGCCTCTCCTGGCTCTGGCAACCACTCAGGGAGAGTGTGGGCAAAGTCCATCCTTACCAGCTGCCAGCACCAGGCTCCTGACAGCAGGGATATCCCCTCTGGGCAGCAACAGAAAAATACTTATCTGGAGCTGAATCATTTACAACAGACTTGGGGGCAATCAGTAGTTTTGCCCTTGAGTCAGCCCCAGCGCTGAGCCCTGTCTCTGGCCCAGCCCATACCTGGTGGAAGGTGACGATGAGTGCTGCCCATACGAAGATGCCGGAGATGGCCTGCGCCGCCGTCGTGGTCAGGAAGAGCTGCTGGCTGTCCTGGGAGTCGTTGTGGGCAGCCATAAGCAGGGCAACGGCTGTGAATGGGGGGCCTGAGGCCAGCTCGGCCACTGTGCCAGGCCCCAGAGTGCCAGGTGCCACAGGAGAGGGCACAGCACGTGTGGCATTACTCATCTGCAAGGGAGGGAGTGAGAAGGAGAGTGGTGCAGGAAGGCAGGAGCAGGGTAAGCTGGTGACAGAGAAGGTCCCAGCAGATTTCCCAGCCCACACAGCCTGTACAAACCTCCTGCGAGGTTTATCTCCACCCCAAGGTTTTTCCAGAGTGTCCCTTATCCAAACCAGCCCATTTGCCATGTTTGGGTCTGCTTCTCCCAGCAGGAAAATGTAAATGTCTTTCAAGAGCAGACCCTCTTTTTCCTGAGGAGATCTACACAGTTTCCATGTCTCCCAAAACACGTTTCTCCATCACAGACTTGCTGCTTGTTTTCTCAGGACTCACTATCCCATGTGAAAAGGGGATATATTTGTGCCCCTGTGAGTTCACACTTGCAGCTCAAGACCCTTTTCCATCACAAACCAGAGACTTAAGGGTTAAACCCATCCCTCACCCACAGTAATAACCAGTCCCTTACCAACAAGCTGTCAGGACACTCATGTCCTCCTCCTTGGGAGCCCAGAAAACACAGGGTCCCCCCCAAAATTGGCTTCTTTCATCATGTGCAGCCTACTGGGGTCAAAGCCTGAGGCTGCCTGAGAAACCAGAGGTTTGGTGTCACCCAGGTTCTTCACCCAGCTATTTTGGGGTTGTGGGGGTGTCAGTGTGCCAGCAGTGCCAACCCCAAGACCTGAAGGGCAGCCAGCGGTCCCTTCTGCACCCAAATTAAACACAAGGGAGCAAGCCTGCTGCTGCCCTTTGGGGATGCTGGATTTCTATGGCATCTGCCTGGTCGATGTGTGCTCCTCAAAGCCGGCTGCCCCAAGGCACTGAGCATTCCTGGCGCAGAGGGTGGCTGGGCATACGAACACCATGTACCCTTGTGGCTCCCGACAGCAAGGACCAACCTAATAATAAGCAATTATTTATAGGGCAGCTTCATATCTCAAGGCCAACAGATGTATAAACTGCCATATTTGGGTTCTCTTTCTGCTAATCTATGGAAAGCTGCTTTTTCCCAAATACAACAATAGTGGTTTAAAAAACCCAACAACATGAAAGCAGAGCTCTAACAATATAGATGCTTCTCAGTGCATTGTTAATAAACAAATACTTTAGCTGCTGGGTAACTATCACCTGGGGTAAAACTGTAAGCATGAACTGAAGACAAGCATGAAAATATCTGCCACAGATAAGAGTGGTAGTGAATGACCTCGGTCCAATTAAACACTGAAAACAAACCAAGGCAAGAGCTCACCCTGCGGCTCCCTCTCCTGCCCTCTCACCGAACCCTAGCCTCACAGGAGAGGAAACTCAGCTGGTGTCAGATCAACAGCCCTAAAAATACCTTTTCCTGGCTTGGCTGGCGGAGTCGCCTGTAAGCGGAGCTGGCGGGGCCCCAGGAGCTCACCCCGCAGTACCTGCGCCCGCGGCCGGGCAAGCGGAGCTGGAGGCGGCCGCAGGGACAGCGGGGCCGATTGTGTTACAGAGGCAGCAGGGAGCCGGGTTCTTCCTCCCTGCCACCGTCCTGTGGCCCTGCCCCGGCCAGCAGGAAGAAGGATCCCGGGAAAGCCGGGGCGGGATCTGGTCTTTGGACAGGCTTCGATGCTGCCGGACCTGCCTTGTAAACATTAACAAGAGGTCGGAGATAGCTCCTGGCATAGGGAGGGAGATGAGAGGCCGGTGGTGGCCCCTTTCTTAATCACTCCTCACTCTTTCTGGGGGCTGCCCTGCTGCTGGCTGGGGCTAAATGGTTGAATTTGGCCACGCTTTCCCTCTGCCACAGCATCATGACAGAGCAGCATGAAAGCTCACTCTTTCTAGTCACTGTTCTAGTGATCCAGCTCACTTTCCAATATATAGCAGAGAGCTGTGCTCCCCGCTAGATCCATTTATTCTGTTTTCAACGCGGTGCTGTGCCACAGATGCTTGGCCCTAGACATCCCACCTTCTATCAGCTTTCCCAGCCATGGCGCTGTGAACACGGCGGCACCAACAGCCGGTCCTGGCAGCCTCCCCGACACTGTCACCCTCCGAACATGGCAGAACAAGTCATTAAAAGCAAAAGCCTCGGTGCCGCTCGGAGACAGGGCTCCCAGCTCCAGAGGTAATTAGATCCCGGCCGTGCAAGGTAGTCAGGCAATTCAATGCAGTTAGAGAGCCATTTGCTTCCAAAACAAAGGCAGCAAAGAGACACCGCGAATAATAGCAGCTGCAAAACTCAGCTCCTCGGTGGGACTAAGCCAGTGCCACATCCAATCTGTCTGTTTTCAGACACCTTGCAGGTACCTGCCATACAGTATCTACCTGTTACACTCACTTCCTGGGATATTAGAGATGCTAAGTGAGCACTGAGAAGATAAACTGAGCCTGTGTTCAGGCAGGCCACCTGCAAACGGGGCTTTTCACCTTGCCAGGGATTCCCCTCCATCTGCAAGTTGTCAGAGCCCGGACTCCCAGCTCACATCCCTCCCGGTGTCCTGAAGCACCTGGGACAAACCCCCACCTCGGCGGCAGCCCCCGTGGGGTGGAGCAAGTCAGCAGGGAGAGGTGAGCCCTCGCAGCCCCCCAGCAGTGCCTCTGAGATCCCTGACCCACATCCCGGGGAGGGAGCATCCAGGCTTAGCCCCGCCAGCGCAGGAGACATGCCTTTCCTCCTGATTGATTTCAGATAAAGCCAGGACACTCGGGTTATTTACCGGACCAGCCTCTTCACACCACCATCAGGCCACTCAGGAGGGAGGACGTACAGCACACAGTTACAAATCGAGGCAGGGCAGCACTGAGACCTCCTTAAAGCCCGTCTAAGAGGAGCGGGTGACGCAGACGGCTCTTAGAGCAGGCTCTGCCCTCCCACCAGCTCCCACAGGTGCTCAGGACCAATGGCTGGGTCAACCTCTGGTCTGTGGGGTTACCCCCAGCTGCTGTGCACCCCCCAGGGCCCCACTCACCCTTTGGGGCTCCTCCGGGAGCGAACCTGGCTGCCGTGCACCTGCCTCTGCATCCCCCGTGCCCTCCTCCACCTGCACCCGCGGGAGACTCCTCCTCCGGACACCGTCCCAGCCCTGCCCGCCCGCTGCCCCAGTTACCCCCGCTGCTCCCGGTCCCACCAGTGCCCACCCACCTTGCTGTGCCCCGGGCCCCGTCAGAGCCCCACTCTCCCTGCCAGCACCCCACTCGCCCTGGCCGCTCCCCGGGTCCCACCAGCGCCCCACTGGCTCTTGCTGTGCCCCGGCCCTGCCCCGCTTACCTTCCCAGCCCGCCCTCGCTGCTCACCCTGCCAGCGCCCCACACGCCCTCCCTGCGCCCCGGGCCCCGCGGGAGCTGGAGCAGCAGGTCGGGCTTTGTCTCCTGCGGAAAAGCCACCCAACTTACCTTTCCAGTCCGCCGCGCTTGGCACCCACGCCCGGAAAGCAAACACGGACGGAAAGCCGCGGTGCAGCCCCACGCCGCTGCCCCCCACCCTGCACAGGTCCTGCGGCCGAGGGCGACAGCTCTGCCTGGGTGGCAGAGGCAGCTTTCCTTGCAATTGGGAATTTATCCCTGCCTGGTGGAGAGCGATGAGTAAAAGGCAGGCAGCTGGTGGCACCCTGTGCCTGGTGTCGGGGGCCGGCCTTCCTCTTGCTTTACCGTGGAGCAGAGAGGAGCAAAGTCGAAGGACCAATTGCTCGTGCTGTGAGTATCACCCGTGGAAAGGCAGCCAGGCAAGCCTGTCCTGGCTCTGAGCATCAAATCAGAGATTTCCACATCCTTTCCTCACCCACCACCCTCTGCAGACCTGGTGGCACACACACAGCCAGGAAATGAAGGTGGTTAATTGGTGCCTGGCTTTTAGGTAGTTACACTCAGGTCTCTGGGGCACAGCAGTGGTATGCCATGTTATCACCACTGGAAGATGGATCCATCCAACTTGCTCATTCATGTATCTTTCCACAAGCTGCTGGAGCTATGGACACAATAAGCACACCAGGATTTGGGATATACGCTGAATTTTGAGTCAGGAAAGAATCCCTACTAGCAAACCAAGATTGACAATAACTAATTCCACATGCCTCTCTCAGCCTTCCTAGACAAAAAAAAAGAGAAGTGTAAAAGAGGGAAAATTTATAGTTCTGACAGATGCGAATCTTTGATTCTTGGAAGCACAGTTTGGAAAATTATTTTTAGATGAAGTTTCTTGTCAAGGGCAGCTGGAAGCCTGCAGTGTTTGAGCGTATTTTTAAAAAGAAGTTTCATTTCTCATAATCCCTTAAATGCTGTAAATAACCCTTACTTCAGAGAAAAGAGTCCTTTTGAAATCCATTTTCTGCTTTTCCACTTCTAGGGGATTTTTCTAGCAAGAGAAATGACCCAGCAGCTGGATCACCATGGGGCAGGCACAGGCTCTGTGCTGATTCTGCTGTACCAACTGGTCTTAGCACAGCTCCTCCCTGCCCAGAATCCAAGACCTGGCCTCTGTCTGTGCTGTCAAGTTCATAAGTGACAAAAGTGTGTTAACAGCTCACTTAAAAATTTACTACTTGTTGTTGTTCATTACAAGCAGAGGTAAAACCAAATGCGCTTTCCAAGCCTAAGGCAAAGTTTGGCTATTAAGCTTTGCAACAGCTCATACAACTTCATTTGACACTTTTTGTCAATGATGTGGCAGAAACAACCCCACGTAACCCCCCCCAAACCCTCTGTCCCCATGTCTCCTAAGTCAGGTGCTCATTGCAGGTGGTCAACCCATGGATGTTCTGTCTCTCCAATGTGTTGGTGCCACGTAATCCATTGGACGAAGTAATTTTGTCTTTTCTCAGCACTATTTTGGGTTCCTGTCTTCCACCCTGACATCAGCTTTCATGAAATTTGCAGAGCATAATTATCTGCCTCTCTTTAAAATCAGAGTGAAAGAGGAAAATGGATTCAGATGACATCCACAAAGGGACGGACATAGGGACAAAAGCAGCCATTTCTTTAAAACAGCCAAGGAAATCTTTGCCATTACACAACTGCTGTTTTTTTTTTACCAAGGCTTGTATTTCAGTTGAAGTGATTTTCACAGAGCAAAGAAGAAAACAGGTAAAATTAGATTTGACAATGTTTCTTTTATTCCCTCTGCACTGGGTGTTCTCCCTTTGTGGTACGGAGCAGCTACAGAGCTTGGCATCCACAGCTCCTCAGGACACACGTGCAGAACTGAGCTCTCTCCCAGATAAATGACCCACCCAACATGATAAAAGTAACAGTTCTTGTCTATGTTGAGACAATTGCTCGTGTCGTCATTGACTACACGGACCTGCAAACCTGCCCAGTAACAAAACCCACACATGTTCTACACAGTAGAGAAAAATTCTTGAAATTCCTCAGTACGTCCAAAACCACCACAAAGACATTCCATCATTTTCATTTCTAGTCCTTTTGAATAGGTGGTGATGAGTCATGGACTCGACATCATTTCCTTGAATCCAGATGGCACAACTTCACCATACTTGGCAACTTCGGATCACTTCTCGTAGAGCCTGTATTCCTTCCATGGTCTTGTCCTTTAAAGCCATGGCGAGGAGAACAGGTTTGTTCCCAGCTTCCTGCGACACGAATGCCACCAGGTTTTTGGCACAAACATGAACGAGGGGCTGGAAAGCAAAGGGATACAGATGTACACTCCTTACACATGGGAGAGCCCTCCCACATGAGTTAGGAGAGGAAGAGTCCTGGAACAATGTGGAGAACCTGCTGATCCTGGACTCAGACTGAGCTTGCTGTTTGTTGAGAGGTTCCAACCTGGTCAGCAAAGCCAAGCCATAGGAGAGGGAAGCACTTTCTCAACCAGTTTAAAACGGAAGAGTTTGGACCTGTAAGTGACAGCCACCCAAACCACCCTGAAACAACTTTACTGGAGCTGCACTTGATTTGCGTTTAGCACTGCCTGGAAAACTTGGAAATTCAGTATGGAGAATCCTTCCTTCCTCTGATCCTCCCACCTAAACTCTGGCACCAGTATCAAATTATATGAAATGCTGTGGATCAAAATGCCTTTATTTCCTTCCTAGCCAGGTATCAAAAGAAGTCTGCAAGTACAGTTTTTTTGGTTTAAAACTTGTTCTGAAGAGGGGTGTTCCACTGACAAGCTCTGGAAAAAAGCTGTTATTTTTTGCAGTTCCCAGAGACCCCCAAATGGTGCTACATACACGGTTTTTGTACTCCTGGTGTAACAGACATGTTGCTTTTTATTTTAATAATGAAACCCAGAAATAAGTAGTGAGGCTGAAGAAGGAAAGAAAAGGTATGTAACGTTCCTCATGAGGTTTCCTTAACAAGAACAGATAGAACAGCATTGACTATTTCAGTTGGAAGGGACCTACAACGACATCTAGTCCAACTGCCTGACCAACTCAGAGCTGACCAAGTCAAAACATTATTCAGGGCATTTTCCAAACACTGACAGATTCAGAGCATTGGCCACCTCAAGCCTCTTCCAGTGTCTGACCACCCTCTTGGTAAAGAAATGTTTCCTAATGTGCAGTCTGAACCTCACCCAGCAGAGCTTTGAACCATTCAGCTTGCCTAGGTTTTATTTACACCCACAGTTGTGTATTTGTCAGAAGGATGAGTCTGCTTGAATTTAGCTGCCAGTGCTATTTGGAAGTGTGCATCCCAAACAAGGATGTTAACAGTAATAAGCAGTAAAGCAGCAAACTAGTGAAAGCCTCTTCTTGAAGTTTAGATTGCTTAAGTTGGTTAAAACTATTTAAAAATAGAATGTAACAAAGTAAACACAGCACTTCCCATTTCCAAATAAAACACAAAGCTTGGGGGTGGAGGTGGTCAGACTTAGCAGGTATCACAACAGAGAAAGCAAAACATCTCCCATCCAGACAGGGAAGGCTATTGCTCAAGAGAAAACTCCACAAGGGGAAGTCATGGATAGAATCAGGAACTTGTGCTGCTACAGCTTTTCTAGTTAAAGCTAGCAAGTAATATTTGATAGCTTCAACCCTGATGGAAAGCCTCATAGTCTTGTAGCTCTGTAACTTTCTGTTTAAATGCTTGACCAGTTGATGCTTTGTGAAACACATTTGCTTCTGCTTTCTCTCCAGCTTTGTGAAATGGTCGATAAAAACTCATTTTGTTGAGGCAAAATAGATTAAACTTTATCAAGGGAAGGTGCTGGCAGGCACACTTGGGAGTGGGCAACTAAAGACTACTATGGGGCTGGCACAGACTGGGGAGAATGGGGGTGGGAAAACAGACCTGAAAAGGAAAACAAACTCACTGGAACAGAAACCCAAAAAGGTTATCAATGGCTGCATATTTAATCTTGCAACCCTTAAATCAACAGAACCTTATCAAACTTTCCAGAAACATGGAGAAGCAATCCATATCCTGTAGGACACAAAATAACAGATCCCCAAACCACTCACGGTTAGTTAAACTTTTATGTCAAAGAGCAGACGAGCACACATACTTTTCTGATGAGCCCCTCTTTCCTCATTTTAAAATTAATCTTATCACTGTTCAAACACTGTTTAACTGCTGTGATTCATCAACTCCCTGGCAACTTGCACAGCCCCACCTACCACACTTCCCCCTTATCCTTGCTGCCTGTGCGCTGCGCATCCGCTCTCACCTCATCCTTGCCCAGCAGCACCTTCGTGGTGAGCGAGGGCCTGCCCACGTTGTCGCCGATGGTGTTGGGGTCCACGTAGACGATGGTCCCCATCTTGCCGTACTGTGTGACCACCACGAGGACCGAGTTGGAGAAGGCCGTGCACACCACCTCCGTCGGGACCCCGTGCACCACCTCCTCCCGCTGCTTGGACGTCACGATGGGACTCGCTTCCATCGCTGCCGAAAGAGAACAAAATGACAATAACAAAACATTAGATTAAAAACATGCGCTAAATCTACAAAAAGACCGAATCCTTCCCATAATTTGAAATACCCAGGGAGAAGTTAATTTCAGAGCACAGAGGCATCCGGAGGTGGGCGCCTGCAGGACACCGGTGCACACCCGCATCTCTGATTCGGGGGGATTTAGCAGCCCCGCAGCGATTGCATCACTGCCCCCTCATGGCCCCGCTAACGAGTGTGGCTGGCACCGAGGGGGAGATGCCGAGCCCCGCTTTCCAGCCCGGGCTCCGCAGGCCCAGGCTCTTCCTGAGAGAGACATGGAGACAGCTACAGCCTCATCCCGCCGGGCCGCGGCCTCGCCGCCCCTACCCTTGCCGGCCCCGCCGCGCCGCCGCTCTCCGCCAGGCCCGCCCCGCCGCGGCGGAAGCACCTTTCCTTTCCTCTCCCTTCTCTTCCTTCCCCTCCCTCCTTCCCTCCCTCCCGCAGCCGGCGCGGGGCGATGGCGCACGGCCGCCGCTGCCCTCACGGCCCGTCCCCTCCCCTTCCCTCACCGCCGCCGCCATTACCCGCGCNCCCTCCCCGCCCCCCCCCCGCCGGCCCCGCCCCGCCGCGGCGGAAGCACCTTTCCTTTCCTCTCCCTTCTCTTCCTTCCCCTCCCTCCTTCCCTCCCTCCCGCAGCCGGCGCGGGGCGATGGCGCACGGCCGCCGCTGCCCTCACGGCCCGTCCCCTCCCCTTCCCTCACCGCCGCCGCCATTACCCGCGCCCGGGAAGGCGCCATCTCTGCCCCCCCGCTCCCCTCACGGCCGCGGTCCCTCGCCGGCCCTGGGCAGAGCTCCCGCAGCCGCTCCCTTTCCCGGGGATGAGCCTCTTCTCCCGGGGATGAGCCGCTTCCCCCGGTCCGGTTTCCACGCCCGGTTTCTCCCCGTTTCACACCGCGGGGTGGGTGGAGTTGCAGGGAAGGATTCCCCTGAGCCATGAGGGGGTGGCGTGTGAGGGGGACGGGTGACCCTGGCGGCGAGTGGGGCTGCGAAGATTGTTTTTCCTCCGTTTCGTCGTGGGATGCGACGGCCTCCATCTGCTGGGTGTTGTTGGGCTGCACTTTAAGCGTGTTTTCCCATCTAAATAAAAGTGGCTTATAAAGGGGGCTTGTGTAAAAGAGGGAAAGCAACTTTTTACATAGCCAGACAGAGATAGGACAAGGTGAATGCTTTAAATCTAAAAGAGAAGAAATTTATATTGGATATTAGGAAGAACTTCCCTGTGAGGGTGGTAGGCCCTGGCACAGGTTGCCCAGAGAAGCTGTGGCTGCCCCATCCCAGGATGTTCAAGACCAGGTTGGACAGGGCTTGGAGCAACCTGGGATAGTGGAAGGTGTCCCTGCCATGGCAGGGTGAAGTGAGATGATCTGTAAGGTCCTTTCCAACCCAAACCATTCTGTGATTCCATGAAAATAAAAATGGGTTTGGGTCATGGGAGTGGCCTTGCCCTCAGCCGAGCAAACAGTGACACTGCCTGATGGAACTGTGCTGGGAAATAAAATAAAGACGTCTTTGTGAAGAGAGTGAAACGAAACCTGTCTGTCCCAAGTGCAAACATTCGTTTCTATTAATTACACCCAAGTAATCCAGTGTGGTATTTTTTTTATTTTAAATACTAGTGCTCATGAATAGTAATTTTTTATTTAATTTATACAAAGCCCTGAAAATTGGAGGTTCTCAGAGGTTTGCAACCTTCCAGACTCCTTCAATTGCTGCATCTAAAATACAATTGAAACCTTAATTCCCATGTTTAAGCTGTCTCTTACTGGCATTCTCACCACACTCCAAATATCCTGGCCGTGGATGCAGCAATAGAAAACTGACCTGTGGGTTATCTTTTCAGGTAACATCTCTTAAGGACCTCATGAATACTTTCATTTGTTTTGCATTAAAAGTTTTACCAAAACTTGATTACAGAGAGAGCACATGGACTTCGTGCTGATAATCCTTTAAGGCACCATTAGAGAGCAGCAGAGGTCCATGGAAAAGCTTTTAGTTGAGGAGGTTATTTTTGTGGTTAATTCAAACAGAGACTCTCGATACCTTTTCGGTACTCTTTGCAGTCTGGCAAATAGTCTGTTTTCCAGCACTGAATAAACAGCATTGCTCTTTCTTGCTTACCACAATCACTCGAGGCTTTGCCTGTTTGACAGAGATAATAGCAGCTATTGTCAGTAAAACCTCCTGACTCATAAAGAAGTTTATTCCTGCTCTGCCTTCTCCAGAGAGTAACTTTACTTCAGGACACAAAGGACTGGATTCTTCTTGCCATCCTTGCCAGACTTAGTTTTATTTTTTACATGACAGGAGGACAAAGAGAGTCCACTGTAATTCAGATTTACATGAGAACACTATTCTTTGCTGGTTTTGCACTAGTTTGGGACAAAAAAAGTTGTCTTTCACATTTTCAGTGAATCGGTTGTCTCATTTTGGCATGTAGCTGAGGTGGGACATAGCAAACTGAGGTAACTGAGCTCTGAATCTTACTGAAAGTGAACAGATTAAAGGAGCAGGCTCCTGTTGTCTGAGGCAGGGAGCAGGGATTTGAGGGTAAACACTGTGACAGGTAATGGGACCTTTCCCAAGGGGGTCTGTCTGCCTGCCATCTGCTTCCCAGCATTTTCTGGCTGAGAAGGATCTATATCCATACTTACATTCCTGGTTTCTAGAGCACTTTTCCTCCAAAGATCTCTAATCACATTGCAAACATTATTACATTTAGCTTCATAAACTCTCTTTCAACATAACGGATTATTAATATAGCCCATTTTATGGTTCGAGTGACATAAAGAATCAAGACTGACAGCAGTTCAGAGCCATCAAATCCTCAGCTGGAGATTCCACAGGATTTCAAGATCCCTTCTTCCATTCCCATGCACTCGCTGCTGAAGAAATGTAAGTTGTGCGTGTCACTATCTCAATTATAAGAAAAAATCAATGACTGTGCAGCCCCATACTTTGACAAGAAACACTACTCATAAAATTGCAGCTTTATACCTTTATTATTATTAATTTGAGTAGTTTCATACTGCTTTTCTTTTTTAAACTGCTCAAGTGCCTCTGTGTGTGTAGACAGGAAGGAGGCTGCTTTTATATTAGTCTTTGCCTTTCTCTGAACTGATTTTATAAAAACAAATGCGTAAGATCCACAGAGCATCAGAAATGTTTCCCACTTCTCCTGAACACAGACACACAGTGTTTCAGGACATCCATTAATAATCCCTGCTCTGGGGAGCGCCTCACTATCAAAGTGCTGGGTTGGTTTATTAGTTTACAGGTTATTACTTCTCTAGTTTAGATTTCTCTCTTGTATCTTTTATGATGCAGAATATAGACTGTGAGCTGGAACCTCGGGTGCAGCTGGGCTCTGGGCTGCGCAGCCGAGGAGAGAGGAAAGGAATTAGTTTGCTCCCTGATGCAGGAGCTTCTTGGGAATTATTCTGACCCTTGTTATAAATCAGGTACGTGAAGTGGAGCTGCCTGTGAGTACATTCCTTGGGCCAGACAATATCAGAGTGCTCCTCTTCCCCTTATTACTGTCACAGCAAGGTGGGGGATGTGGGTGGTGTGGACTGTGTGAGGGCTCTCTCAATGGGGCCATAGGCAGAGGAGTAGGGGGGATGGCAGGAAATCCACCTCCTGAATTTCTCCTTTCAAGCTGTCCCCACTGCATTTAAATACAGTCTGGCAGAGATGTGGTGTTCAGAAAACAGTAGTGAATGCAGGCCCTGGGAGAGGCAGGGAGGGGAGCAGACCTGTTTAGCTCCAGCAGTCGGGTCTGCCTGGCTGGCTCTCTGCAGTCAGTGGAGGAGGCTTTGGCACTGCTTGGTGCAGAGTGGAAACACGGCTTTGAACCCAGCTCTTCGTGGTCAGGAGTCACCCCTGCTATGCCTGAAGTTGGCTGGTTTGTCTCTGGGTTTCTGGAGCTCCACCTGACATAGGTATGGGCCTGCCAAACATGACCATAGCCCAGCTCCTTCTGCACATGGGCACAAATGGGACATCAGGTGTGCAGTGAGCCCGAGGTTAGAGGAGTTCAGATGTGTCCGGGATTAGGTGATACCTGAACAGCATTCTCAGAGTTAAAGGTCTGAGGCTCTCAGTTTATGTGCTCATATTTTGAAGGAAGGTGAGGGGTTTCTGGCTCTTTTATACATTGGTCCCTTTTCTGTGCTCTCTAGGATAAAAAGAACATCAATTCTTATTCTGAGACAAGTCTAAGAGGTTTGCTTTGTTCTGAAGTTGTCCACATGGCTCTTATTGTATGGAACATCTCTGATTTCGTTGATTGTGTAAGAGGAAGGCTCAGCCAATCCACTAGGCATTGCAGAACCACTCCAACCTATTTTGTTGTTGATTAAACCTTTTTTTTCCCAGTGTAGAATTCAGCCAGCAAAAAACACAGTCTTTTAAGAAAAAACAAACATAACACTTAAACTCAAATCGTTCCTTGTCTGAGTGAGCTACACTCAGCTGCGCATCTGAAATAGAAATGCTGGATGTCTTTACATGCCTCAGACTGTCAGGTCATGCTTTTGGTTTGGTTTCTTGCTCTTGAAGCTTAGTAAGGAAACAATATGAGAATGTTCATTAATGTTTGTGTCAATAGTAACTGCCCACATATGAGCAGTAGCAGATTTTCCTGCGAAAGCTCGATGTACAGGGTAGGATTTAAAAACATGGCAGTAAGCCAGCATGCCCTGGCTGGGCCTGGAAACATCTAGGTAGCAATTTGACTGGTGCTCTGTGGAAGTTTTTTTTAGTCAGATTTAGTGACCTATAAATAGAGGAGTACTCCAGCCCTTGTAGGACTTTTTTATGCTGTGTCATTGGTGTTTTCTGAGCTGCTGTGCAGGCTGGGGGAGGAGGATTACAGCTCCATGGGCCTGAGAGGAGAAAGGAGCAACCTTGGTGCTGGGGGAGAGTTTTGAGAGGGGGCTTCTGAGATTGCAGAGCCTGGCAAGAGTGAGGCAAGTCACACCTGCAGAAGGACATTGCTGAAAACAGTTTCTGGGGTGCTTGATCTCAAACAGCAGTAGTTTTCATGTATTCAGTGCCCTTAAAACCAGAACATCCTACATTTCTTTGCAAAAATTATCCAGCAATTATTTTAGCCACCATTGAAATGAAAAGGACATTCTGGAAATGTGTGAGGTACATCTCCAGAATCACTCCAGATTACCTAAGAGAGCTAAAAGAGCTCCAGCTACCTAAAAGAGTCAGGATTACATCATGCAGTCAACCTGGTGCTGTCTGATGATAATTTTATCCTCAATATTTATCATGAGATAACAGCTGGCTGTACTGGGCACTGTAGGCAGGGGGTATGGAACAGACAGAGCCATCATGAGGCAAGATTGAGTTTGAGTGCTGTTTACATAATTTTCATTTGTCAAATAACAGCCCTACATAGATCACAACCATGACAGCGCCTGTGGATGGTATCATCCATCAGCAGATCTACCCTGTGAGCAGCAGAGGCTTTGTATTGCTGCAGTGGCTGAAAGAATTGTTTCCATGGATCAGTAAAGACAGCAGTAATTGCCTTAAAGCTCACTATAGTTTATGGAGGAGTTTTTCAGGTGCTTGTGGTGGTCTGTCAGATGAAGGACAACATGCAAATGGAGTGGATTGTAAAAATTATTGTGGCATAGCTTCTAAGAGCAAAACTCAGGCACCTGTTCCTGAGAAGTGTGAAAGCACAGAAAGAAACACCATAGCTCTTGGAGAAGTAACGAGAATGTCACAGTATTAGTATGATGCTAATAGTATAGTCAGCCCTATAAATCACTTAACTGTGACAGCAAATTAAATAGTGTTGTTGTCTAGAATTCACCCATAGTTAAAATGATATATCTTGATGAGACAAATGCCTTCTGCACTGCCAGTAATAAATTAGCTCCTCTTTCAAGTGAGAAAACAATTAAAAACTTGGTTGAAAAGGGCATATTTTCTCTGTGGCCACTGATCCCTCAAACTCTGGAAATAATAAAGTGGTTCTAATAGTTGTTCATTGTTACACAGTTGAAAGAGGAAAAATCCATTGGCTCATTATGTTCAAGACAGTTATGAAATTGTATTGGGAATATTTGAAAATGTAAGAGGCATCTAACCAAATGGTTTCAACTTTGACAATGTGTCATCATTTGCAGTTCATAATGCTGCTGTTAACTTTGGGAGATATCAGTCAGTGCACACAGTGGAAAATGAGAATAAATATTTACCTTGCATTTATATACTGCATAAATAACAGCAAAGTACACAGTAGACAAATCATGATTCAATTTTGAGGGTTGTGTAACAAAAGTTTCAGAATTACAGAAGGTATTCATTTTGCAACACTTAAATATGTGGAAGCATTCAGGCAGTTCCCAACAAAATGGGCAACTGCTTTGCCAGTGAAAAAATGATTATTGGGTATTATGAATTCCTTCTGAATGTTAGGTGAAGATTGGCCCCATCTGATTTTTAAGTTCTTTGTAGGTGTTGAAGATGGTGGAAATGCCTGGTGTCTGAATCCTTCCTCTTTCTCAGTACATTAATGTTTGCCTTCTAGTCAAAATTATCATCCTCTCTGGTGCTTAGGTTTAGCATATAAAACTTTAGTTAAGCTGTAGGTCACAATAAAGAATCCAACTCAGACTTGCATAAAGACATTCCATGACAAGGCAGAAGAATACAGGCAGGTGTCCTTCAGTGGGCTGTAGGGACTCTCAGATTTCTGTCTTCATCTGCCAGACTCACTGGAAAGGTGTGAGATTATTGAAGGACTTACCTATGACAGAAGATTGGAAATATATTTGTGAAGAATATTGTGATTTGAAAGATTTTGTGAGGCATGTGCACATACTGCAGGAATTTGTATTTAGAAGAATTTCAAATCCTGGTTATCCCCATTTCAGAAAACTTGTAGAGTTTACTACATCTCCTCCTATGCCTAGAGAGGAATCAAATAAATATTTTCTCTTGGAAACAGACTTGGTGTTTCAAAGCCCTGCAAAATATTGAGTCTGTTAGAGTTGAAGTTCAAAGTTAATTTTAACTGACCACATACATTCTTTTATGGATCAACATAAAGAGACAAGTACTGAAATTGTTTGTTAGTGCCATTCTAAGTAATGAGCTGAAGTTTGTGCTAATGTAATTGTGCTTTTGATGGACAGTACAAAGGTACTCTTAGAAGAAAATACAATTATATACTGGAGAAAATGGCATTAAAATGAAATATTGTCCCTTATTTCGTAGGTGCTTATCTCCTGTTTCTGCATAAGAAACATGATAATTAAGAAAAGCAGATATGCTATCAACTTTTTAAGTTTCATCCTGGAAATGAGATAGGAATATTCCATAAGGAAATCAATGTAATTTTTCTACCCTCTTCTGTCTCTGTAAGGAATGCTCCACCTAAGTCCTTCTTTGCTTTGCATTTTCAATTCTTCTACTGTTTCTTTAGGTGACTCTAGGCTGAGCTCATAGTTTTGCTCTCAATTGCTCGTGAGCCTCCTTTTCTAACCCTTCCAAGAGCATTTTGGAACTAGTTTGCCCTGAAACCCTGAGATCTGAGAACACTGGAGGATTAGGTTTAAACTTGTTAAACTGAATTAACACTCCTGCCACATGATTCTGGCCTGTGCCAGTCCTTCTAATCTTGTTCAGAGTTTAGGATAATTTGTTTAGTAGGGCTGATCAGCTGGAGGTTAATTCAATTGGACTTTGGTTATTTATTCATGCCCGGATTTGCTAAGTGTCACAGCAGATACATGAGGTCTCTGTTACAGTTATGAGATGGCTTCATTAGTGTGACGGAGAGTCCATCTGGGTGACTTCCTTTCCTCAGTGCAATAACTGGCTGTCAGGGCTCTCTCCAGTGGAAAAACCTCCTTATATAACATCTCCCTTTCATTTGTGTCACAAGTGTATTGATTACGACTTAAAAAGCACTTCTCCCTTCTGATTGCTGCGATTGTCAATAAACTTTCTCAGTAGTATTCCAGCTCTACATTTTCAACTGATACCAGAATTTAAAAGAAAAGTACAAATGTGTTTTAAAATACATTTATTATTAATTATGTGTTTTCATGCAGTATTTTGGTCCTTCTCACTTGAAGGTCCACTTTCCTCATGAGTGAGGTGCTGCCAGTGCTGAGTTGGAACATGGTCAGTCTTGTGCACTGCCCAGAATTAACTGCCCAGAAATGGAAGAACAAAAAGAAAGGAGAAAATTCCATCCTACTGAAACCTCTGGAGGAATTTGGGTTGGCAGAATGTTGTTACTTGAACTGGAATGTGGCCAGGACACCAGGATTAATGTTAGCACAAAATGCCATTTGATTGCAAGTGTTCGGATAACCTTGGATGAAAGTCTTATCTGAAAAGAGGCTCTTCTAACAGAAAAGGGCTCCCTGATGTTGGCTGGGACTTTGGTTCAGGGTCGACTCAGAGAATTTTTGCTCTTTGCTTCAGCAGTTTTTGAATGGGACAGCTCTTGAATGGTAACAGATCTCCCCTAAGCAGCCTGCAGCACAGCAGATTATTTTCCAGAGAGAATTTCATGCCATAGAATGATGTCTCTTTTTGGAGATGTTTCCTGGTATATCATGCAAACATTACAGATAGGATCCTGAAGGGAAACTTGCAGAGGAAAGGTCGTAAAGATTAGAAGGCAGGAAAACTCTTCAGTGTCGAGAAGGCTCTGGGACAGGCTGAGCTTCTGCAGCCACATAAATGTGGAGTAGCTATTTATGTCATGGAGTTACTCCTGAGCAACTGAGATCATCATTTGCCCCATTCTTGCTTTATTCTCCTCTCTGGATGTTTCTACTGTCAGTCCTCTAATACATGTTATGGCTTGGGCTGGCAAAACCAGGTGGTGCTCAGCCACAGCTTTGATGATTAAGAGCAGTGTTAATCAAAATTTATTCTCTTTTTCTCTTTTTTTTTTCAATTAAATTTTACATCTGTGCTGAGGAACAACCATTAGCTTCTAGGGAGTGAGAAATGTTCCCACATGCTTGGCCTTCTTCAGAAAACCCTGTCACAGTTACAGACCGTGAAATATGGTTTCCAACAGAACAGTGTTCCCCAAACCAGCTGGGACCGGCACTACAGCTCAGCATTCTTTTATTTGCTGTTGACTTGGAAGCCACGTTAGAGCTTTGGAGAGGAGTTTCTGCTTTTTTACACAACAATGCAATGTGGGTCCCGCAGCACCAGCTCCCACAGAGAAGCTGGAGACAGCAGGACTGCTGTGTCTGTACCATGCTTGCCCCAGACGAGACACCTGCTGCAGGAGGTGATGGCTCTTGCACTGTCCTGGGTCCCGCGTGGGGAAAAGGGAGGCATCCAGGGAGATGTTGAGGCGACCTGCCATAAATTATGAATGGAACTGTAACTGTAAAAAGCCGGTGTGTGTTCCCGAGGGACTGGATCCCTGTCTGGAGGAGAAAGAGCAGTGTGCAGCTCCATCTCTGGGCGCTCTCCTGACACTACAACTCCATCCTTACGATAAAGCAGGAGCTCCATGCAACAGGGACAACCCTTACAGGGCTGAGTCAGCTGCGTGCGTGGATAAGCTGTATGTGAGCATGGGATTTGCTTCGCTATTTGTTTTTGAGGGTAAAACACATTACTGCTGTTATGTGGTGTGGATGTGACTTAAACTGTTTTGTAATTGGAGCTATTTTCCATTCTACCCAAGTCCCACTGATATTTTCCCTTGTTTTCCATGGGAAGACACCAATTGTCCCCTTTCCTTCAGCCCAGTCTTCCCATTCCTTTTCTGCAGCACCTCAGACTTGTATGAGCCAAGAGATTATTCCTCTAAGAATTTGCTTCATTTATTATTCCTTTTTCCTGTCCTCATTATTTTTCATTTATAGGTTAACCAGCACCTGAGATGCTCAGTGCTTTCCCTAACTTCGCTTTGACTAGTTAAACTTTTAAATTAAACATTTTTATTCCCCTCTCCTTCATTCTGAGGGTTATTGTATAATTCTGCATTTAAAAAAAACAGCAAATGGAGAAGTAATCACAGATACATTTTGCTGAGAAGAGATAGATGACCTGACATAAAGGATTGAACATACTATTCCACAGATACCCCTGCATCTGACAAAACAGGCCAAACTCCTTTTTGTGGCTCCACCAAGGATGAACAAGACCCAGGGGCTGTAAGGAAGATCACGTGCTGACTTTTTGTTTCATTGAGTCCCTGGAACATTGAATATGTGCTCAATATGCAAGAGTAGGCTGAAATCTGCAATCAGCTCCACGAGTGTAATTGAATCTGAGTCAGGAGAAGTGACACCTGCATGATGAAGAAGGGCATTCATTATGGTCTGTTCAGGTCTGTACCAGCCTACTCATGTGGACAGAGTTCAGCATGTACTATCTTGGGCTGAGGGATCACACAATCATGCTCCAACAATAATTTCCTATATATATTTCTACTACGTGCTGGACATCTCAATGCTCTGGTGACAAGTGCATGAGCACACACCCTGCTATCTGGGTATCTGCTGTGTACATGCACAGCAGCAAACAGAAGCACGTTGGACTTATCAATATGGATGGGGTGAAATGTGCCGTGTGACCTTCACGTGGGGCTGGCTTTCCTTGTGATAAATCACTGCTGTCTTGGGGACATCAGTGTCAGTTCTGACCAATCCCCCATCACTGCAGGCAAATGTGATACAGCTGTGGAGGGTCTGTGGTGCTGTGCATCTCACACACGTGCTCCCCGTGGGACAACAACGTTAATAACAAGGCTTTGTACAAAGGACTGAAAGTCTTAAAGACAGCACACAAAGAAAGAAAGAGAGACCAATGTATGTTGCCACTGCCTTAAAAGGGAGCATAAGAGGAGAAAATTCCTGGGTGATTGTCGCAGTAAGGACACGAAGGAGGAAGGAGAGACAAGAAACACCTGTCAGGAGAGTAAGGAGCAAAGTGTCGGGCGAGACCCGCCCCGTTTATTATATATGCATTTTAGAAATCACTGTCCATTGGAGGAATGAGCTTGTTGTCCCTCAATCACAGTGGTCAAAGGAAATGTCCATCAAACTTCTGTGCCCAGGAGAAAGGAATGTAAACAATAAGATACCGTTACAATAACATGGCTATGTTTACATAAAAGAATGTAAAAAAATAGCTACAAAAGAATGATAACATCCAGAACTGCAAAAGTCAGAACAACAGGTGATCTCTTAATGTGCTCACCAGGAATGGTCCTTTTGGGAATGGTGCAATGAAGAGCTTTTGAGAAAATGTTGTTAAAGGAATTTTTGTTGGAAATGTTATTTCGACACATCAGACCATATTGTTTTGATCACTCCCTTTTCAAAAGTAACTTTTAGGTTACAATGTTCTGCTTTGATGATTTTTCAAACAAAGCTGCAGTCATTTCACTTCATGTCAATTTTTTATCCACATCTTATCTTTATGGGAAAAGTGAGCAAAAGAAAACATTTGATTGACCCAAAGTACCTGGGGGACATGCTATTTTTGTGAAAACCTATAAAATATTTCTTCCTTTTCCCCTGTTTGAGTGGAAATCTTAGGACACCTTGCCTTTGGAGAAAGGAGAATGAAGTACAGAGGCCTAAGTCAAGGTGCTAGACCAGGACTGATACTGAATCACTGTTGTACATCTGAATACAGATGTGTTTTGTCTTTAGCTGTGTAGTTATCCCATGTTTCGATCATGCTACCATGTGAGCACTGTCCCTGGGGAAAATCTGGCCTCAGTGCTTGGCAGGAAGGCTTTTGGGACCATGTGCTGAAGACTTACACCCTCTGAAACACAACACAAGTCTCCTTGGCAAGGATCACCAGTGGGATCGGCCCTCAAGGAAGTCACTTGGGTGCTCTTGACAGGGGACTTCAGTGGAGAAAGCAGCACTTCTTGATGGGGAGCCAGAAGAAAAAGACAGATGCCTTTGCTCAAGGCAAGTGCATGGCAGTTCTTTTGAGGAGGGAAGTGTGATGTGGCAACAGGTAGAAGGGTCAGACCCACTCCAGCCCCTTTGGACTTTCAGTCAGGGCTGGAGTTCCATGTTCCCTCTTTCTGTCAAGTGGGAAACACCCACTGTTTCTCCATACTTTGAGGAATTCCCCTCTGTATCTATATGTGTATAAGATCAGTTACTGAAAGCAAGAAAATAAAAATACTATGAAAGTCAGCAGGATCCTCCAGAGAGAGGGATGCAAAATATGTATCCAATAAAACTTCTCTGATGATATCCATAAATACAGAGTTGAAGTGCTGGCCCTGCTGTCCTCTCCAGTACCATTCCACCAGAAATGTGTAGCTCACATCCTGAGTCATCCCCAAGGAGACCAATAGATGTTATACACTGGAAATAGTTTAATTTCTAACTGGCCCAAGCACAGTTCATCCCTCTTTCATCAGGCGAGAGGAAGATGAAGAATTTTAATATCTCCTGGTGAGATCATGGGACCTCTGAGTCCCTAGGCTTATTCAATGCAGTCAGTGCATTTTGCCATTTCCATGCAGGAAACTGCAGGTGTGGGAGAAGTTGAGCTCCCAGACTGCACTGCCAGGGTATGAGAGTGATGGTGCTTGGGTAGAAAGTTGGACCTTTCTGTTTGCTCTGACCGAGTGCAGGACCGTGAGATCTCCATTTTCAGATGAGGGAGACTCTTTTTTAGGCTCATGAGTTTATAGCAAGGTACTCTAATAACTTTATTTCCAGAGGCAGGGATGGTGGATTCCCACTTGAAGAAACAGGTATGTAGGGAGATGAGTTCAGTGGGATCTAACATTTCATTTATCCTGCAAGACTGAGCTTGCTACACCCATTCCCTGCTTAGTGCCAGCCTGAAAGCTGAAGTAGGGAGCTCACAGGCTCTACTGTTTCCTCCAAAATAGTTCTCCCAGCATACAGAGAGGGCTGGTTCCCAGGAACCTGTCCTCACCCCACACCAATGCCTTGGGCATAAGTGACAGATGGCTGGGATTACAGGGTGATGTTTTTGAAACAGATGCAGCCTCCTCTATAGTAGAGCTGAAGGGCAAGAAAAATCTTTCAGACATCCTACGGCTGTGAGGTGGCTTTGCTTTGGAGGTAAACAAGAAATACATTTTCAGAGCACTTGGAATCCACAAGCAAAAAGGGGAAAAAATATGAGGAAATCAAATGGCTGAATTACCAACTCATCAGAGGCCAGTAGGGACTGTGGTAATACAAGCTATATTATATTGTCAATTTGTATTGTACATTGGGAGAAACAACAATCACGTTATTTTGAAATTAAGAATAACCTGGAGGGGGAAAATAAACTAACAGTGTACCACATAGTTGAGAGGGAGAGAGAATTTCTACTTGGCAATAATCAATACTCATGTACGTCTTCTAATTGAGTCAGCCCAGTCTTCCTCCAGGATGTGACAGTGACAACTGAACTCCTCTTCCCTTTTGATGGATTCGGTTGTGCTGCAGCTGTAAATAGAGAGTGCATCAGAAATGGCTTTGGTTTGTCCTTACCTGAGCACCAACCCTGCTGGATCCCAAATCAGTCAGCCAGGCAGGACAGGGGCACTGGTGCTGACTTGCCTGGGACAGTTGGAGGTCACAACCAAGGACGTATCACCCGTCTATCTCCTCATGTCCCCAGCATTCAGCTGCAGTCATGTAGAACAAGCATCTCCTAAAGAAACAAATGATCAGTTCTGATGGCTTTCTCAACAGTCTGATCCATGTTCTGTCTCCTAAAATATTTTAAAAATACTTTGCTTCCAGAGGCACTGAGTGGGTTGGTTGATCAGCGTGACCCAGTGCCTGGGGATCAACAACTGAAGTGTGTATTGTTCTTTTTCAATCTGAGGTCCTTGCTCATGTGTGCAAGTTTGCAGTGGTGGTTGGATTCATGATGGAAATAATTGCGAGGACCCGGGGCTGTTGTCTGGTATGTGGCCAAGACAGACCCCCAGGCCTTATCTCACATCTCCATGTCTTGGCATTTCCTAACTCGTATTGCTTCCTCTGTCCCTCTGCTATGGCTGGAGGCACATCCGGTTCAAATGAAAGGCTTTCCTTTTCCCTCTTCAAATCGCTACTTGTGTTGCCGACTCAAGCTCTTCACTTGGCTTGCACTGGGGGATGAGTCAAAGCCCTGGCCTATTCATATTTCACATCATGTGCACATTAATTGGTGCTTTACAACCCAGGAACTTCCTAAGGAAGCACAGATTTGGTCTCTTAACAATTTTACTACAAACACATTTCGCCCCCTTCCTTTTCCCTCTTTGTCATAGATAAGATTCATTTTTTTCTGGACATGAATCCATTGCCTGAGGTTTCTCAAATCTCTGCTCTGGGACACTGAATTCTTATCTCTGAGGCAGAGTGGGAAAGGAAAAGTAGTGCATGAGGGGAACTGTGACTCATGCAGAAATTGAAATGATGAAGCAGATGCTGCTATTACAAAGACCCAGAGGTGTTCAAAGGCCTACTGGTGGAAAGGAAAAAGCCTGGGCTTTTCAGTCTTGAAAGCTTCTGCATGTTGAAGCTTTGAGCACTGGATGAGGCTTGCAGGTTCGGGAGGTCTCTGCTTGCCTGCTCAGTCCTTTCTGTGTCAGCAGCAGTGCAGTGGAGCCGAGAGCTCGACTGCAGGCAGCACACAGCTGATTTAAACCTGATCAATAGAAGATCTGATTTAAGCCTGATCATTAGAAAATCTGTTAAAACTTGAAACAGTGCTGCTGTCTTCTTTGCAACAGAAACTTTAATTTTTTTTTTTTCCCCTGGAGTGGCTTACTCTGAATGAAAGGAAATAAGAAGAAAACATGCCTGATTTTTCTTTTTCAATGAATGAACTGAAGGAGGCACCTATGTGTCTGTCATCCTGAAAAGCTCCTTGTTTTGATGGAGCCTTAATGGATTTTTCAAAAGGCTCTTTGAGTGCCTCGCCCAGCTCTATTGGAAACAGTTCTGTTTTGAAACTGGCACCTTGCCATGTCTATTTATATTCAATATTGCCTTCAAAAATAGCATCCGTTCTATCTTTTCCCAATATTCAGGGCAGTGTTAGTACATAGGACAATGAGCTGGCCTTGCCTCCCCTGTGCTAGGGAAAATGCTTCAGGGGAACCCAGACTAGTTCCTCTCCTCAAGGATCGGTAAAATTCCCAAATTCTTTTGCCAAACAGATAGCATTTTACACACCAGATAAGGCAGAAAAGACCTGTAGACTAACAGGAAGGAAAGCTTTACAGCTCTCGACATGGAGACTCCCCAGCATCCCAAAGGTATCTACTCCAGACCCTGTAAACAGTCCTCCATGTCTAAACTGATTTGCTCTCATTGCAATTTAAACCTGTGTCATCATGTCCTGTCTGCTGTAGCTCTGGTGGACAGACTGTTTTTTCCTTCCTTGGAAGGTTATCTTTTAAAAAGCCCTTAAGAACTGAGTGGTTAAGCTGAGGGGGAGATGAGGTTAACATCTCTCCTCTGCCATTTGTTTGGCTACACAGGAGAGGGACTGTTCTCCATTCAGAGATGCAGGACTGACCATTACCCTGTAACTGCCATTATCCCAGCTCCTTTCTGGGAGAAAAGCCATGCTTCTGTTCATTCCTATTCTGGATGTGAGCAGTCTGTGCCTCCTGCTGAAATGCAGTGCCTTGCTGTTGTCCCCAGTTTGCATTCCACCTCGGTATTTGGGGCCATTTCATCCAACTTGTCTAAATAATTTTGAATTCTAACCTTGTCCCCAAAGTGTCCTTGCCATCCCTCCCTGATCACTCTTCTCTGCATGCATAATAACCCTGCTCCTTCATCCCTCACCGTGTCTTCAATGCAAACAAAATGGAGCAAACCCAGGAGAATGTGCAGCCCAGCTGTCCATACACTCTGGGAACCACAGGATGCAGCAGATCTGCAGGGATCTGCCATCCCATTTTATGTATGCCTGGGGCCATGGCCCTTTCACTGCATACTCTGTGGTTTCAGGAGCACTGAAACAAAGGGGCAGAGAGCCTTGTCACCCCAAAATTGTGGTTATGATGCAGCACCACTACAGCACGTGGCTGTGGAGGTGGCAGGGTGAGCGGAGGGCCCTTTCGCAGGAAGACCTCCCCTCCTCTGTAGCAGTTGGCTGCAGGATGAGTAAGGTGCCCAGTCATGTTGTGACTCCTGAGAAATCCATTATCAAAGGCCTTTTTTCCCTTTGAAGTATCCTCAACTCAGTGAGCATGTGGCCTTATCTCTCCCTGTGCCAAATTCTCCTTAATGAGGTTTATCCAGCTTTTCCAGCATGGCTTAACATTGTCCATCCAGTCCGGCCAGAAAGGATCCTTTATTTTGCTAACATAATTAAAAGCAATAAGCGGCCCATGGTGTGCAGCGATAATGGCATTGATGCTGTAATGCCCCGCAGACAGAGCTTGGGATTTAGAGAAAGTTTCATTCTGTGTGCAGCGTTTGCAATTTCCCCAGCTCCCTTCCTGAACAATTTCTCTTTCTATTTCACATCCTATGCTGGAATTTTGCCTCATGCTGTTTACATAAAAAATGCATTGTACACGTGTCAAAAACATTGAGTTCTGTGTTGCTGGCAAGGAGGGAAGCTGTTGTGTTTAAGAAGCGCTCTCTTATATTATTATCACTTTTGTTTAATTTAGTAGGATTATTTTCTCTAATTCCAAAACTGGAAAAAGACTCCTGTAAATATTCTTCCCACTAGCCAATTTCTGTATCATCCAAACCCATGTATAAGCTGACTTACTTATGAACTGCCACATCACCAAGTTAAAATGCTGATTTCCCTCTGTTAGCTTTCTCCTGTGCTTTGGATCAAAAATATACAAAGAAAAGGTAATGTCATTTAAAAGAGCTCTAAAAGGCTTGCTGCAGCACAGGGGAGCTGGGATTTATGCTAGCAACAGAGCAGTGCTAGGCTGGGGAGATACTGAGGTTTCTAAACTCCACAGAAGAGTCACATGGACTAGGAAAAGTGGGATTGAGCAACTCTGCACCTGTAGGGATTAGATGTTCAAATGTACTTTACCATCCTCCATAAGTAAACCTCAGAGGGGTTTTCTGTAGGTCTCACTGCTGTCATATCTAAGCACCTTACTGTACAAACAGAATGTGTCAGGGGTGGGAGTTAAAGCTCTGTCTCTCAGCCCCAGAGCTTTAACTACACAGACATTTCTAGTCTTTGTAATATAACTCAGTCCTGGTAAATTAGAGGCCTAAAATGAGCCGTAATGAGAGGGAATAGGACCATAGGACAGAAATGGTGGCTGTGTGTCGAAATCAGAGCATGCAAAGGAAATGAGGAAGAGGAGAGGAGAGGAGAGGAGAGGAGAGGAGAGGAGAGAAGAGAAGAGAAGAGAAGAGAAAGAAGAGAAGAGAAGAGAAGAGAAGAGAAGAGAAGAGAAGAGAAGAGAAGAGAAGAGAAGAGAAGAGAAGAGAAGAGAAGAGAAGAGAAGAGAAGAGAAGAGAAGAGAAGAGAAGAGAAGAGAAGAGAAGAGAAGAGAAGAGAAGAGAAGAGAAGAGAAGAGAAGAGAAGAGAAGAGAAGAGAAGAGAAGAGAAGAGAAGAGAAGAGAAGAGAAGAGAAGAGAAGAGAAGAGAAGAGAAGAGAAGAGAAGAGAAGAGAAGAGAAGAGAAGAGAAGAGAAGAGAAGAGAAGAGAAGAGAAGAGAAGAGAAGAGAAGAGAAGAGAAGAGAAGAGAAGAGAAGAGAAGAGAAGAGAAGAGAAGAGAAGAGAAGAGAAGAGAAGAGAAGAGAAGAGAAGAGAAGAGAAGAGAAGAGAAGAGAAGAGAAGAGAAGAGAAGAGAAGAGAAGAGAAGAGAAGAGAAGAGAAGAGAAGAGAAGAGAAGAGAAGAGAAGAGAAGAGAAGAGAAGAGAAGAGAAGAGAAGAGAAGAGAAGAGAAGAGAAGAGAAGAGAAGAGAAGAGAAGAGAAGAGAAGAGAAGAGAAGAGAAGAGAAGAGAAGAGAAAGAAAATCTCCTGTGACATTCCACTTGGAGGGTCTGGGTGTAAGACCCAGTATCTGTTTTGCGTTGTTGAGCACAGAGGACACGACAGGGGAATCCCACACAGATTGGGACATGGCAATAAGGCACCAGCATGGGAAGTTGCAGGGAGGAGTTACAGGACAAAAGATTAAGGAGGTCACGTCTGTAGAGGAAAGTAGGGGATATTCAGGCTAGGATATAAGGGTGTAAGGAGTCCTGCCTGAAGGAAGGAAATACATGATTTTACTTTATTAGTGGCTTTATTTGCTTCATTAGTGACTGACAAAATTATGCCTCGTGGGCATGAGATGGAAGAGAAAAAAAATCCATTTACATAACTGAAACCCACTTTTTAGCGTTGAGACTGGCTGGGGTTTGGGCCCCGCAGTGGAACTGGGCAGCAGATCACTCAGGGCACAGCAGGGGCAGGAGGGGCTGTGGCCGTGACTGGCACATGCTGTGGGTGCAATTTGTGTCTGTTCCCACAACATTTTGCAGGGCAATGGCGGATTTGAGGCCGGCGTTAGGAAATCTCTCAGGGGGCCGAGTGGCAGCTGTTCAATGGCAGCTGGCAACAGCGCACTGGGAAGCCCAGTGGAGCCACGTGTCTGCACAGGTGAGCTGGGAGAGAACTGCCAAATGTCTGAGCCTGGCCGGGGAATGGGGTCCCTTCCTCCCTGGGACAAAAAGTAGAGCTTGGGGTGACTTCCCTCACCTGAGACCTCCAGTTTTCCTCACTCCAAACCCATCATGCCCAGCACGAGGACATCAGAGACCAGCATGAGCTGTTGGTGATCCCTCAGCCTTCAGGAACACAGTAATGTATCTGTTAGATCTTCTTAAGTATTCACCAGGTCACTGCTCTATCCTAGAGGGAAATAACCTTGTGCTGAACAGTTTGATTGTCTAGTGCTAATATAACAGGAGAAAACCTATTAAATGTTGGCCTGGAAGGGTCCTTTGGGTCTGGAATAGCTTCTCTTTTTCTTTAATTTTTCCCTTTTCTTTCTTTTCTTTTTTCTCCCTTGTCACCATTCCTTTCTGTTACTTTCCCCCTTCTTCCTTTCACCACAGATCAGAAATGAGCAACAGTGATGAGATTAGCTCAGTTGTTCAGATGCTAATAATGCCAAGGTTGTGGGTTTGATCCCCATATGGGCTATTCACTTAAGAACTGGACTCGATGATCCCTGTGAGTTCCTTCCAACTCAGAATGTTCTGTGATTCTGAAATGAAGGCAGGGAAGACAGACCAGCATTCTGCTTCCCTCCTCTCACAAAGGCTGGCTGTTCCTCATGTCTCCCTCAAAAAAAATTCCACCAAACATTTGAGGAGTTTCCCTGCATTTGTGCGACGATCTCTTTCTTATGCTCCTTGATTGAGAAACCTCCACAGCAGGACTGGTCCTGAATTGCTTCCTTCTCTCTGTGCAGTAACAACTGGCCAAAAAAAGCTGACTGAGACCACCAGGCTGCTGAGTCCAGGCGGGGTCTCACCAAGGCTCTGCAAAGATGAAGACAATGCCATCCAGATGATGTGTTGGCCAAGGTAACACCTGAACCAGCTGCGGCTGATCTCTCCCTCACTTTAGCAGAGGTTTCCTTGTCATGGTAGCACATGACACTTCAAGGGAAGAGCCTCAGGGCTTCTTCTCTCCCAGCACTGAAAGAGCTGGTGGCATGTCAGAAACAGCAGGAGAAAGACACAGTGGACTCTAGAGTGCATCTCCCATGCAGATGTGATTCTAAGTGTTTGCTATTGATTTTAAGAGCAAAAAAGAACAAGTCTATTCATTCATCACCTGGGTGAAACATCCCATGGAGAATCACTGTGTTGGCAGAGTCCCTTTCCCCTGTGAGCTGGAGTCAGGCAGTTTTGAGGCCCATACAGCAAGCACTTGCCCTGCTAACAGCAATGCCAGGAGGCACTTTTCTCCTGCAGTTGTGTTTGGGTGCTGGGCACACACAGTGATCTCTCCAGGGAGTGAGACGTGTGAGCAAGGCCCTCACAGCAGCTGGCTCACTGAAATGAAGGTGTCTGTGTGCTTATGGTCTGTGATAGAAACCAGTGCAATCCATGCTGGGAAAATGTAAGTCACTGTAAGAGCACAGATCATTCGATAAGGTGATGACCTTACTGTTACAGTGGCTTTGTAAAGAGGTGATTCCTTAAATCAACTAATCTTCTGTGTCCCTACTTGTTCGTGGGTCTTTGCACATCTTCCAGGGCAGTGAGAGACGCCTTTTGACCTGCTGCAATTAGTACCCCAGCTTAATCGATTTTAGCATTCTCCCAGGTTCCTTTGAGATGAATGGCTCCATCTGCTCATTCAGGACAAAGGTGATTCTTCCCGAGGTGCAGTTACAACTGAGATGAGAGCAGATGTGGGGCAAACCTCACTAGCACAGCACGTGGGAGGGAGAGCTTCATGGCTGCTGCCAAGGGGTGAGAGGCTCCTGGGACTGTGCCATGGCCATGGCCTGCACCCACATTGATCCCAATCATCCCATCTGCTATGGCAGGGATGTGGGGGGCAGCCCCTCTGCCAGTTCAGCCCATTTTCGAGCTGCAGGGGCAGAGGCACTGGAGCTCGCTCTCCGCTTGTGTAACTGCATCCTTCACGTCTCAGTGGCTTGGTTGGGGTCTGGGCAGGCGCACGTGAGCTGAGCTGTGTTTGCTGCTGGAGCCTTGAGGGGAACTGGGAACATCCATGCATGTAAAGCCATCAGCTCCGGAGTGAAACCTCTGCCTGACCCAGTAATCATTGGCAGGGATGAGCAGAGAAACCACTCCTGACAGGCTTTGCCAACCTGGCTTTTTGCAAGGGATGCGTTCAGAGACCTTAAAAACCCAAGGGCTGGGCTCTGGCTCAAATAAATCATTCTCCTGCCTTTGCTGTCATTAGGGAATGTGACGAAGCCACCCCCCAGATGCTGAGTCTCATTTCATCCCATGTAAATCTGCTGATATTCTGGGCCTCAGATCCCCAAATGGTGCTTTCTCAGTTCCTGGTTTGGGCAACAGGGACACAACTCTGCATCTTGCCGAAGGCCCTGAGATGCTGCTTGGTTTTTTTAGGTTGGCTTAGTGCCTGCTTGGGTGCCTGACCTTGCAGGAGGAGGTCTGCCAAGAGGATCTCCAGCCGCTGCTTCTCCAAATGCCACACACGCAGCCTGGCTGGGACTGAAGGAGGGACAGCATGGCTGGGAGGAGATGCTGAATCCAGACCATCTGCCTGACACCAAGGAAATGTTCTCCTGCCCACCATGTAGGCAGAAGTGTTTCTCCTGTGCTGAGGTTGTGATGTGCCCCAGGCCTTGGTCCCTTTCCCATGGTGCCTTTCAGGGCAATTGCTGAGACAGCTGTGGGGCACAGCAGCCAGTGTCACCCTTGGCATGGGCACAGCCACATCCCTTGGAATTGCTCTCTGTTGACATCCTATGGCCCACATACCCTGCCACGGTGTCCCAGTGTGTTCCCTGGTTTCCCTGGGCACAGAAATTGCTCAGCTTGGCATCAGCTCTGGTCACTCAGTGCCACAAATCGTGTCAGCATTCAGTGCCCACGCTGCCTGGCTGGCTCCTGTGGGCCAGTGTTCACCATACGTGCTTCCCCAGCAAGCCTGGGGCTGCCAGGAAAAGCAGAGTTCTTGGCTCTCATTCCGCTCTCTCCCTGAAATCAAGAGACTTTTAACTTCAAAAGAAACAGGCTTGGGACTTGCTGGGAAGGATGCAGCAGGAGCTTGTCCCGGGAGCAGGTTCTTTAGCTGCTGGAGGAGCTGTAGGGCTCATCCTAGCACTCATCCTAGTGCTTCTCCTTCCAGGTGCAAGAGGAGCATGGAGTGACCTGCAAACAGCTCTGTCTGCTTCAGCCTGTCCCTCTTTAACACCCTGGAGCAGCAACAGGACAAGGGATGCTTGTGCATGATTCCCCTTGAGAACTAAGCTAACCAGCCACTGGATGTCATTATTGCTCCAAACCAATACATTGAAGAAACTATTCCAGACCTCTGAAAAAATGTGAATTTTCAGTATTTAAAATGTGCTTCCTGAGGTCACAAATCTATTCACCTCTTCTCCTGCAGCTCTTGTCTTCCCCGGCACAACTTTGCATGCCTGGGGACAGAGTGCCTGGGGTTTGGCACAGGGAGAACACAATCCTGGGTGACCCCTCTGCCCTTCCCGGGAGCTCCTGCACTACCTCTTCATCTGTGGGGATGACATCATGGCTGTTTCTGTAGCAACAGCATTCCTGGGATTGAGCAGGAGGGAGATGTTCCCCCAGCAATGTCCTGTGGGTGCCCCTGGCATGGCCCTGGGCTGGAGAGCAGAGCTGGCAAGTCAGAGGGCTTTTGGCTGGTATCTGATCCAATAAATCAGGGGGAAAAAATTTGTTTCCGTTTTCCCCTGCTTCATCTTTCAGCTGGGGACCCCAGCTGTCTCACTGGACCTGAATTGAAATATTTCGCTGTAGGTTATTTGACCTGACAAACACTTTTCCTGCCTTCTTCCTCCACTTTAAAAATGAGGTCTGACCTTAAAGAAAACTGCCCTTTGAAATCACAGTTTGAAGTTGCATTTACAGAGGGCAACAACTTTCCTCTGCCTTCTTCCCCCAGGGATTTTCATTGCAATTTTCCCAAATTCAGCCTGATTTCGTCAACAGTTTTGGATTCTTGGATTGTTCATTTACTGGCTGGTTTGATATTTACTGAAAACATTTTCCATGTGCCTGGTTTGATGGGAGAGCTGCTGGAAGTAGGGGATCGGGGGTTCAGATGATGCCTGACCCTCCTCTCCCTGAGCTACTCATAGGCCCTCTCCCAGCTCTCCTGACCAAGCTGTGCTGTCACAGCCTCCCATGAGCTTTGAGACAGACTTTTCTCAATATACTGGGAAGTCTTGGGCACCCCATTTGTTGTGTGTATGGTGAAGACTCTATGGGGGAGTGGAGAACAACTGCAGAGGAGGGCCTGTGTTTGCACCGCAGTGCAGCACAGGGCGGAGTGGACGATCCTTGGGGAAATCCTGGCACGATGCTTGCTGGGGAGAGCTTCCATAGAGCCTCACTGATCTGTGCTCTTTCATCTTTATGTGCCTGCTTCTAACTTGCCCTATTTCAGTTATATCCCTTTCATTGGCTTTTCTTCTTTCACCACAGCTGTAAAACAAACCAGGAAAACATCAACTGCTGCAAGCCTGATGTGAAGAAATAATCCTGAAAGAGCAGAGCAGGATGTACGTGGGCTGTGCCTCATCTCTAGCACTACCTCGGGTCCCACAAACAGCTCTGCCCGGCAGCATCATCATCTCTCCCACTGCAAACCATTGCAAGGAGCCACAGCCCAAGGGAAAGAAATCATCCTGCTCAGCCTTGCTCTTAAACTCTTGCAGAGAAGAGCTTGGGATAGGCCTTGGGTGCATGTCGGCAGAAGGGAAGTTGTCTCACAGCCTCATAATAGCTCTCAGCATATGCCTGCACTCCCTGCTTGTTTTGACTTGTGTGGGAATCTTTGCAATCAAAATGATACGACAATTCCAATCACTGACGATCGCTTTAGGCAGGTGTAATTCAAGCTCTGGCTGCAGACGGCTGTCATTTAATTAACAAGGCAAGAGCCAAAATTCTGTGTAAGACTGGGGAAGGCAAAGAGAAGAGCCTGAGGGGGACTTGTGATAATAGAGAGCGGAGGATGCCAGCAGACTTACTCAGAGTTTATCTGTTCCCACAGCCAGGTAATGCTGACATTCCCTGCATCACAGGCAGCAAGGTGTGCTCAGCAAGCTGTGGTGGGCAACACAGTTATGCACTTATGTCAGTCCCAGTTGTGGGGAGTGACTTGAGGACATCACAAAGGGCAACAAGTCTCTTCTTGGTGTTGTTACCAGTTCTAGGAACTCACAGGCTCTGAACCCTCTTTTCTCTTGCTGTTTCACCACTTTGATTTTCTTCCTGGCTCAAGCAGCACTTGCCCTCAGCCCTCTGTGGCCAAGCTCATCTGGGTACAAATTGCTGCAGTTCCCTTTGGCCAGTGGACGGGTGCTGGCCTTCCAGCAGTGCAGAATTTGTTCCTGTCCTGCTCCCTTTGTAGCTGCTCACTTGCTAAGGGTGGTATTTCTTTGCAGTGGTTGTGTACCTTGTGTGCCTCTGCTTTCCATGCTTGCAACCCAGATTTCAATTTTCTACATCTAAAATGAAATTAGTAGGTCCTGGTCCTGCAGCAGGGGAAGTGGTGAGCAGTGGAGGAGGCACTTTGGTCCCGCTTATCTTGAGCAAATTGAGCATGTTTTGAAACTGTTTTCAGTAACTCATGTCCTGATAGTGCCATGCTTCACCTTCTGCAGCACCTGGAGAAGATGGAGCCTGGGATGGGGTCACACATCCAGCCTCTGACAGCAGTGTGGGAATGCTGGTCACACATTCAGCCAGGAGCACTGGTCCCTGGAGCAGTGACTTCCCTTTGGGAGCCTCAAGTGAGGGACCAAGGGAAAGACCTCCTGTGCTGGGAGCTGTTGGGCTGATGGAGGGATTTCCAGTTGCAGAGAGGGCAGGAAATGTCACTCTGTTGTCCCTTGGCCCGTGGGAGTGCCTGTGGGCATTAGTATAACCTTGCATTTGCATGACCCAGAGAATGCATCATGCAGGACCTAATCCAGCTCAACATGCTTGTCCCACTCGGTGTTGTGGCTTCTTGTTTGACATCCCTGAGCTACCAGGATGGCAGGGCCTTGTAGTCTTTTAATTTACTTCTGTCTTGTCAAATGGCTTCAATACTAAGAACCGGGTTTTGGAGAGAAGGGAGATGAAAATCCAGAGGAAATTGCTGGTTTCCCGCAGTGCTGACTCTGAGCTGTTTGATATTCTCTCTTTTTTAAGGTTTGCTTGTTTTAAAGCAACATTAATTGGAAAGATGCTGGAGTGTCAAATAGAAACCACTCCCTGAATAACCTCGCTAATGAGCATGTTATTAAAGCAGGGTTAGGAGCTCCCTAGAGGGCTCTCACTGGATAGGATTAAATTAAAAAAAAAATCATCTAAACTAGAGAGAAAATCTCTGTTAGTCTGCAGTGATGAATATAGAAAAGTCCAATGAAAAATGGCTTTGAAAGGTTTAAGTGTATGTCTTCCTATCTAGGACTAGACTTCTCCATCCCTCAGGGCTCAGTCAAGCAGGGAAGAAGCTTTTAATGAAGCAGAGGGTGGAGGAGTTGCAGCTCAGAGCCTGGCAAGCCCCCTCTCCATGTGGCCACACCCCTGTGCCCCTGGCACTTGCCCTTGTAGATCAGCAAGGGAAGTCCCTGCAGGCCACCAGGGTGGACTGTGTCTCTGCCCAAGCAACATGGCTGGTGGGAGGCAAAGGCCAACAGAGATGGGGATGCTGAGAGCCTGTGCCAGGAGATGAGAGAGTGCCTGTCCTCTCTGCAAATTGCAGCTTTAATCTGACTCCACTGGAGCAGTTTCCCAATAAAGCCTTACGGTGCTCTGACCACTGTGATCCTTCGAGGTGGTGGCATCCACAATTCCCTCTTCATCTACTTCTTCCATAGGTCTGGAGGCATCTCTGAGAACAAGGACACAGCAGTAGTTCTGGAGCAGATGGAGCCTGGAATGGGGTCACACATCCACCCTCTGCAGCAGTGTGGGGATGCTGGTCCCACATTCAGCCAGGAGCACTGGTCACTGGAGCAGTGACCTCCCTTTGGGGAGGGACAGTGAAGGAGTGATTTCATGATTCCCAGTTCCTTCCCTCCTGCTGGAAAGGGCGTGGGAGGATTTAGGACAGGAAAACTGTTCACATACCATCTGAAGACAGGCATGAAATGCTTTAGCAAAGCTTCCCTGCAGGCAACAGCGACTTCCAGAGCAATTCCAGCTTTTTTGTGGCTTGCCCTTCCCGTGAATGGTGGGCAGGTCAGCCCTGCCCCAGCCACAGCAGGGGACTGGCTGGGGAGCTGATTTACTGCACCTGCAGACAAGGAGCTTCATAGCTTAAGGCCATTCTTTGCCTGCATTACCATGGAGCACATTTTTAGGGAAGTTTGGCTGCCTGGGCTGCTCCTGCCCAGACATTTGGGCTTTGCAGGCAGGAGCATCCCTTTGCAGAGGATTTTGTCCATGTGCAGAAGGAGATGTATTGCCTTTGCAAAGCACTGTCTGACAGGCTAATGCAAAACATGCCAGCACCAAGCTGTGACTTGAAACAAAGAGAGGGAAAACACTGTATTTTTATTTTCTCTGCTGCTGCACTCAGTTGGTTTTTTTTTCTTTCTTCTTGTATTGTTTTTTTTTTCTTTGCCTGAGACAGGTATTTGGATTCTCTGTGCTCCCCAAACTCTTCCCCAGGCTGTCTCCGGCAATCAGACAGAGTGACAGCTCTGAAACTCTCCAAGTTAACAAGTTCAAGTGCTGATGATTAACTAGATTCACAAAGTTGATTGGAAAAAAATAGGGATATAAATAAATATTCCTGGAGATATTCCACCCCCTGTAGTCATGAACTTTGAATAATTGGAGGGAATTATGCTGAGTACTAATCAAAAGGGTTGTTTTTTTTTTAATTTGCTAATTACTGCTGGGTTTCATCAGTGTCAGACTCTAATCATCTCAAGACATGTTAATTGACCCTTGGGAGTTGTTTATCTGATGCAGAAAGTTTTAGATGGGGTCATACAAAGAAATGCAATCACTGAGGTTACTTCTTGCCTGCCACTCAGCTGCAGAGAAGAGTTAAAAAGACTTTGGGCCATGAGGATGTGTGCACTGACCTTCCCATCAGCTGAGCTCCAGAATGGCTCCTCGTGGGTACTGTGGCTTCCTCCATCCATTGGGGACCTTCTCTTTCTTGTCCCTTGCACTTCAGTGTCCTCTCTGCAGGCCTCCTCCTTTGTTTTCCACACACAGAGTAACTTTGGTGATCCACAGGCAGTGAGTGCTAACAGTGACATCCCTCTGGGATGTGGCAGTGCTGTAGGACTGTTCTTTCCCATGGTAAGGTCTGCTGGGACAGTTTTGTGGTGCTCCAGGAGTGGGCTGAGGTTCCTGCTAAGGAGTGCAGGCATCGCTGTGGAATGATGTGTGCAGAGAGGAAGGTTTTGGGGTGTTTTCTAATTAAATTCAGATTCAGACCTTTAAATTCCCACATTGCTTCCACCTCCTGAGAAGGCAGTGACCAGCAGGAGGTGGAAGTGGATGTCACACTGTGTCAGACCACCACTGGGATTGCAGAGGGCCTCAGCCTGTCCCTAAGAGCATCTGTGTCATCCCCTCCTCCCACTGAGACAAGGCTGCTGAGGTGCACACTTCAGGGTTGGGTCACCTCTGCAAGCTGTGTGTGTGCAGAGCAGTCTCCTCCCTAAGCTGTGTGTGTCCTTTTTGCCATCATTACCCCAAAATTCACTTCCTGGGCAGTTTCACAGCCTGGCTGCCTCACCTGTCTCATGTCTTATTAATTAAATCAGAGGAGGTGGGAATTAGTGGGATAAGAGGTGGGGCAGTGGGGGGTGGGAAGCACTGAACACAGGGCTGACAGTTCACCAAGGTTCTCAAGGGATTTTTTCAGGAATGCCAACGTTTTCATCATATAATGTTTTAATTAATGACCTTGGTATAAAAATTAGTCTTATGCTAATGAAATGCTCTAGAGATGCAATGCAGTGAAATATCCTCAATACAGAGGCACATAATGTCACACCAGAAGACCTGGGTGATCTCGACATGAGTAGAAGTGATTAAATCCAAGAGTGCCAGCAGTGCAAGGTCGCTCATGTAAGGGCAGATGAGGAGAACTTGTGCTACCAGCTGGGAACTGAGCAGCAGCTCAGGAAAATTGCCTGAGTCACACAATTAATGGTGGGTGACCACACTGCAGAGATGCAACCCGGCCCCAGGATGGGTCTGTTGTGTCCATCTCAGCATCTCAGCAAGAAGTGGATGTAAGCCAAGTATAGGAGGAGTATTCCCAGGTGGTGTGTGACCCCCATGGCACCTAGGGGCACCACCAGGAGCTGTACCAGGCTCTGCACATCCCCTGGAGTCACAACTTTGTGGTGACAGTGATGGAAGGACCTGTGTTCCCATTGCTGACATAATATTTCGCCACCTCTTTTCCAGGATAATTGGTATCATTTTATGAAATGAGGCCTTTATTTCATTGCAGAAAAACACAAACCCAACAGTGATGTGTAGGTATTATTGACTTAAGGCATACATAGGTGTGTTTTTATTTGATCACCCTTATTTTTCTAATTTTCCCCTTCCCGTACTTTTTTTTCCTCTTTATTACATTGCTGGCTGTTGGAGGCCCTTGAATAGAAATAGACTTTCTAGGTAATACTTCTTAATAAAAACCATCATTTATTATTGTTATTCCCTACCAGTAAATGCCCAGCTCCTTCACTCATTTGTTATAAGTCTAGATTAACATCTTTTCTGGCAAGGCTGGACTAGATACCTGAATATGACTGCAGCTGTGTCCTCATCCTGGCTGTGCCCAGCTGTAGGTGTCCTAACAGAGGTCAGGTCTCAGCTACCAACAGTGTGTCACCTGTGGCAATTCCTTGCTGCCACAGCAGGACACTGAGTATGGAAGAGATTTTGTTTCAGGCTCCTGCATTTACCCTGTGGAAGTGAAAGGTGAGAGGCTCCTGACACTGCCTGATCCCACACTCCTTGTTATCCTCAAGTCAAGCTGTGACTTGTTGAATCTCAGCTCAGATCCTACATCAGAAAGTAGAGGTAGAGATGTCTCTGAAAAGATACCTGAGCCGTTGTTTACTGTATTGCCATCTTTTGTGTAAAAGACACAAAAATAACTAATGTCATTAATATAAACATATACTTTAACTACTGTTTAAGGCTGTCACTGGGTTAAAATAATCCCTGGTGCTGCATCCCAAGTGCACGGTAATTATGTGGCGAATCTCTTTATTACAGGGTGTCAATCAAGCGACAACGTAGCTGCGAGTGAAGTCTCTTTGTGTCTCCAGTGATATTCCCAGCATGGAGCTGCATGCTCCATGATGCTTGTGGAGCTCTGCATGCCTGCCTGCCCAGTATGTCTCATTACAAAGTGGCTGTAGGAAGGAGAATTGGGCACAGCAACTGCACTTGGCTTTTGGGGAAGGAAATGGTTCTGCAAAGTATCTGTCCAGCCTCCTGTGTGAAAGGAAAACACACAGAAATACTTGTCCTAATTCTGTGCATCGCCAGGGGATGCTCACAGGCCACTGCACTGCAGACTCCAGCCTGGATGCCCAGGTGGTTGAGGCAGAAGCTGGTCCTGCCTTTGCTGGTCCTGGCAAGCACTGAGCTGCACATGCAGCCCCCCTCACCACAGCTCTCAATGAAGCCTCAGTGGTACTCCCAGGACAGTCTGCCTGCACCACTGGCTGTGATGTGCTGCCTCCCCTTGCATGCACAGGGGGTTCAGGGACCATCTCTTGCCATTCATGTACTGTGACAAATGCACAGTGGCCAGGGACAGTGGCACAGGGCTGGGGGACAGCCAGACCTCGAGTGCAGCTGGCCAGCGGCTCCTGGCATCCCCACGCAAGCGCCAGCGTGGAGGTCAGGGCAGCCAGGTTGAATCTGCAGCTGGGGTCTCTGGACCCCAGGGGGTAGGGTGGATTATTTGGGTTTTGGCTTGGAGGCTGCTATCAGCTGCTGGGATCTCATCTGCAACTTCTGCAGAGACAGAAATCCTCAGGGAGAGACACGGCAGGCATCCTGTGGGACTGCACAGCACCGGGGACTGCGTGGCTGCAATGAGTCTCTTCCTCTCCCACCCTTCCTGGCTGTTGCTCACCAAGGATAAGTCTTCCCTTTGGTTTTCCTCTCCTAGTTTCTCTCCTTATCTACTCCCACTCCCCTGCCCCTCCAGCTTTCAATTCTCCACCTTTCCCTCTAACACCACTTTCCCCATGTCCATGCTCTAATAATTGGCAGGTCAGACAGTTTTTAAGCAGAGGTTATAAAAATAACCCCAGGTTTTTTTCTGTGACCATCTTTCCAAAAGGAGGGCAGGAGAAATGTATTTCCATGTGTTCTTGAGTGAGGCTCAGGCCTGGCAGCTGGGCTGAACACAGGCTGTGTTCTCTGAGGGAAACATGGGTCTGGTGTGGAGCAGTGAGGGATGAGTTGGGTTTGAGCCTGGAGTTACTGCTTTTCCGAGGAGCCTCTGATCCCAACCTGGCCAAGGTCAGAGTTTGCTCTGTCATCTCACCTGTGCATTATCAGATATAGAGAATGGACTTCCTTGTACACAGACCTTTTGTGTAGGACCAAAAATCCCACATTCTTGCTGGTTTGTGAGGGTCTGAGGAACCAAGGATGTGATTTTCTTGGTCCAAATTCCCCCTTCCTCTTGCCTGTGAGGTGGTGGCTGCTCTGCTGCTGCTTCCCACCAGGGCCTGTGTTTCAGCAGCTCTCAGAGGACATGATAGCAAATAACTTTGGGGACTGTTTATGATAAAAAGTGCAATACAAACAGATAATATCATCATACTCCACTATTAACAGGCTTAAATCCCAAGGATGGGGAGAAGCTCCTGTGGAGAGCAGAGCTATCTCTCAAACACTTCTGTTGCAATTTAAAAACACTCCCCAGTCTGTCAAGGCTAATTTCACATCTTTTTTTCTCCAGGGAGTATATTTGTGTTTCTCCCTGCTTGAAGCAGGAGCCCTCTATGCTGATTAGATTCAGCCAGGGGTTTTGGTTATCACTCTCCTCGAGTCCTGATAGAACATGATGGAGAAGAACATGTCAGATGGTCGTACAAACACCATTGAGGCCAAATCAACTGTGAGCTGGGCAGGACATGCTTGCTGAGTGATGTCCCTGTGAATGTGCCACCCAGGGTGGGCACTGGGGACAGCTGGGCAAATTGTCCCTTTCTCTCCATTGCTGCCACAGCAGTCCTTGGCTGGTCTGTATGGGAGAGTCTCACAGGTGAGGCATGAGAGTCAGTAAAAATAAAATAGAAAAGGAGAAAAGTGTGAAAGGCAAAAATCCTTTTCATAATGAATCTGATGTCCCAACCTTTCAGTTTGCATTGAGGGATGGAAATGGTTTTGTCAGATTATTTCTGTGTCTGGGAGGATATTTAGATCCAAATGTGGTTGGTGTCTTGACTGGGCTTTTTCATTTCAATGGCCCTTCTGGAAGAGCCACCTTTTCATGCATTAGGTTCGGTTTCTGCTTTGAACAGTGACTCACTGAGCCTTAACCTGGGTCATCCCTGGTGATGCACATGAAGGCAGTGGGGATGGCAGGGATGAAGACTGAGTGGAAGGATGTCCTCAGCGGGAGGAATAGGGACAGTAAAGACTGAGGAGTTGTGCTACAGCTACAGCCCTGTAGTGCCTTTGGGAGAGCATCTTCAGCTCCCACTGCTTACTTTCCTGCCAACACCTGCTCAATGCACGACTGGGCCCCAGTTCAGACACCTCTTAGTTCTGACTGGTTTTAAATCACTGCATTTCCCTTCTCCATTTCTTTTACAGTGGGGGCTTTACCCCACTCAGCATCATTTCCCTGCTCATCTCCGGCTCAGACAAGGCAGGAAACGTATTTTCAATGTATTAATTAAAATGTCTTTGCAGCAGAACATCTGCATGGAGAGCGATAGATCACCGAAGTGTGCGTGTGCGCGTGTGCCTGTGCGTTGCAGGCTTCCAGATAACGCATTGCTTTGCATAATTTATTCCAGCCAGCACAGCAATAATTTTCATAGCCTGTGATCTTCAAGTATGCGATTATCAATCTGCAGCCTGGCTCCACGTGACCCCAGACGTTAGATTATCCCCAGATAAAGGAGATGCGGGACGTTTGGCTCTTCATCACCTCTGCCCAAATGGTTGTATGGGATAAGATCAAGCACTCTTTTGTTAGATCCCACCATGCTGAAGCAATGGATCTTCTCAGGTATTCATCACTGTCAGCTATTTTGGGAGAGGATGGTCTTTGCCAATGATGCTATTCAATTTCCTGATTGTTCAGCTCATATCGCTTTAGCTTGAGAGATAATAAGATGGAAACCAGAGACTTCCCAGTCAATAAAAGGAAACCTCAGAGGCTTTTTTGGTCTTGCATCTGTCATACTTTGTTGATATTTTAGCTGCCGAGCATTTGACAGCTGGTTGTAAAACTCTTATTTCTTCCTCTGAGAGAATTAAACTAAGAACATTTAATTTATTCCATGGAGGTTTCCCCAAGTGACCTGTGGAACAGGTCCCTTTCTGGCTGCTCGGCCAAAACTGGAGGGATTTGGAGCTTTCTTCATCAAGGGTGAAAAAAAAAGTGATTTGATTACCTCTTCCCTTCCTTTTTTTATCATCAAACTGATTTTGTGTTTTCCAGCACTGGTCCTACCTCCCATGAGTACCACAAGCCACCGCTGGCATCTATGGGGCCAGCCTGGCCCTGCCAGTGGCAACCAGCATCTCCTGAGTGGAGATCTTGATGCAGGATTGCACTGGGGTCCATCCATCTCCAGGCACTGGTGCAACTGGGAATGGCAACTGGGAGCATTTCTCCAGCAACAGGCACATGGTGCTCCCCCATCAGCACGGTCAGACACAGAGGTGGGTGCCCAGCACCACCACTGGGGACGTCCCAGCCTGTTTAGCTGGTAGGACATGAATGGGCTCATGGTTATTGTCACTAATCAATATCAGGGGAAGGCTCCCTTAGCTGTGCCAAGGGCAGGCAGCTGCTCAAAGCAGCACAGTAATTATGTATAACTCAAGTAATTATTTTTGTCACATCTTCCTGGCAGGAGAAGACCATTTGTGGGCTGGGTTTAGCTACCTTCCGCAACATGCCTGTGTCTTATTTATCCAGAACAATACGCTCAGTGTGATTTTTCTGTCGTCTTTTTCCTTTTAACGTCGTTTCCAGCCCACACTGCTTTTAATTTGGTGAGGTAAATTGAGACTGGGAGGGGAAGCTGCAGAAAACCTCAAAACTCCCATTCTCTGAGCAAAACATTCCCCTGGGATCTGACGGCACTGCTGAATAGCTGGTCCTTCCCTTCCCAAGGGGCTTGTGAGTCTCAGTGGAGACAAATGCTATTTTGGATGGCTGTAGTCACTGCACGGCCTGGGCTCGCCGTGGGATCTGCTCACAGCTCTGGAGCCTTCCCAGCAGCTCCTTCCTTACCTGGGGACCTCTGAGTCAGCCCCAGTGCTGCCCTGTTTTGAATGTTGTGTCAATAAAAGGGACATTACCAGAGTGCTGCCTTTGGAGTCCTGGTGCTGGGCTGGTGTGGATGGAGAGTTGTTCCCCACACTCAAGGGCGCACTCAGCGTGCCTGGACCCAGCTAAAGAAGATGAAGGATTTGAAGGTCTCCACTGCTGGAATCCTGGGGAAAAGGAAATGCACCATGTGACTCGTTCTGAACCCATTTCCCTTGCTGAAAGTGCTCGTGTTCTCCTGGATCTCCAATCAGCCTTAAAATAGGAGAAGAAGCTGAGATGGTGTCATTAATCCCAGATTTGGTGGATTAAATAGCTGGATTCCCATCGGAATTTCTAATTTGTTCACTGCTATCACCCATCTTCGGCTTTTTTCTGCTTTTCAGCGCCAAAGAGTTTAAGTGTCCACAGTTGAGACATAACCAGTCCTGTCTTGCAGCTTTGCCTACACATCTTGGCTATTCTCTCCTTTCTCCCTATCTGCCTTTGGCCCAAAACACATATGACCCTTAATTAGCCCTAAACAGTGCAGGTGGCCATGCACAGGACCCAGTAGCCAGTCTCCATGCTGGCAGTCAGACATGGTATTGCCATTTCCCCTTGTCATGGACATCTAGAAAGGTCCTGATGAGGTTTCCCTGTCTGGATTTCGCACCCCTCACCTGTTGCACCCACTGTGAAGTTACACAGCTTTGAAAGGCACACTCTGTTTTGCATGGGGACAGCCTCCAAGTCTGCTTAATACATGAGTGCTCACTCAGAGGTGTCCTTTCATTTACTGCTTTCACCATCAGCAATCTATAAAAGTATAGGGTGCCTTAGGGAATTACTGCCTTTAACATCTTTTTGTCAGTATCAGTGCAGCTGCTTCTGGTACAAAAAAGCTTCTCCCAGCCCCCTCCCCACCATGTCAGAGCATTGCCCATCCTTTCTTTCTTGGCTTTCCCCCTCCTCCTTCCTCTTCCTCTGGGTCTACTTGCAAAGTGTTTGCTATAACTATTGAAATGGATATAGTGGCAATTTGGGGAGAAGATGCTGTTTAAAGCTCTTTAATTTAAAGGATGCTAATTCACTCCACTCCACAATCGGTTGAGTTATCCAGCTACGTGGAAACATCTTTTTCTGCGAGTGTCAAATAGGAGGATGATGTTCTTCAGTCTATATTTAGAGACTTTGCTGAGCCCATGGCCCACAGTGCATCCCACAAGGACAGTTGGAGGAGCAGAGAGCTCACAGAAGGCAGAGATTCTTTGGGGCATGATCCACATGGAGCTGGGATCCTGCTGGGGATCCTGTAGCCCTTGCTGGGGCTCCCTAGGGCCAGCCCCTTTTTCTGAAAATTCTGCTTTGTGTCTTCTGCTTGGGACCACAGAACAGTGGCAACCTGAGGTGCGCTGTGTTTGGCAGCCAGGGATCAGGGTGAAGGCAGTTGTTGGGAATAATAAGAATCTTGGCTACAGATCTCCATCCCAGGTAGGGTGCTCCAAGGGCTGTAGTTAACCCATGTGAAAAATTGGCTGGAGACCTCCTTGCAAACCAGGTTCTGCCTCCAAGGCAAGCTGGATAAATAGCTCTTCAAGCCAGGGGGGCAGCTCCAGAGAGAAGCCACAGGGTAATTCCCTGTGTTTGAAAGATCCCTGCAGTTACCATCCCAAATGATTCCTGTCCTGTGCCCATGTGTGCTCCGTTATCTCCCAGGCTGATCCATGTGTCCGCACACAATTGCTCTGCAATCTCCCCCCGTGTGATACTGCAGGATATTCCATTGCATTAGCAAGTTGAACATGTTTTTACTGCCCAGTGTCTCTCCATGCAATATTTCACTGTCTCCCTGGCTATTATCCTGGCGGCACAAAGTCCCCTTGAAATTCATGGTGTAAGGCGCCCATTTGTTTCCTTTGAGCTTTGCAGGGTTGTTCTATGCAGCTTTATGCATATCATTTTTTTGCTATGCAAAGTGAGGGTAATGACTTTACCTGCTCTCTTTCAAAGCACTGAACAAAGCCTGTCCCCATGCCGTAGACTGATTTTGGAATATTTGTTCTAGGGTTTGAGAGGGATGAATCAGAGCTCTTAGGGAATGTGCAATCTGATGCTCTGTAAATAAAAAGAAAGTCATGCTGCATCTACATGTCTCCAAGGCAGGCGTGTGCTCCCTGTCAACCTTTCTTGCTGGAATCAGCTTTAGGGATGGCTTTGGCAAAGCTGAATAGCTTCATTTTAATGACAGCCCTGGAATAGTATCATTTGGTTTGGCCAATGCCACTGACAAGCCTTGAACTGGCTCTGCCTTTTGAGGGACAGATGATGCCCCTCATGCATTACAGGGTGAGACTCCTCAGGCAAAGGGTCACTGGACAAGGGATCATGGACATCAGGAGTGTGGGAGAACTGAAGGCACAGCAACAAAGGAAAGGTTTTGCTGTGAAGACTTTCAGACCCAGGCTGACTTGCCTCCACTGTCACCCCAAAGGAGATGAAACCTCAGGTACCCATGGCATGGCTTTGATGTCTTAAATGAGGCCCCCCAATCAGTTACCATTTGTGAAAATGGGGGTCATGATGTCTGTGCTGGGATCTGTGCAGTGCCAGGAGGGCAGAGACAAGACTTCCCTCTCCATATGCTGGTGTTTGGGCTAAGCACACAGGGTGGCTTTTGGACATTGCCCTGGGATGCGTGGTTTGAAATGTGTGTTTTGCTGGGCCATGACCCCAGTTGCAACTTGAAGATTTGGTGACAGACTCCTTGGTTGGAGCACACCCACAAGCCACGAGTTGTTCTCCAAAGAGACTTGTGAATAGCACCTAACAAGCGCACCAGAGAATATCTAATTTTCTTCACGGACAATGTGTGTATGACAGAGGAAAAAAAGAAAGACAAAAATTTTAAAAGAAATTGCTCATTTTGAATTATTTACTCTGTCTACTTTCCTGGAGGCCCCAGGAGGAAGACGCTGTGTAATCTGCATTACAATAGCATGTCAAGGTATCCAGAAGGTCCAAAAGAAACCATCAACAGTGGGATGAGTCCCCTGGGGCCCTGGTGAAGGACATCCAACCGTGCTGCACTGAATCCAGAATCACAGATGTAGGATCCCTTATGTTCCACAGGGATGCAAGCACAGTAGGGAGACAGTGATCAGCATCCACAAGGATGAATTGGACTAAATGAAGCCCATTTGCAGACTTCAGTGGTCAATACAAGCAGCACACAATGTAGGGAAGTGTCTCTGCTTTGAGAGGTGGGTGAGCAGTGTCTGCATGACAACTGCCCTGACCTCATGGACATCCCCTCAGCTGCCAGGCCCAGCAAGTATAGGTAGAACTAGAGATCAAACCAGTCCTGGATGTCTCCACCAGCTCCAGATGGTGAGCAGAGCAATTCATGATGCACAACCACTCTGCACCTGGGCCGTGGGCTGGCAGGAGTCTCCCGTTCCCACTGCCATCACCTTTTGCTGACTTTCATTGACTTCTTGAGAGTTTCAAAGTCAAAACTGAAAAAGGAACTCAGAACAAATGCGGACCTATAAAAACACATCCAAGCTGCCAAGTCTACAGCAGATGTGATTTGCAATGGATGAGGTATTAACACCCTGAAAAATTGGAGTAATGATGTGCAGTAATATTTGTCATCACCAAGGCTGAGTATGTTAAACAAAAATGTTCTGAAATGCAGCTTCTGCCTGAGCCTGGTAACTTTCCCAGATGTAAATATCGCACTAGTTTTCCAAACATTCTCTAAATACCATAAGGCCTTAGTCCACTTACAGCACTAACAGCCCATAAAATGTCATTTTTTGTTTTCTAATTAATCTGATGATTTTTAGATAGGATTTGACAACAGCAGTGAAAAAGCATCTCAGGCTGAAAAAAAAAATCCCTTGGATGTCAAATCACCCACAACCATGCTGGTGCATTGCTGGGAACTGCACAGCAGCATCCCCTCATCCTGCAGGATGGTGACTCTTGGTGGGGCAGATCTACTCACCCTCCAAGCCAGGGGACACCAGCCAGTCTCGTAGGGATGTGAAGGAGGAGATCATGCCCTTCCCACAAGGATTATCCTCCCTTTTTTCTGTCAGTACATTGTGCACATGCCCACTACAGAGAGGGGAGCTGAAGGCAGCGCCCTTGCGGGAGTGGAGCAAGGCTGGTTGGATTTTCACCCTCTGGGTAAGGTGGGTTGTTGCTGTTACGGGTCTCACTGCAGGGATTGAGGTGCTTGGGATTTTTAAGATACTTGAAGCCACTGCTCTTGGGGGACATGAATAGTATAACTAAGCAAAGTACACTAGACCTCCATCTCTTGCCCACGTGGGGTCCCATGAAGGCCTGGTGGGCACCTCTGACTCTCAGCCAGGCTCTGCACACAGCCAGGCACATGGCTGTCACATCGTCACCTTCCCTTCCACACTCCCCAGTTTTGGTGAGCGCTTTCCTCTCTACAAGGACAGCAGGTTGTCACACTCACTGTGACACAAGGAGAAACCAGGAGAAACCTGCTGCTGTGGGCACTGCATGGGAACAACTCAATCCCTGCCCTGAGCTAGGACAGAAAAGACATCACTTACCCAAGGTCACACTGTGTTTCCTTATCTAACTCAATACCTCCCCGTTCTGCTTGGGCAAATGGAGCAGTGCCCAGCCAACCCTCTGTCCCTTGGCCAGCATTTCATTCCAGGTGATGCTCCACAATGCAGCAGAGCTCTCATTCCCACACCCCTTCCACATCTTGTGGGAAGCTGCCAGTGTTTTATTAACCACCTCTCCCTCCTGTACCACTTGTTAAACTGGGTTAGGACTGCTGGAGCCTGCTGTGTTAGACATCCTCTTCTGCTGGTGGAGGGGAAGGGCCCGCAGAGGCTCTCCTGACCCCAGACACCTTTCTCACAGCACTCCTCCCGCCATCTCGCATAAATAGATCAGTCATCCCAGCATGGCTACGTCTTCTTTTACTCCTTCCTGTCTTTAATAATATTATCAATGTCTGGTTTAGATTTTTACTAAATATAGGGGCCAGAGTCTGGACTGGCGTCACTTCCACCCAGAAGAACTGGAACAGCTTGCTCAGAAGTACTTACTCCTTTTATTAATTTATCTTGGTTTGCAAAGTTGTTTGATTGCACCAAGTCTTTGCACTCCCTGTTGACATGGCAGCTGGTAGAAATGATGCTGCTTATAGCCTGTCCTTGATCCACGGGTGAAGCTTGAGGTTTTTGGGGGTGCCTCTCCCAAAGAAGCCCAGAGGAGCTGGAGCACCATGTGCCAGCAGGCAGCAAATCTGCAAAGAGCCTTTGGCAAATCTTCTCTCTCCTCACTGCTGGTCTCCATGGGTGAAGACCTCTAATGGAGTGCCAGTGGCATCCATGTCCCCTCTGGGTGATTCTTCTTCCAGCTGCCAGGAGTCAGATACAGCTCCAGGGCTGGCATGAGCCTGCAATGTTTGTGGCTGGCCCAGGGTCTGTGTGGCACCGATGTGGGGGCTGAAGCCTAAAACACCCTGCTCCTGGCACCAGGAGAGACCTGACAGTGTCCATTTCCTGCCCATAGAAATCAATCTGTTCTTTCTACAGCAAAGACAGAGGAGGCATGGGACCTCTTATCCCTCACCTTCCCAAGAAGACAGGTGACCCCAGAGCCACCCTCATGGTGGCCCCTGCTATTTCATATCACTGCCTATGCATTTACTGGTCCAAAGCAATTTCAGGAACTCCTTGACTCCAGGGCCTCCCATACAACCTGGGAGAATGGGATATCCCTGCTCCAGGGAGGAAAGGGTCTCCCATGCTTCAAGGGCATAAGCACAGGTGGTGATGGAGAAGGGGAACGGACAAACCTCAGAGCAATCATTTCACCCAAGAGACCAAGACTCAGAGCCTCCCCAGTGGGCTGGGGACCAGGTCACAGCTGTGGAGCAGAGAATGCTGGATCCATTCTCCATGCCCATCCTCTCCATCATGCAGGGTGTCTCCTGCATTTCCATGGGCATTTCCCTGGGCTGTGTGTCTAATGCAGCCGAGTGCTCTGCCAGGTTGCCAGCTGCCATTTGGAGAGGGGCCATTGCTTGCCTGTTCCCAGGCTGTCTCCCAGCTCTATTACTCCACGCTTCAGGTTTTTTGGCTGTGGTGGTGTTGGTGTTGTTGCTATTAAATTGAAAGGAGTAAAATTTCTGTCCTGCACCCACCCTTCCACCTGCAACCTTCTTGCAGGGCTGCAAAAGGAAATCGCTGGCTAGGAGGCGGTTTTGGACGTGACTTGAGGCACCTTGAGCCGTCACAAGAAACTCACAGGCCAGTCCTTACCTCAAATGGCAGTGCCTGGGGAGAGAGAAGAGCACTTCTGTTCCAAGGGCCGGCTCAGTGCCAGCCACACTTTAATCATCCTGATTAAAGGTGTGTTGTGTTGCTAAAACAGCATAAAAAACATCCCAAAATGGGGAGGCGGGATGGCATTCCCTGGGACAGGTGAAGGGTGGTCTGAGGCAGGAGGATGCCTGGGAAGGGCTGAGCACAGGGGCTGGGGACCCCTGGGAGCTGTGGGTGGGGGTTCTGGTCCAGCCCCATCACTGTCACAGCTCTCCCAGCCAGTTTCTCCCAGTCCCCGTGCTCCCAGCATCACCTGGCACTGCCCAGCTGGCACCAGTTTGGCCCAGGGAGGATCAGATTTGGTGTGAGGGGTGGGGTGGCTGTGATGCACCCATGGGGACACACAGAGATGTTCACACAGACACGTGTAAATACAGACACGCAGACACACAGACACACAGACACACAGACACACCCCGGTCCCTCCTGCATTCCCCCCGCCGCCTGTCACACACACACACACCCCCCCCCACACACACCCCAACATACAGACACACACCCCAACACCCTCACACCCCCACCCCCTCCGCGTGTCCC
>VZRZ01000914.1:0-21587 GCA_013398175.1 Climacteris rufus | reverse complement strand
GGGGTCCCCAGGCTCGGCCGGGGCTGCTCCCGCCGCCCTTCTCCCCGGGGCGGGGGGGAGATCGGGACCGGAGCAGTTCCCCACGGCCGGGCCGGTGACGCGGAGCCGAGAACACCTCTGGCCCCTCGGCCCGTGTTCTCCCTTCCGCCCATGGGGGATCCCCACTTCGGGGTCTCCCCTCCGCCTGCGGGGTGCACCCGAGCCGGAGCATCCCCGGGGCAGCCCCTGCGGCCGCCGCTGCAACTGTTGCCTGCGGGAAGCCCCGGTGCTCCGGCGGAAGAGCCGGTGCCCCGGGCAGTAGCGTCGCCCCGGGGCCAGGGGTCTTCCGCCCGGGTCGCCACAGCGCCGCACGGAGCGCTCGGGCAGGGGGAGGGTCTCACCCTCACCCCAAATAACCCTGGAGGCTCCGAGGCTTGGGGTGGGAGCTGTGGGAGAGCCGCTCCCCGGCTCTGCTCCCCCCGCCCCCCCAATCCCTTCTGCATTCCCACGCCGGCAGTTGGGACCTGCTTCCCCCCACACGCGCTCCTTCAGCGGCTATTTCTGTCCTCGCCAAACGCGCCGCACATAGAGCTTTAATTAAAGAAAATTAGTGGAGGAGGGCGGGGGGTGTCCGTGCTCCGGGATGGGGGGGCCGGTCCCCGGGACCTCGCCGGGTGCGACTGCCGTCGCTGATGGTTCGGGGGAGGCGGGGGGCAGGTGCCCGCCTGCGAGTTTGAGCCGCTTTCGCTTCTTTTGTTTTTTGGTTTTTGTTTTTTTTTTTTTTAAGAAAAGGGCGGCGTGGGGAGGGGGGGTGCGGAGGACGGACACAAGACGACGCGGGAACGTGTTCCTGCCCGGAGGGTGTATTGCAGTTTTAATTATAATGACAGATGTTGCTGTAAAGTTCCGTCTCGGTTCCTGAATGCAGGCAGAGCACGGAGCATCGGGAAACTCGGCCGTCGGACCGGGCACTCGCCCGACGGCGCAGCCGGTGTTAAGCCGCCGCCGGAGTTGCCAAAGAATTTTCTTGGTTGCGTTTTAAATGAGGCTTGGCCGGGGCTGGGGGTCCTCGGGGCGGCGGCGGTGCGGTACCCGGGGATGCCAGGGCAGTGGGGGACAGTCGTCCCTCCCTCGGCAGGACCCCTCCAACCAGCGTGAACCCCCGGCAGTCCGCAGACCTCGTCCCGCTCTATGTGGAGCGGGGCTGCTCCTCCCGTGCGCGGCGGGACCCGACGGGCAGCCGCGTCCCGGAGCTGGGGAGATGCCGGCCTCTCGGGGCGCCTCCCCCGCAGCCCTTTCCTCCTCCAGCTCTCCCTGGACAGAAACCTCCGCACCCTTGCTCATCCTTGCCTTTCCGGGCCGGGCAGCCCGGGGGACCTGCGGAGCTGCCCACGTCCAGGCTGTGATTTGCAGCCCCGGGAAAGCCCCGCGGAGGGAGGGGACGGGGGGGGACTGGCATCACCAGGCTCCCCCGGGGCAGAGCCGCCGCTCCCGCCTCCCCGGCCGGGGACTCGCCTCCGCCCGTCAGCTTCGCGCGTTCCGCCGCCGGTTCGCGCTGGATTAAATATTTAGAAGTTTGCAGCGGTGAATAAAGCGATCGTTAATAGAAATTGATGGCACCGATGCAAAGGGGGTGGCACCGGCAGTAGGAACGGCGCGGCTCAGCGGGAGCGGGCGGGGCGCTCCTGGGAGGGTTTTTAAGGGGTTTCACCCCAAGTTAAGGGTTTATCGCTCCGAATGCTCTGGCAGCGCCCAAACCCGGGAGCCGCTCTTCACATTTCCGACGATGTCTTTAAAGGGGAAAAAGCGGTTTTTTCCGCCCTGCCTGCCTGGAAAGAATAACCGTGTGCCTGTGCAGAGACGAGGCAATCCGCTCGAATTTAGCACCTAAAATACCCCCGTCAGCACCGCTCGCCGTGCTGCCTGACACCGTGCAGGGAACACGCCCCTCCCCCCCCCGACCCTTCGGGCTTGCCATGGCATTCCGGGGCAGTGGGCGGTCGGGTGCTGTCGGTGGGGAGCGTGTCCCCAGCCCCCCGAAGTGCAGCGCTGGGCAGTGGGGGGACCCCCGTCCTGGGGAAGGCTGGAGCAGGGATGAAGTTTTCCTGATGACCTGGAGGAGCGAGCGGCCCCCGGGATCGGGGCGGCCTCCCCCGGGAGGGTGGGGGGGCAGGGGGCAGGCGGGGTGGACGGTGCCCGGTGGCCGGTGAGCCCTGGTCCCCCAACCCGGCTCCGCCGCCCCGCTCCGAGCTTGAGTCAGCGCTTCTGTCAGCGGCGGGGATGGGGCAGCGCTCGGAGGGGCGGGATGCGGCTCTGGCGCGGGGGCGGGGGCAGCGGGGGAAGGGGGGGAAAGACGAGCTGGGATGGGATGGAGGGACGAGCAGAGACGAAAAGAAGGGGCGAGGGCTCCCCGGGGACCAGACGGGAGTGCAGGCTCGCCCGCGCTCGCTCCGCAGCATCCGCTGCTCGGCGGGAGCCAGCTGCGATGGGCAGCGCCTTGGCGTGGGGGTGAGGAGAGCGGAGGGCAGAGCGGAAAGCCCTGGGGCCGACCCGACGCCCGGTGACGGGTGCCAGAGACGGTCAGTGCCCCCCAGGGCGGGTCGGTGCCGTGCCCACGCCCGCCCACCCCCCGCACCCCGTGCTGGGGGACGCTCCCCCGGGCCGCCGCTGCCCACGCGTGTCCCAGCCCGGCCGCCGCTCCGGGCTGGGGCAGCGCCGCTCTGTGACAACAGAAAGTGGCTGGAAAGGGGCGAGGCGTCACACGCTCTGCCTCCGGGAGGCAGGGAAAGGCTGAGGGACCGATGGGAAGGCATGAATGAATGAATCTCCATAAAGAGCCCCAAGCAGCAGGGAGAGGGAGAGAGGAGGAGGAAGGAGAGGAGGAGGAAGAGCCAGAGCAGGGCAGGCAGCAGCAGACGTGACGCCGGCAGGTAAGGGGGTGCCGGTGCCGCACGGCCCCGCGGTGCCCGGGATGGCAGGCTGGGGGGCACAGCCAAAGGGGGACAGGAGCTACCGGGACCCTGCACAGGTTTGGTTTTTTTTTTTTAAGGGAGAATGTTTTCCTCCTGACTTCTTGCAAAATATGGAGTCCCTAAACTTCCCAGGGCTCCTTTCCTCCCCCGCGTCCGCCGGCTTTGGAGGGCTCCGGGCTGAGCCCGGCGGCCGCTCCCGGCGGGGACCGGCACAGGCGGCCGGACCTGCCCTGCACCGGGGCAGCCCCGATCGGGCCCGCCTGCCCGGTGGCAACTCAGCTCGGCCAGGCGTCTGGAGTTACCCTGCCGGGGGTATCCAGCTTCTGCCACGGCCCCTCTGCTTTGGAGGCTCAGTGGGGAGCTCTTCTTCCCTCGGTCGCCGTCCCCCTTCGCAGCTCCGTCCCTGCCGTGGTTACATAAGGCAGAGGAGCCCGTAGCCAGCGCTGACGCGGGCCGGATCATCAGGATCGCACCCAGGGATGCCCAGAGCTGAGCCCAGGCTTGTCCGGCTGCTCGCCATCCTCTGCCGCCACTGCCCCACGGCCCGGACTGAGCCACCCAGTGCCTGTCCTGCCTGCTGCGGGGACTGTGCCGGGGGTCACGCAGGCGGGGGCACAGGTACACCCATACACACACCCCCCTGCCCTGCTGTCTGCCCTTGGCGCTCCCGCAGAGCTGCCCCGCACCGCCGCCGCTGGAATGCGCGTGGTCCTTGGTGCGCCCGTCCGCTGGGGCAGCCTGGCTCCCGCGGATGGGCCGCGCCGGAGCGATGCTCCCTGGAAGTGTTCGCACACAAACACGGCGCTGTGGGCAGCACACGGGTCACGCTCTCGCACACACGTGGGGAGCTGCTGGCCATGGGCTGCTGCTGGCCATGGGCTGCTGCTCGCCAGTGCCCGCACAGGGGTGCTGGGTGCTCCCTTCGTGCCGGACGGGGCCGGCTCCCAGCCCGGGCGGGCGCTGGGAACTCTGCCGGGAACGCTGCAGGCCTGGCAGGGCAGCCCTGGCTGGCTGCGGTGGGCGGCTCTGCGGCTGCCCGCAGCTTCCCCCTCCCTGACCGAGGTGCTCCGAGCAGGGATCAATAATGCCTTTCTGATTGGCTTCAATTCCCCATTCAAAGTAGTCACTGCATTAGGACTTGATTTTTCTCCTCTTTGACTCCTGGCCAGATTAGATTGTGAATTTGGCTGATTTCGAGCTACTGGGGGAGGGAAGAATCATACAGCGAGTGAGAGAGAACTGAAATATCCTACAGGATCCCCTGGAGGGGAGAGAAATCAGGTCTAGATAAGAGCTTGTTCTCCCTGTCTGGCTAATGCTTCCCTGTTTGATGATCAGAAAACACAAGATCTAACCTCTCACCAGGATGCTTAACTATGAAAGGTCAGGCTCTTGGCTTGTTCTAGGTGCAAGGCTTGTTGTTGTGAGCTGTGGATTATGTATTCCGGTTCTCCTGTCGTATGCTAAATATAAGAGGGCACAATGCGTGTAAACAGGAGGATGTGGTCAGTGCTTCTGAGGTTTACGAGGTGAGCTCTGGATGTAAGGCTGAGATTGGAGAAATTGGAATGGGAACAGGACACGCACTCCATGCCGTGCAGAGCCCAGAGCTGTCCCATCTGTTTGTCAAGTCTCAGCCCCATCCTTGGGCCGTTTTTTCCCATACTTATTTCCCCATGTCTGTGCTGGGGATAAGTGAACAGGTTGTGGCAGTGAAGCCCTGCGTTCCAGAGGGACACGGAAAGCAGCACCCAGGAGCATTCCAGACACGCTGGTCCGGGTGCTCTTCCCTGCCGGCTGCTCCGGGGCCGGGATTTCACGCTGAGGAAAAGCCACAGCAGCACAGCACCGCCCGCAGCGCCCCAGCTGCCGGCACTCGCTCTGAAATTGGTGTTAGCTCCAGGTGAAGCAAAAGCCTGGCACTACGTGGTTTCTCAGCAAAGGGCAGTGGGGGTCTGCTGGAGCAGAGGGACTTGGGAAGGAGCTGTTACAAGGCAGTGAGGAGCCTCAGGAGCAGAGGATGTGGGGCTGGGGACTCACTGCAGGGAGGCCGTGCTGTTCTGGGCCGTGGTGGAGTCACCAACAAGGCTGTGAGGGGAAGGGTAGAGGAGAGGGGAAGCTACTGTGGAGGTTGTAAAGGGGGCATGAGCAGGGAACACAGCCTTGAGCAGTGTTTGGCATGAGGTGGTGCAGCTGCTGGATTTTCTTGGTCTTACCAGCCCAGGGCTGGGGAGGGTTTGAGTGAGCCTGATGTCAGGACAGCACTGGGGCTGGGTACACAGAGATGTGATGGTCAGCAGTAAACTGAGCCCAGGGGAGGCTGGTGGGGAGGAGAGGAGTTGTGTGGATCTTGGTGGGACAGCTATGGAGCCAAACATGGCCCAAACAGCAGGTGAGGAGAGCTGTGAAAGCAGTAGGGCTCTGAGGCCCCCGGGACTGGAGTGGAGACCCTGAGCCTTGGTCCCATGTCTGCTAAAGCCCCATCAGAGCGGGGACAGGGGCTCGGTGTGGAGAAAGAGGAGGAGAGCATGAAATACTTTGTGTGGTGTTGTTTGGCTGCTGGAGCGGTGAGTGTATGTACCTAGCACAAGGGTTGTCTGGGCCCCTGAGACATCCCTGTAATAGAAGCAAATAATAGTAATAAATACCAAAGAAAGGATCTGTGGGAGTTAGCTCCAGGTGAGGGGGACCTGGAGCCTCCATGCACCATGAGGAGCTGGGGCAGGAGGGTCTGGGGGAGGCGGCACTGAGGGTGCAAGGGATGTATCAGCCTGGTAAGGGAGCTGGAGGGACACAGCAGGAGGCTGAGGAGGTGGAGATGGGAGTTGGTGTGGTTATGGCAGCAGCCTGAGAGAAAGCTGTGTGTGTATAAAAAAACACCTCAACAAACAAAAAAGCCCCATATCAATCAGGGAAGGCTTAAATCTGTCATTTGGGGTTGCCTTCTGTACCACCTGGTCTGGTCCTCCGTGCAATGTGAGGTTCAAGGAACAATTCAAGATGGCCCAGTGGCCGAAGAGCCACTGCTCCTGAGGAAAGTGCCCTGCTAATGGAATTGTGGCCAGCTCCCTCAGGGAGCAGAGCATCCCACATCTCTGCCCTGGGAGCCTGAGCTCGGTGTCCTCTTGGGGACTGATGAGGGAGAAGTGGGGTCCCACACCTGTGACCACTGTTCCTGCTGAGTGGGGTCCTGGCCCACCTGGGGACCAAACCATCAGGGGTTTGTTCAAACACACACATCGTATGTGTTCAGGGCTCTCAGAAAAGCCAGACTCTGCTGGCTTCCCCTACCTCTCTCTCCTTGATGCTTAGAGGGAACCAGTGGGAAAATCTCCAAGATCTGGGTTTTTTTATTTCCTATTCCAGCTTTTCTTTATGAGCTGGACAAGGGCAATCTCTGAAGCTCATTTGTATTTTTAAATCTGTAGGAATAAATGTATGGAAATGTATGTGTTTTACTGTATCAGCTGCTATCAGCTTTTAACTTTATTACAGTAAGTGCAGAGTTTTTTGTGGGCCAAACTCATTCATTGGATTTAATGGAGTTAAACTGCAGGCAGATTTGGCTACCTGTTTGTGTATATCTTTTTAAAATGGACAGGCAGAGATCATAAAATTTTATACTCTCTATGGCATCTTTTAGGGAAAAGTCTTCCAATATGTTTTATAAACAGCATGCAGATTTTGCTACAGTGTGTGCTCATACCTAACTATGAGGCACTTTAGTGCTGCTTCTTTTTTCCCTTTCCCAGAGCCATGTGTATGGATGTGAACTTGGATTTGCCTGCATTACTTTCTTGTGGTGCCTTCCTTACAAATATCTTCAGTGGTTTTAAACAATTTCACTGTATTTGTTTCTTTCTTTCTGGTGTATTTGTATCTCTTCCTAGAAATGGTAGTAAGAACCCTAAGCCTTGCTGTGAAGGGTTCCAAATGAGGGAAGAAAAATGTTTCTAAAGCCTCTTGCTAAATACCCAAAGCATTCCTAAACATTCCCAGCTGCAAATGCACAATCTCAGGACCTTTTATAGATGACTTTCCCCCCCACCTTTTTCCTGAGATACTGTTTTCTTCTATTTTCACCATGTGGTGATACTGGTTTCTTGACCTATTCTGGGCCAGGTTTAGATCCTGCTTGTGCAGGGCCTTTCCCAGTGTAACAGGGAACAAACTGACACTTGAAGCTGTAGAAAAAATGTATTCTAGGAGATTGGTTTATTTCCTAATGAGGTATTTGATGTTTTTCCAGGCTCTAAACAAATTAGACCCAGATCTGTGGCTGCAGGGCATTGGGAGGGGAAGTGGTTGATGAGCTGAGCTAATTAATTACACTTAGGACTTATCAAATGGTCATCACAACCCCATATGGAGCATTTGGGTGTGTGGAATTGAGGGGAGAGGATATTGATATGTAGGATAAATGCAAAGCAATGGTCAATGACAAGGACATAAATAAATCTAGAGATTGTGGTGACATTAAAATATATTGCGGGTCGTGAGGTATGATAGAGACTTGATGTCAAAGGAACACTATAATGCATTTATATTCCCACTCAGGATTTGCTGGGGTTTCTAAATAATGCATTAATTCAATTACACATTCTTAATTAGTGTTTTCTCAAATTGGAGCAACATCATTAATTTACTGCGTCATATTTTTATTTTGCTGCTGTGGTGAGTTTCGTTTTTGAGTCCTTCCCTTCTCTGCTTTGTGAGACTCGTAACGCTCAGCTGTGATGCTCATGCCACAACCTGCAGCTTCTTTGGGAATACCGGTTTTCTGTATTGTGATTTTTAATTTTTTTTTTTAACTCTGACAGGCTGTACAGCACTGACCTGACCCTGTAATAGGAGGAAGAGGGAGAAAAAGAGCCCAGATGTGAAGCAGCTGAGCAGCATCCATTCTTGGTAGAGCAGGGCAATCTGCAGTATTCTGGGGCAGGATTAGGCCCTTGGTTCCCCCAAATGGAGTTATTTGTGTGCAGTTGATTTCTTTCCCTCTTTGGAAACTCCTGGTACTTGCAGGGATGGGTGCTCCCTGTCCCTCTGGGGTGACTGCGACACACAGGGCTTCTCCTCCCTGCTGCCGGCACCTGGAGCTGGCGCAGGGAACGGGAGGCACAGGGTGCTGTGTGTCATCCTGTGGGGCTTGTCTGCCTGCTTCTGCACGGGAAAGGTTGAGGGATAACACCTTTGGTGCTGTGCCCTCTTTTGCTCTGTCTGGAGGGAAGATGTGCTCCTGAGAGCTGCTCTTGGGCGTTTGTTCTGCGGCACCTCCTGGAAAGCAGAGCTGGGTCAGTGGCACATGTACAGGTTGGGTGCTGGTGGCCAGGGCTCTGGTCCTCAGCACAAATCAGGCTTGGGGTTAGCTCTTACTTGAAACCAATGTCTTACCTGGTTTATCCAAGTTATAGGATGATAGCAGATCAGGGAGATGAACGCAAGCCAAGACCGCTTCCTCCAAGCGGTGCCTTCCAGGAGCACATCAACACTTGTCCCAACTTTGCAGTTTGGGCTTTTCTACCCCCCGCCCCGTTTCTTCCTTTTAGTTTTTGTTCCTGGCTTTGCTTCCCTTCCCCACCCTCTGCCCACGTTCTGCTTTCGCTCGGAGGCGAGCGGTGCAGCCTCCAAAGCCCCATTCATCACCGCCTGCTCGCCAGGCTCCGGCAGCCGCCGCTCCATTGATTGACTGCAGCGGGGAGTGAATTTAAAATCATTACGCTCCTGAGACAGCTTTTAAATATGAGGAAAATCAAGTCTGTAAGAATCCTTGTGGAAAGGGTGTCTCCAGCCAGGGAATTCCATGTGGCACTGGGTGCTGTTTGGATCCACAGGAGACCCCAGTGCTCTGGACCTCAAGGGTGTCCCTGTGTGAGCCTGGACACTCCGTGCCAGTGTGATGGGAGTGGGCAGGCAGCTGCTGGTGGAGAATTAAGTAGAAATATTTCACTGTAGAAAATACTGTTGTGTAAAGCCATCCATCTGCTGCCTGTCTAATGCTTTGCATGAATTAATGAGCTGATTGATTAGGGAACCTTGCAGCAGCCGGGAGAGGGAAATGATTCTTGTCCTCGTGTTACAGGTGGGGGGAACTCAGAGGCACAGAGGTTAAGATTAAGGTTTCCAAGTTGGGTTGGGTATTTTTGCCATTAGTGAAGGCTGCAGTTAAGACATTTGTCTGTGTCTTGTTTTACTGATTGATCAATCTGATTTTGGATGTGTTTTGCCTTCAAGAGCAGTTGAGAGAGCTTGGTATGGCTGCAACTCAGCCTCGGAGAGTCTCTCGGGATCTGATCTTCCAGCATGTTTGTGGCAAAGCAGCAGAGTCTGCTGCAGCTCTTGCCTGTGGTGTTTGCAACCAACAGTCTCTTCTCTTTCTACTGGGAAAGACAAACTCTTGCCATTTATTACAGTGTTGGCTGTTTAACACACCTTCCTCTTGCTCCACAGCCTTTACCAGTTGAGGCTTTCTGTAAGCATTTCCCAGTTCCTCACAGTCTCTCTCCTGGCCACCTGCAGCTGGCAGAGGCAGGTTACTGATGGCTGGATGCATGGAGCATCCCTCTCCTCCATGCTACCGTGAGTGCAGCTTTTCAGGAACGCTGCATTGAGCAAATGTCACTCCACAGCCCCAAAATCTAGCAAAGGAAATGACAGTGGCTGTAAGCATTAATCATCCCATATCATCAAAATAAAGTTGTTGCAATAGAGTATTGTCAAAGGATAAATGTCTTGACTTCAGCTCAGTGCTGGTTTCTTTAACGCTGGTGGTTCACCAAGCAGGAGGTGGTAGTTGTGTGGCCCAAAGGCTTGTCTTGGGACATTGTTAATTAACCCTGCCCTCTCCAGACTGGGCAGCTGGTCAGCCTGGTTACCAGGAAAAAGCCTAGGACACTTGAGGAGTTGAAGTGGTTTCTTTTCATCACTGTGCTGAGAAGTTTGTGCCTGGCCCTGCTTGAGTAAAAGCAGGGGTGTGTAGAGCAGCAGTGCAGGGTCTTTTCCCACTCACCAAAAAACCCCCACAAAAGGTAGATTTTTTTAAAGCAATGCAAAAAGAGGCAATGATTAAAAAAAGGTGCTGAACATCTGATTTGTGGTGTAAAAATATCTCCTTCTGCTTTACTCCTGCCAAAGGAGGGGCTTGAAAGCAAACCCCGTAACCCTTGTGCTGGTTCTGCACCTGCTCAGGGTGAAGCAGGTATGTACCTGATGTGGGCAGACATCAGGAGTGTGACAGACACAGCATCCATCAGGGCCAGTGGGCTGAGGGATGGGACTGCTGGTGTCAGCGAGCTGATTAACTCTCGGGGATGGGGGGAGGCACTGCAGTAATGGCACCTCCAGCCGCTGTCTCCTGGGGAAGGTGGTGCTGAGCAAGGAATTGCCAGGTCTGGTGTGTGGCCCCAGGGGGATGGAGAGCTGCTGCAAATCTGTGTTTAAAATCTGGGAGTTCAAGCCAATCTCTTGTGTTTTCTGGCACCGTTGAACTTCTGTGCTGTCTGGGTTTGAGACTTTGTCCACAGGGGCTGCAGGGGCCTGGCCCGTGCTGGGAACAGGCTGTGCTTTGCAAACTGTGCAGGGGAGCAGGACACAGGGGGAATGGAATGGAGCTCTGCCTCTGCCCAGCTCTGAGCAGGTGGGGCTGGAGCTGAGGGGTGCACACGGGCTGGGGGGGATGGACACCCCACTGAGACCCTCCAGGGCTGCTCACCTGGCCTGGCTCCTTTTGCCTTGTCCGGGGAAATGCTGAACTCTGGGCTCGGGACTAACGCAACTGCTTCTGGAGAACATCTACCACAGAGGAGAAAGAGGAAAACTTCAATAAAACAACATGTTTCAGTGTCTGTCCCAGTTGACACAGGAGCAGAAGTCGGGCTGTGGAGTTTGTGTAACTGCTTCATAAGTAAAGAAAAAGGGGGAAATAAATCTGTGGGATGAGATTCTTAAAGCTTCATTAGAAACCACAGAGTCATTTAGGTTGGAAAATAGCCTTAGGGGCATGAAGTCCATCTGTAATGCTTAGAAGCAAAGTGAACATCACCATCAAAATTCAGAGAAGTTTGGCTCATTGTTTACTGTGTGGGTCAGTTCGTTAATCATGCGCTTCACTAATGGACTTGATGATCTTGAGGCATTTTACAATAAAAAAGATTTTATTATTCTCCAACAGTTTTGCAGAAAGCACTCTTGTATAATACAATCCTTTCCAGTTGTGAACTATCTTGTAGTTCTCTAATACCACATTGTCTTTAAGAAAAAGCCCCAAACTTTATGCATGGCTTTTCCCCTTCTCTGTCAATAAAAAATTTGATAATTCATGTTATAATTTTTTATTTTTGGTCCATTCCAGTCTCTATCTTAACAAAAAGGCCATAAAACAGCATCAGGTTGTATAGCACTTAGGACAACACACTCTCTTTTGCACTGGAACTCGTGTTTGTGGGGATAAACAGAGTAACACACTTCATTTTAATGAGGCTGACTTGGGAACTAAGTGTGTGTCACTTATTGATCTTGCTTTTTCTCCCCATTTATTTTGGAAAGCTGTTGTCTTTATTTTCAGCAGGTAAAATCTGAAGTGTTGTTGCAAATGCTGACTTACTGCTGTGGTTTAGATTACAAGCAGCTCCTCAGAGCCAGGGCTTGAGGGGTTCTTGGAGGTGCTGCGTTACAGGTAACCTGTCCTGGAAACAGCACGTAAAGAGCCAGCCATGGGGACCAGATGGGAAATAACCTTCAGAATTGGCCAGGTTTTCTGTGGCCGTCTGAGAGGCCCTTGTATCTGTCATCAGAATGATACCCAGGGAGCTGGCAGCTGCATTCAGTGGGTAAACCTGGAGGTGAAGTGACATGCCCAGGGTTATCTGGGGTGTCGGTACCAGAGCCGTGCTGGGCCCAGGCCCTTCAACACCTGCTTCTGCACTACCCACAAGACTTATTTCCTTTCTTTGTCCTTAGTTTTGCCGTGCAAGGAAATTTTTGTTTAATTTTGAATGTTCTCCTAAATCTTGGTGACGGCAGATTGACGTAAGCGTGTGCTGGATCAGGGCCTGTTCTCTTATGCATATGGATGCGGACACAGCTGTAAGCATTTCCCATCTTGAGGCTCCTGCAGGGAAGGGAGAGATCTTCCCTCCCTGCCCATGGATGTGTCCCCTCTCCCCTTGCACCAGGGGCAGCAGCACTGGGTGCCCTGGCCTCCAGCATGAGAGCGTGGGGGTGAATTTGGGTAGAGTTGCCGGTTGCTTGGCTCCACCATTGTCCACGAGGTTTGCTGGTGAAGCCAGTGTGTGTGTGCAGCCTCTTGGGACACTTGGGAGCTGGGCATGGCAGTGGGGGCAAAGCCTCTGTGTTGTGGTAGGATCTCCCCTGGACCACATGAGCTGGAAAATTCCTCCAAGCCTGATGCTCTTGGAGGTTTTGGATGTTGTCTCAGCACATCAGCAGCAACATTACATGTTGGCCCTGTCTTGTTGCCAGAGCTTGCCCACAATCTTGCTTTTGTTGATGTCACCAGCAGCTAAAATGCGGCTGCTGCCCTGGGGTGGGAGCAGCAGCTCCTGAAAAGGGTGGCACGAACAGGCTGGGTCAGATGGCAAGGCAGGCTGTGTTCATCCCAGCTGCTTAAACCAGATGGGGTAGTCCATGCTCTGCATCCCTGTTCATATGTGATGTCCCCTCAGTCATGCCATAATCTGCTTGCTCAAGAGAGCAAAAAGTGCTTCCTCATCCCTGCACAACATCTGCAACATCCAAGGGGTCTCCATCCTCTTATCAGCATGGATTGTGCCCTCTTGAATCATGCTGGATGCAGCCTGATGAATCTGGCTGGGAGAATATTAAAAAAAAAAAGAAGTGGTGGAGAGAGCACGTCACCCCAAGTCTGTTTATGGTGGTTCCATCTTATTTAAAAGGGATAGCAAAGTATAAACCATTTAAATATTTCATCTGCAGAAGAGCCCTGAATGAGTTTGCACTACATATGCGTGTGTGATGAATGAGTAGGGATGGCAGCAGGAGCAGCAGCGAGCACCAGCCCTGCTCAGGCCTATGTGCATATAGGGGAAGTGGTTGTGTTGGTTAAAGTGTTTAATTTGAAAAGGGAATTCATATTTTGCCCTTTAGTTGGTGAAAGTTATCGCTGTCTTAACAGGTTGGCTCTGGCTAACTGGAGACAAGGGCCTCATCCTGCTCCTCGGTGCTTTCTGCCTGCTGGGTGCCTGGTGACTCTGGAGGATGCTCAAAATAGCCCCAAATCAGAGCTGTGCCTGCCCAACCTTGTGGAGAGTCACGAGGTCACTGGTGTAACTGGGAGGAGAATTTGTCCTTCTAGCTTTAAAAATAGCTGTATTTTCTTTAATGGCATTTTCCTTGGGGCAGCCAGGAGCTTGCAGGAGTGCACAGCCCAGTTGAGGTGCCTCTGAGCAGGAAGAGGTGCCAGGATGCCCCAGTTAATCCCATTTATAAACCATGCTTGTCTCTAAAAATGGACGAAACCAAGCAAAACTCTGGATTTCTTCTTCCTTCCAAAATTTTTAATTTTACTGGCTTCCTGTAGCCAGGTTGATGATGTTTTCTCTGTGGAAAATGCTCTCTGGTATAGCTAAATAGGATTCTGTAATCTCCGGCTGCTGAAGTGTTTAGTTAGGGTCCAAGGGTGGTTTTTTTAATCCCAACTCTGTCTGTCCTTACTGAAGTGCGGGGTTTCTAGCGATGAGCGATTTGGGACTTATCTCGGGAAGTGCCGTGAATGCCAGACCCGTGCTTACACAAGGAGAGAAATGCATGAATTTTTCCACATCAGTAGGAGCTGGAGATTTTGTTAAAGGTGTCTCCAGCTGCAAGGAGCGAGATACGGCTCTGCTGGAGAGCTCCGAAGAGGCAGAACTGAGTAGAAAATTTAAATGTGGATTTAATGCCTCAGAAAGCCATCTGTAAGGGAAGGTGTGGGTGCTGGCCGGCTCTTGGCCGTGCAACAGGTAACTCTGCTGGCTGATAGTGAGGCTGCTGAAGCACAGGCGTGGTGGCTTTAATCTGACTTGGGAGATGTTCATTAGGGAGCCCTGGGCTGTCTCAGGGTGGCACAGCCCGAGGCCAGTGCTGTCCCCATGAACGCCTCTCCATGCACTGCTTGCACAGGGTCCTGCTGGGTCAGCTGCTTTTGTCTCCATTTTCGTATGGAAAAGCTGCCTGGAAGGTTGTCAGGGCCTGGGATGTGGATGGACTTGAGACAGACTGAGTGCAGCCAGGGCAGAGAGGTCAGGATGCAGTTGCCTTCCTCATTCCAGCCTCTCTCTGTGCCTGCAGCAGGAAAAGGAAAAGAAATAATTAAAATCGAGCCTCTGTTTGCTGTCCTTAAGGTCTGTTAGCTGGTGAGGCGATGGCTGAACGTCTTAGATGATGCTACATAGCACCTTTTAAGAGTTACAGGTGGTAACTTGGTTAAACCCAGGTCTGTATTGACAAAGAACTGAAACAACACCTCCTGCTCCCACTCATTCCATTTTGGCATGGAGGCTGTGCTGGGCATTCTGATGTTGAGGGCAGGTCTGTGCTTGGGAGAGCTGTGCAGAACAACCCCATGCTGGGAGGGAGCATCAGCTCTGCTGTGCTCAGTGCTCAGGGCCTGCAAGCACAGGGCTGAGGACCATCTGTGCTCACCCGACCACGGGCAGTGGTCGTGGCCACACAACATCTGCTGTGACCCTGTTTGTGGGGTCCCTGCAGCCCCCTGTACCCCCAGCCTTGCTGCTGCTCCAGTGAGCATCACTGGGTGCTCTGGTGAGCATCACATCAGCCTTGCCCTCGGCCATGCCCCCTCCTCACACCCCACCATGGGGTTTTGTTGCCCAGCACGGAGTTAATGTCAATTTGTAAAACAATACTTCAGCATCACCCAGTGAAAACACAGACAGCATTGTACAGCTGGGAGCAACATTGATTGAAGTGATATTTAATCCAAGGAAAATACATGATACATAGTCTAGGATTCCTCGCTTATCCATCATATAATGCAGTTCATGGGGATTAAATATCCCTCCTGTAAAGTTGGTTGAGATCAGTGTTGTTATTTGTTTTGCAAATGATCCTGACAGGGATGCTGAGAGCTATTGATTACCAATGGTTCTTTAAAAATTACTATTATACTGCAAATTACGAACCTCGGGGGTATCCAGTTATATGATAATGGAAATGCATTGGTGTGTAATGACACATGCATCATAACAAATTTGCTTTTGCTATATAATGGAGATTGAAAGGGACATGATTTATGACCAACAGGATTAGCTGCCTGCCATGATACATCTGAGGTAACATGACAACCGTCGAGTTGTTCATTGTGGCAAGAAGTACTGATGATTAGAACAATTTAGAAAAAAAATGAAGGAAAAAAAGTGAAATCTCCTCTATAATTTCATTTAAAATATGTAAACCACTCTTCTAATTAATAAATAGCTAAAATTCCTCCATCACTCTCCCAGAAGCATCCACAAAGAACTACACAGGTGAAAATCAGGGCTGCCAGTCCTAGTGCAACTCCTGGGTTTGCCTGGAAAGCCTTCAGAGCTTCTAGCCGTGGCTGTGATGGAAGTGCAAACGAGAGCCCTGAATCTGCTGGGAATTTCAATGCCTGTGTGCCCTTGAAGCCAGTGGAGGACACTCGTGTTGAGTTGTGTGCTCTCATTCCTGATGATGAATGCCCGATAACACAACTGCTTGTCTTCCAGGCTCTCCTGGTGTTTCCCAGCTCTGTGGCTGAGGACTGAATACTTGACATGTTTGATTGAAACCAAGGGGCTGCTTTGGCCTGCGGTGGCTTGAGCAGAGTCACAGGAGCCTTCCCTGCTGTGGGGACAGAGCTGAGTGCTGTGACCTTGCCCTGCCATCCTGGGGTGGCACAGAGGGCTGGTAGGAGGATTTTGCATTCAGGGAGGTGTGTGGTGTGAAGATTAACTCAGAGGCTTTTTCCTGTGGCTGTCCAGTGCTCTGGACATGCTGCTGCAAATATCAAATGCCAGCAATGCAAACAAGCCTTTTCCTCACTGACCCACAGTGGAGCCCACAGACAAACAGCAGTGCCCGGGTCTGTGTTTCTCTGTTAATACGCTCAGCAGAACTGGGCATGGTGAAATACATGTCCAGGAGCCAGTGCCAGCAGAAGCAGGTGTAAAACAAAAGGAAGGGACAAACAGCGTTTCTTCTTCACCAGCACCTTCTCAGTATCTTTTGTCATGAAGTTGTGTGTTGCACTGAGAGTCACCAGGCTGCCAGCATGCAGAAATACCCACACTCTCCCTGGAGTGCCTGTGGACTGTTTTCCTTCACAGACACAGATTTACTTTTGCCCTGTGCTAGTTTGTTCTCTGGTGCTGCAATAGGGACACTTGACCAGGAATTTCTTTAAAGAATTTTAGCACTTGGTAAATAACATGGCAGTTCAGATGAGGGAAGAAAGAGGTGTGTACTTGTGTAAACATTACTTTGTGTGACATCCAAAGATCCAACTCCAGCCTCCCATGAATCCCACTAGCTCACTTGGAAATGGGAAATTTGAAATAATGAAAGGTAACTCGGAGCCCAGAGGCATTAGTGGTTGGTGAGTGCATCCCTGAGCACGAGCAGCACTGTGTTGTTACCCACCTTATCCAGAGGAATTATTCCTTCTGCCTGAACTGTAAGCAGTGTCCTGGGATGAGGCTGCCAGGCTTCCTCCCAGAGTGAGGAGCAAGGGCTCCTTAAGACCACACCATAGAAGCAATTTGTGATATAGAAACCTGTGCAGAGCAAAATTCTCCTCCTTGTGGAAGTGCTGCCCCTTGACTCGCAATAAAGCATTTATTGTGCTGTTTTCTCAGCCCAAGTCCTCTGCAGGTCACCGTGTGCTCTACCCTGTGTCACTGCCTGTTCCTGTGTGTGCTGGGGCTCAGGGGTAATCAACAACTCCAGAGATGCTGTTTGTCACCAGGGAAGAGGCATGTGCAGAGGGGGCTTTGTTTTTCCAATAGAAATGAAATCCCAGGGTTTTGTCTGTGCTTCAGATTAAATATTCTCTGCTTGTGGAGACAGAGAGCTTTCCAGAGGAACTGCAGTTTCAAGATTGTGGAGGAGGGTGGACCCAGGAGGGGAGGTCACAAGGTGGGGCTCAGAAATGCTGGCACAAGGGACCTCTGTGACTCTGCAGCCCAGTTTCTCCCTTGAGGCAGGACTTTTGCCAGTGGTGGCTCAGGTTGGTGTTGACTTTGTCTAGTCAAGTCTTAGAACACCTCCCAGGATGAAGCGAGGTTGTGGGTTGACTGCTCAGGTCCCTGCCTCCCTGGGGAAGCAGAGGTTTTTGGGGCTACAGGTCATGGGTCAGTGTGCAGCTGGGTCAGTGGACAGAACTGGACAGGAGATGCCCTTATCCAGAGCATGCCTGACCTCTGCAGAGATGTGCACAGACATGAAAGTGCTCGGAAATGAGGTTTTCCCTACCATTACCTTTGTAGATGACCTAACCTGATGTCTCTGATCCAGGCCCTCCCAGGTGAGAGAGCTCTCTTGCAGGAACTCTTTGACTAGCAAACACTTCACAGCAGCTCAGGGGAGGCTGGAGTGGGAGGAAGAGAGCCCTTGTTCCTCTCAGCTGCACTGGGTTGGGTGGACCTAAAAGTAGCAGGTATGAATGCAACTGTCATTACCTTAATGCTTTGTGTCACAGCTGGAGTGGGACATTGTCACATGTATGGATTCTGGGAGGTCTTTTGATCCAGCATTGTATCACATTTTATGACAAAAATCAGTCTAAATGATTGTGGTTGGAGCTGTGTCCTTCAGCCCAGTAACTGGCTGCACAAGTAATTCACTGAGTCAGTGTGCACAGCAGCAAAGCAATGCATAATTCAGGAGGGCCCTCTGACTGACATGGGACAGAGGGGCCACACAGCTGTCACTGCCTTGTGCAAATCGAGTTGGTTGGGTGAGGGTGGGGAGCCCCCTCTGTCTCCCAGAACGCTCTGGGCAGAACCTGCTGTCCTTAGAGAGACCAGCATCACTGGGGTTGTGTTGTGTGCAGATGAGCCACACATTGGGGCAGGGTTTGCCTCTCTTTGGGAGAGTTTATCTGGAAAATGTGGGTATACAAGCATTTCTAGGGTACCTCCCAGGGTACCCCACCCTGGACCATTGCTTGTGTCAAGCAGCCCCTTTCTGCTCCAATATCATCTCCTTGCTGGGGCAGAGTGAGATGGGCAAAGGGGCCTCGAGGGCAGTGTGGCCATGGTTGAGAGAAACTTCCAAGGGATTAGATCACAGTGTAGGAAAACTTTCTCCCTCTCCTCTGTGCTAGTGTTGACTTTCCATTTCTTTCTCTGCTGTTGTAATGAAAGTCCAAATGCTACACAACTGCAGAGATCCTGACATTGGAAAGCAGCAGCCAGCATGCACCATTTCTCTGGAAAAAAAGATCCATCCAAATGGTTCCTTTATGTCATGCTCCAATTTTGCTGCTGTTGGTTTATTTTTGTTTTTGGCTTCTTTTATTCACGGTATTCTTAAAACTTCCCTTTCAGGGCTTAACAGCTTAACCATTTCAAAATCATGCCAAGCGGAAATGTAGCATACGATTTTCTCACTAAACATTGTGCTGATCGCTCAAATGTATTCTGGATTTGTAGAAAAGCTGCAAAAAACTGGGATGAAAGAGGGTGAGAATTAGCACTCAGATGAAGAGCCAGGTCTTTGCATGTTTGGGAAAGGTCCATGGAAGCAGAGTGCTCCTTGTCACCTTCTTGCTCTGCAGCATCCCTCATTGGCATGGCTCACAGCAGGATTGGTAGGCAGGTCGGTGGTGAAGCACAGTTCTCAGTCCTGAGGCTGGTACAGTCTTTAAACGTGTCTTAGTCCTGGTTGTTGGTCTCTGATATCTGAATTTTGCCCCAGGCTCTGCTGCCACATTCCTCTCTGGGTTTCAACAGCTCCTTCAGTCTCTTGGGCCTTCCTCTCTTTTCCACAGGAGAGGGATTATAGTGCCAAAAATAGCCTATTTTCCAAGGTGGGCCTCTTTGTGACTCTCCTCTGTGAAATACGTCTTTCTCCCTGTTCTTCCAAGTGAAATACAAAGGGGATGTGATTCACCACCAGTGCTGATGTGCCAAGGCAGCAGGAAAGCTGCTGGTGTGCCGAGGAAGCTTTGTACCTGCACATGTGCCCTTCTGACACACAGGTTCCCTGCTGGGGCTGGTGGCTCCCTGCTCTGCTTGTCCTACTGAGGAGCTGGAGGATTCGGGGCAGAAATGGCCCTGCTCCTGGAGCTGATGGAGCACCTGTGATGAGAGCAAATATTACTTTTGGGAGATGGATGAGTGTTACTTTGGGATGGGTCCGTTGTGACTTTTGTTTGGCTCATGCTCCTGTGAGGCTGTAAGAGGCTGCATTTTCCCAGGGAGGAAGAGGGCAAGGAACACATTTGGGAATGTAGACTCTCTTGGAACTGAAGTGGGTTATCACCATCTAAGGACTGCTGAGACACAGGTCACTGAGCAAACCTGGGCTCTTGGGGGTGATGATGGGTGCAGAGTGGCACAGGAGAAGACAGCTTGCTGTCACAGAGCTGAGGTTGGTGCGAGTCCTTATTTTCAAAGACAAGGATAACAGAGTTATTTTTTTGCCATTTCTGCCTTTTTATGGTTGCTCACATTAAAAGACCTTTGAGGGTCCTCACTACTTGCAGAAAATGCCTGTGGCCCTGAGCTGCGGAGCTGGGCTGTGGATCACAGCTTGAAGATGCTCTGAGCTGGAATGTGCTCTTTCATTACAGCTCTCAGGCTTGTGGGGTGAAGTGAGGGACAGCTGATGGTTATTAGTAGCTTTAAAATTAATAACTCTCTTTAGAACATTTAATCTTTCATTAACAGTGAATACAATACATGCTGGGTTGTATCTAGACCAAGAAATGCTCAGGTTCCTGCAGTGCTACAGCTTGGGCAGTTGGGAGCTCTGTAAGCAAGAGATTCCCCAAATCAGCAGAGGATGTGGGAAAGGGCTTAGTTTGATATTTTCATAAGTCTCACCTGTGTAAATCCTGGGCAGGGCACGGGCAGGATCCTGTGCCCTGCCAGTGCCATGTGTCTTTGAAGCAGTTCCACATCCCTGCTTGCATCACAGACTGAGAGCGGAACATGGCCCCTGATTTATTTATAATATTCCTGGGAGAAGGGGGGCATTTGGAGGTCTCTTAGCTGCAGGCAGAGGTGAAGAGCATGGAGTAGGTAGAAACCACAGAGTGATGGTGCACATTGTGGACTGGAAGTGAGAAGGTTGAGTGAGCATATTCGCTGTTTGAAAAACCTTGGGGATGCCAGAGAAGGGAGTAGAGGGATTCCTCAATTTGTCTGCTTACCTCTCTCATGTAAATCCTTTCTGGCTGATGTGGTTGGCATATGCAGAGCATCTTGGCTTGATGCTTCAGCGATGGTCTCCAGTTGGTGGGACAGCTCAGATGTGGGATGTGGGGAGCATTATGGAGGCAAGGGGGCAAAATGTCTTACTGTGATTTTCAAAGAACAGCAGGGAAGAGCATTTTTCTGGTGTTGTTCATATTACAGGAAATTTCCCCATCTCCTTTTCAGTTAATAACCACTGGGAAAGAGACTTTCTTTGCTTGTAAGGGAGCAAATCTGAAGAAAACCAGCAACAGTCATGTTGTTGAAGAGTGTCCAGCTCCACTTGAGTTGTTTTTCCACTGTTTGGATAAACAAGACAATAAGAAGAGCTGCTGAGATAGTTGGCAGAGAAATTAATCCCCTGGGAGATCGGGGCAGTGTTGTTTATTTGTGGGAGCTGCCTGTGCATGAGGGGTCAGTCCTGCAGTTCTGTAGAGTGAAGGGAAACAAATGTTCTCTGTTTTAGCACCGGATTCATTGCAAGGAGATATGCCAGGGATCATTAGTGCCACAGCCACCATGATCTTTTGCTCAGATTAGTTTTCTCTTTTTAAGGGAAAAAAAAAATAATGGTGGGTTCCCGTTAGATCAGATATGGACAAAGTAATAGCGGTATCACAACGATTGAGGTCTGCAAGATTAAAATGTGAAAGGGAGGAGAAATGATAGCTTTGGCCCTGCTTGCTGTTACAGCAGCCGTGTGAATAAATGACTGTATGCAGATAAGCAGGGCAAAAATAAAAGGGATGCTTAGGACGAGATGGCAGAAAAAATAATGGGAATAAATCAGCAGATTCAACCACTATAATAATGCAGTAAACATGGAAAATTACATTATATTGGCTTCTCTGCTTCCTTTTGTATACATTAGCTACAAACTCATTGATAGGCGATTCACTGTGAAGATGCAGCGCTGCAGAATCTGGAGCTCCCCACTCCTGGGGGAAGGTGGGAGTGATGCTAAAAGGGAAAGTTGATTTTGGAACTGTGTGAGGAAGAAGTGGCTCAAGTGGAGCCAGCTCACCGAGGAAAATATCGCAGCTCACCGAGGAAATCTCCTGCTCTGAGGAAAAGGACGGCCGGACTGTTTGTCCTCAGTGCTCAGGCAGCTGTAGGGTTCATGCTGAGCCACAGCTTAATTGCAGTCCTGGGATGTTCCCCTGGTGCGGGAGAAATTGGTTGCTGCAGATATATATTTTTTAATATATATATATAT
>VZRZ01000913.1:52262-73497 GCA_013398175.1 Climacteris rufus | reverse complement strand
TGCTCTTCCCCCGGGAGGGCGAGAGCCCGGCCCCGGCCGGCGCCGAGGAGGTGAGGCCGGGCGGGAGGGCCGGGAGGGCTCCTGAGGAGCCGGGGCCGCACCCTGGGGGCCGATGCACGGCCCGGGCCGGTCTTTGCCCCGGGACGGGCCCCAGCGGCACAGAAGCTTTTTTAGGGATTCTTGCTCTCGCTTGGCACACGCGGTGCATCCCATGGACAGTGCCCGTGCCGGGAGCACCTGCAGGCTTGGGAATGATTCTTTGCCCCAGGGATGGGCCCCGGGAATGGCTTTTGCCACAGGGACAGCACCCCCGGCCCCGGGGATGCCCCTGCGCTGCCTCTCCTGCGGCTCCTGCTCGGCACAGTCTCCCGCTGGCACCGCCCGTGTCGCTCGTGGAGCCGGCAGCGATGAATTTCTCTGACCAAATTGGTGATTTCCGCACAGTTCCAGCCGGCCCGCGGGGTTTGGCTCCCTCCTGCCGTGCCCAGGGACTCCTGCTTTGGTCCCCTGTAGCTCCAGCAGCCCCTGCTCCCCCTCTGCCGTACCCTTTCCTTAGCATTTGCCTTCCAATTCTGCAGCCTTTCCCTTTCCCCCCAGCGCTGTTTTCTCTTGAAAGCCCAACAACAGCTCTGCAGCTCTCCTGTAGGTTATTACTGTGCTCAGGCACGAAAGCAGCTGCGTTTTCAGGCAGCCCCTCGCCAGGCACAGGGATCTCCCCCAGTTTTTGGTTGCAGCAGGATGTCTGAGCTGCCACCTCCAGCTCTCCCAGAGCTCTCTGGGCTCTGAGCACACAAAGCTTTGTGGCCTTTCAGGTGCTGTTTCCTCTGTTCTATTATTAATGCGTGTTAATTATTGCTCTTCTGGATCTTGTTCTGTGTAAATCCCTAATAAAGGATACGTGTAACGTTCTTTTCTTCTCTCTGTGCCCTGCTTGTGTGAAGGTTGGGGGTGAGAGTGGGGCAGCCCACCACGGTGCTGCCCGGGGGGCAAACGGAATTGGAAAGCTGCTTTTTTTATCTTCAATTGCACTGGACCTGCCCTGCCTATCAATAATACATGACCTGGGCTTTGTGCACCGAAACTCTGCTAATTGGCTAATTAAAAAGTGAAACGTGTGGAAGGAGCCGGCGCTTGGCTCACCAGAGACTCCGGGCTGAGCAGTGCTGTGGATGGGGCTGAGCTGAGCTCTGGGGGGCAGAGAGGGGATTTCATCAACAGCCTCCTCGCCTTTGGCTTCTCTTTGTGTCTTGCCTTGCTGCCAGAGCCTTTTTCTTAATTGTTTCTTTTTTCTTTTCTCACTGTTTCCCTTCTAAACGGGAGGCAGGGCTGGTTTGTGACTGGGGGGAGCTGCTGCAGGGCTCCACTCGTGTGTCCTCCCTGTGCTCAGTGCTGCTCCACATTAATATTCCCACGGGCAGCTTTTTTAGGGATTCTTGTTCTCATTTGTCACACGCTGAGCATCCCGTGGAGAGTGCCCGTGCCAGGAGTGAAAAGCAGGGAGAGAAATGTGGGGGAGCCCCAGAGGTTCTGTGTGCCAGGGCTTGCTGTGCTCTCTCCAGGCTGCTGGAGCACCCTGGGGCTGGGACAGGCGCTGGAATCTTTGTGTTTGTGTCCCTCAGATCGTGGACACCTTCTTGATCGGCCGCTTTGTCCTCCTGGCTGTGATGAGCTTGGTCTTCCTGGGCTGCCTGTTCCTGCTGCTCATTTACCACCTCATGGAGCCTGTGTATGCCAAGCCTCTCCACAGCAGCTAGAGACTGCAAAGGGAAAATCTGAATTTCATGGCAATAAATCAGGAAGGGGGGCCAGGAGACTGTGCTGGAGGTGACCACGATGTTTTTTTTCTGGAGGTGACCACGATGTTTTCCCCAAGCTCAGGAAGAGCAAGTGAAGTGTTGCTTGCACCCAGCACTGCATCTTTCGTCCTGAAAAGCAGAGTTTGGGCTGAGCACAAGCCCCTTCCTCCCCAGGGGCTTCAAGGCCCTGCATCTGCAAAGGTGTGTGAACCTCTGAATCCTCTTCGTGTTTACAGGAGAGCTGAGATCAGGCACTGGGTGCTGCTCTGGATTCAGTGAATTGAACTGGACCAAGATTGTTTGTTATTGTTACCTACAAGAGATGCTTTGTTACTGCTCCTTTTTCACCACACTTTAATAAAACTCTTTGAGAAATCCCTGCCTCAGGCTTTACTCACTCCACAGGAATGTCACTTTTGGCCACCCTGTGGTGACAGCACCTCTGCGAACTGCCTTGTTCTGGGGCAGACATGGGGGTTTGGGGAAAAAAAAAACCCAAACAAACATCTTTGTGTAGCTGTGGATTGGTTGGGAGGGTTCCTTGGTCTGGAAATCAGGAGTTTTGGAGTGGGGAGTGAGCAACATGCAAAATAATGCCAGAACAGCAAAGGGAGAGCTGCCCTCCCCAGGAGAGAGGGCAAAGCTGTGTCTCACCTGCCTGTGCTGCCAGTCCTGCCATGGGGAACCCCCTGAGCTACCTGAGGGTTCCCTGCACAGGAAGGACCCTGAGGGCTCACCCTGGGTGCAGCCCAAGGCTCAGAGCTGCTGCTGCCCTGAAACTTCAACCCATTGCTGAGCTGCAGCACAGAGCCTCCTGGAACTGCTGCTCCCCTCCACCACCTTCCCTCTCTGGGAGGACAAAAATCTCTGTGTTTTGCAGGAGCACAATGGGGTTGAATCTCATTTTTCTCCCTGTTTTGAGGGGAAGCCAGGGCAGCAGTGCTGCTGCAGCAGAGCCTGTGCTGAGATGAGCCTGGCAGCAGCCACTGCTCTGGGCCCTCACTGGCAGTGGTTTGTTTTCCTGCCTGAAATCTCAAAAGGCTTTTTAATTGCAGGAGAACAGCGTTTTGGTGGCCTGGAGCATCCTGTGAGTGTTTCAGAGCAGGGGAGAAGCCTCTGCCATCTCTGCTGCCCTGGTGCCCAGCTCAGGGGTGAGCTGGGTTCTGTTTTAACTCCTGTTCTGCAGCCCCACAGGGATGGAGCTGCTCAGCCCCAGCACTGCAGTGAGGTCAAAGCCACTGAGACAGCCCTGAGTGGTGGTCAGGGGCAATACAACCAAAAACTTGAGGGCAGAATCTTCGATTTTTAATTTTTTTTTTTTCCCATTTTAGAGGATTTCTTTTCTTTTTCGTTTTGAATTAAAGGCAGTAAATTAAGGAGCCAACTGGGTCCTTCCAGCAGTGTCCTGACAGCTGTCAGTCACCAACCAGGGCTGTCAGGACATGAAAGATTGATAAGGCAGAGCCTGTGGGCACAGAGGTGATGCTTCCCTGGCAGAAAACACCCCAGCACCCCAACTCAGTCAGCTGAAAAATGTGAGTGCACCCCCAGAAAAGGCAGAGGAGAGGCTCCTCCACCTCCCAAACCTCAGAAATTCTCAATCCCTTCCTATCCCATGTCCAAGGGAGCCAGGCACTCATGGTGAGGAACACCCTGGCATTTATGCAGCACAAGCACATTGGGGTCTCTGGGTGATTTTGAAGTTATGCCTGAAACAAAATTCATATTTAATTCATCACCTCCATAACGTTTATGAATGTGGGGTCTGTCTGGCAGCTCCAGCTCTGGGCCTGCCTTGCTGTTATCCCCGAGTTTGTGGGATGGTCTGGGGAGCCTCAGGGAGGCTCCAGTCCAGCCAAGGGGAGGGAAACCACAGCAAAAGCAGCTGGGGCACTAAAAACCCAACCCTAAAAGCAGAAATGTGAAACTTCACCCCGTTTTGCACTGTAATTAAACCCAAGTAAAGGCTTTTTCTGTCCACTTAAACTGTTTGTGAGTGAGTCAAAAGGCTCTTGATGGTGTGGGAGTTGTTTTGGGGAAATCAGAAAGTCCTGCTGCAAGGGTGACAGGGTAGCTCCTGCTCTAGGAGGCTGTTTCAGCATTTTCCCAAAAATCCCATTAACTGGGGACAAAGCCTCGTGGGCTCTCACCCCCACCAAGAGATGTCAAGCTTCATCCTCATCCTTCACAGCCCTTGGGGAGTGGGGAACAACCAGCTGGAGGAGCTCAACCCAGGCTCTCTCTGTGTTTATTTATTCTGGGCAGTTCTGCTCCTCCCTGCACAGGGGCTTTCCAGACAGTTCCTGTTGATTTTTGGGAAAGGAAAGACCGCATCAAGGAATCGGTCTGAGGCAGAGCTGCTTCCCAAGCAGCCCCAAATGGCGATTTTTTGCTGCCAGCCCCATCCCAAACCTTCAGCTCCTGCAGGAGAACCTTTTGCCTCCACCCAGCAGCCTGATCCTTATTTTGGAATGCGTGTGCCACAGGAGGGCAGGTTTGCCTTAAATTCCAACCTGTGGTGAGGGTGCTGGGACCTCGGGAGATGTTACAGCCGAGGTGTCCTGCTCCAGCCCGAACTGAACAAACGGTCCCAACCTTCCTCCTGCAGCATCAGAGGTGCTGCGGTGCCAGCCCCAGGCAAAAATGGGGAAGGAAACCTGAGGTGCTGACAGGTGCTGGGTGTGCCAGGCCGAGGGCAGGCCGGCTGCTTCCAGGGCAGGTGGAAAAGCAGCTTTTCCCCCCGAAATTCCCTGCCTGGCTTGTTAGAAGGAGCAGGGATGCTCCTGCACCCGGGCTCCTCAGCCCGAGGGCTGCTGCTCCCTCCTGCCTGGGGCTGGGCAGGGATGGGGGGAGCCTGAGTGTCTGCAGGGGAAACTCCTCTCCTTGATTTAAGGTCCTTGAGCGGCGGCAATTCCTCATGTCTCACGCTGCTCTCTGCCGGCACTTAATTACCCTCGCTGGAAAAACTGCCCTCAGATTTCCACCTTGACTTTGCTGACTTCAGCTTCCCTGCTGCTGGCTCCTGCTTTGCCTTTGGCTGCTAATTAAAAAGCCCTTCAGCCTTTGCCAGCTGCTCCTTGCATAGGTAATTACAGACCGTGCCCCAGCCACCTCCTCTCCTTCCCAGCAGAGCTGCACATTCCTCCAAAATCTCTGCAGCCCCTTCCCCATCTGCCTCCTGGAGAATGCTGCTGCTCTGGGGGGCTGTGGAAATAGAAAATATAGAAATATAGAAAACCCAACTGCTGCCTTTACCAAACCTAAAGGGGCCGTGTCAGGTGGGATCTGCCCCATCCCAGGACAGGGGTGGACACGTCCACGCTCTCCACAAAGGGGCTCCTGGCAGAGGAAAAGCAGCAGCCCCTTTGCCAGCAGAGGAAGAACAAGGCAATTTGTCTTCCAGGCTCCTCCCAGAGGAGCTCAGCTCCATTTAAACAATTTTTTGGCTAAAGCAAACCCAGGGGATCCCCTCTCTGCCTTCCTGCTCACCCCTCAATCCCAAAGCTCGGCGAGATCCGGGGTTTTCTTTGGCATTTGGCTCTTTTTATTTGAAGTTTAAAACAGCCATGGGCTGTGTGCCCTTTCTCCTCGCTCCCAGCAGCGCAGCCAAGGCTCTTCAGACTTTCCAAACATGAGTGGGACATGGCCCAGGCCTAAATTTGTCCCGGAAAAATTGTAAGCAGCTGAAAGAACGGGCAGGAGGAGGGGAATGCAAAAAAAAAAAAAAAGGAAGGGGGGGGGAAAGCCCCAAACCAACTTGCTGTAGCAATAAAAAAGCTCCCATGTGTGTCAGGACCTGTGGCCACCGGTGCCCCAGGGCTGGGGACACTGCAGGGTCAGAGCACAGACCCTGTTGTGACACCTCTCCCTGTGGCTCCAGCAGGGTTGATATTTCCCTGAGAAAAACAGCAATTGGGGATTTTGGTGTTCTCTGCCTGCTCCATCATTTTCCCTGCTTTCTTTCTCAGACAACCAGTGAGTTTCCAAGGCTCACTGAGCATCACCAGCCAGAGTGAAGGGGACTGGAGGCCACCACTTTTGGCCACCTCAAACCTTCAGCTGTCACTCTCCAAACTGCCTGTGCTGCTTCATCACCTTCAGAGGTTTACAGGGAGCTGATCCAACCAGCTAGCAAGTTTCCTCCTTTTTTCCCCCCTCTTTTTTCCCCTTTGCTGATGAAATCAGCACTTAATAAAATCACACGAGGCCCAGATGTTTTCTCCTCGGGTTAAAATCCAAGGAGGTGAAGTCAGAGTTCGGATTTATCGCGGGCACGCATGCAGTTCGTGCAGAACGGTGGCGTGGGGGTGGATGCACGTTCTTCTTTTGGAGCTACATTGTAGGATTTAGGATTTAGAATCACCAGGAAAAACATTAGGTTTGGGTGTTTTTTGCAGTGGGATGAGTCGAGGAGTAAACCCAGCTTAATTTGGGCTCAGCCCAGGGATGTTCTCTGTGCGGAATAAGCAGCGCTTTGTTGGTGAGGCAGTGCCTGCAGTGATTTGGCATCGTCCTCCCGCTCCACATCCTGAAATACCAAGCATCCGGAGGGGGCAGGCTCACAAACAAGAGCCTGCACATGGAGAAACACAAGAAGAGGGGTGGGATCACTGCCCCAAGTGCAGAGACTTGGCTGAGCCCCGTCAGGACATGGAGCGGCCACAGAAATTTTGCACGTTTTTATTAATAAAACTGCCCATGGTGAAGAATCGACCCAGAAAACCGCTCGGCCAGGGCCCTGTGCCTGCTCCTCGCCGCTGCCTCCCTGGGAAGCAAAGCTGTGGTGGCAGTGAAGCCCCCGGGGCCGTGCCCGAGCTCCGGCTCTGCCCGCGCTGCTGCTGGGCCCCGGCCTCTCCTCCCTCGGGGCTCGGGGCAGCTCGCAGGGGACACATCAGAACTCCTTAAACCTGTGGGGAGAGGAGAGCTGAGCACAGGGGACACGTCAGAACTCCTTAAACCTGTGGGGAGAGGAGAGCTGAGCACAGGGGACACCTCAGAACTCCTTAAACCTGTGGGGAGAGGAGAGCTGAGCATAGGGGACACATCAGAACTCCTTAAACCTGTGGGGAGAGGAGTGAGCTGAGCACAGGGGACACATCAGAACTCCTTAAACCTGGAGGGACAGAGAGAAGGAGTGAGCTGAGCACAGGGGACAGGTCAGAACTCCTTAAACCTGTGGGAAGAGGAGAGCTGAGCACAGGGGACACCTCAGAACTCCTTAAACCTGTGGGGAGAGGAGAGCTGAGCACAGGGGACACGTCAGAACTCCTTAAACCTGTGGGGAGAGGAGAGCTGAGCACAGGGGACACCTCAGAACTCCTTAAACCTGTGGGGACAGAGAGGAGGAGCGAGCTGAGGACAGGGGACAGGTCAGAACTCCTTAAACCTGTGGGGAGAGGAGTGAGCTGAGCACAGGGGACACCTCAGAACTCCTTAAACCTGTGGGGACAGAGAGGAGGAGCGAGGGCTGGGCGAAGGGGCAGCGTTCCGCAGGCGCTGGGACTGATGGTGAGCGCCGTGATGCTCTCAGAGAGATGGGAAGGGAAATCAGCTCTGCCAGCAAAGCCCAGCCCCAGCTGCACCACAAGGAGGAGATCCAGCCCCCGTTTTGCCTCTGGCCAAAGCTGAAACGTCCCCAAAACTCCTGCAGCGTTTGTGCCTCCTCTCTGCAAGCCGCTCCGGAGATGCTCCCCAAAGCCCGCAAGACATTGAATTTCCACCAACTGAGCCAGCTGCTTCCCCCAGCAGAACCCAGCTGGAATTTGGTGCAAACAGGGATCATCCCTCCAGGAGAGCCCTCACCCTGACCAGCACAGGCACAAGAGAGCAGAGCCCCACAGCCCTCCACCGGCAGCTGGGGGAGATCTGGGCCGCACTTACCGCAGCACGAGGCCCACACTATTGGTCTCTCACCTGCAAACACAAGATATGAGGGACAAAGTGTTCGCTGGGGGCTCAGGGTCTGGCAGCCCCACTGCTGGGACTGGCTGTGGCCCTTCCCCGAGGTGTTACATGGGGATGCCGGTGGCAATCGCAGCCAGGCCGGTGCTGATTTGGGGATTATTTGTATCACTGCAATGATTCAGCTACAGATTTGATCAGCCAGCCCAGGCTCTGTGCAATCAAGCTCAGCAGCACAGGTGGGCAGAGCCTATAAATCCAGTTGCTTCAAGTGCATCAATCAATGCCAATCGATGGAGCATCTGGGCCAACACCTCCTAAGTCAGCTGGAGACAAGGATGCACTGCCCACTGCCCCTCTCCCCCAGCCATTGCAATGTGATCTTCTGATTCCCAAATCTTGATCTCAGCCCTAAATGATCAGGGGAGTGGCTATTTCTAGGCTGTGCCTGCAAAGTGAAACTCAGAATCAGAACGAATCAGGCTTGTGTTTGCATTTAATCCTCAGAGCTCAAGCGGGGATACTTACACCGAGCTACTTCCCATCCATCACTGACTCTGTTAGCTGCACACTAGAGCTACAAAGACACAAGGACGGTGTGTTTAGCACCCTGAGTGGTTTTTTGAGGTGCAGATGGCTAAAATCCCTCAGGTGCTCGAGGGTGGAACTGTCTCTGTGGCCACAGCAGCGAGACACGGGGCAGGTGGCCTGACGATGCCCAGGCGGAGATGCAGCAGCGACAGCAAGGGGTAACAAACTCCTGTCTGGAGCAGCAAGGAGCCCCTGTGTGGGCACGGGGGCAGCTGCCCCAGGGTGCTGCATACGTACCCTCTCTGCCTCGCCATGGGGCCGCACCAGCCACGGGCCTCTTTGACCACCACGCGAGCAAGGAGCTGCAAGAGGAAGGGTGGAGGATCACTGCGGGCCTGGTGGCACTGCAGCTCCCAGCCTTGGCCTATTTCCATCACCAGGAGGTCAATTTTGCTCTCCCTAGCAAAGATCATATGAACTAAATCCATGCAAGGAGGAGGTTGTTGGGGAAAGCCAAGTGAAAGCAGAGCTTTGGAGAGGATACAGGCCTCTGCAGTTTGCCCCGTGCCTGGATGTCTTCTGAAGACCATCTGTGCCCTCCCCCAGTGAGAGGGCAGCTGGAAGGGAGCCCTTGGATCCCCGGGGCAGAGAAAGGAGTCCTGCTGAGGAGGGACCTACCAGGCAAGCCAGGACATCAGCTGCTATCAACATGTAGAAGACGTTATTCCAGCCCGTGGGAGAGATGAGCCCTGCGAGCAGCGGCCCCAGCGCAGCACCTGCGAGGGACAGGAGCCCCCTGAGCCCCTGCTCGTGAGTGAGAGGGGCCTGGGGCACCCAGCACCCCCCAGCCATACACACCCACTGATCCTGTGCCATCAATGATGGCCGTGACAGTCGAGAGGGCTCTGGCATTTCCTTTGAGAGATTCATGGGTTCCCTGTAAGGAGGGAGGAACAGAACATAAGAAGCAAAAGCATCTTTGGGGTGCACAGCAAATCCCAGAGCGAAGCCAATGTCTGAGGCAGCAATTTTCATGTGTCAGATCCAGACATGGATGGGAAGACCAAACTCAGATGCTCCCTGCAGCCAGACCATGGTACAACCTGGATTGCCAACAGCAGGCAGAAATTCCCAGGTGATTTGCTACTAAGTATTTCCATTCAGAAAGAGATGCAGCAAAGCTGAAACACAGTCATGTATGTAGCTGAGATGAAAAAGCAACAGGAAAAACCCCTGTGTTTAAGGGTGTGGAGCACAGCACCAGCTGTGACAGCTCTGCCCTTCTCCACTGGCCTTTGGAGGCATTGGAGGACAAAGGCAGAATGCAAAAATGCCAGCAAAACAGCCCTGTGGGAAAGAGGGAACAGGCTGTGGGTGTGCAGGGGCAGCGTGGCGGGGCCTGAGGCTCCCCTTACCAAATCTGCCGACACCGCGGTTGTGATGAGCGCGTAGGGCCCGTTCACCAGAGCACCACAGATGATCAGCATCGCTGCAGGGTACCCAGCAAGAGATTAAACCTTTAGGTGCAGGGAGCAGGACATTGGATCCACCATCCCCAGCCCATGTGCAGACTGCTGTCCCACACATCCACCTCCTGCACACCTCCACATTCCCACGGAGCTCTCACCCAGCAGGCACTGAACACCCATCCAACCCCACCCTCCCTCAAATTCCAGCCCAGGAGCCTGGCTCAAGAGTAGGAATGAAGGAGGTGAATCCACAGTGTCTTCCATCACCACTTTGGCGACAGGAGCTGGCTGCACCATGGAGCTCCTTACCTATTGATGTGCCAATGCCGTTCTGGCCAACATGGTTGTACAGGAACAGCTGGAAAAGAGACAAGGTGAACCAGTTGTGGCTACCTCAGCTGCTTTACCAAGTGTTTTCCTTGCAGCAGTACCCTGGGGATGGGATGGAGAATGTGGGGGCCTGAATTATTGCTGGAGCCAAGCTCCAGCTGGGATGGGGGGCTGAGTGCACCCCTGACCTCTGCATCCTGCCGGCTGCCTGCCAGATGAAATACCTGGCAGCTGGCAAACCGAGGTGCTCCCAGGATTTATGGCCAGTGGGGCTCCCCTGCCTCCTGCTGGCTGCAGCCAGACACTCATTTGCCCCCACAGTGCTCTTGGAGCCACGGACGTGACGCAGCCTCTCTGCTCCTGCCAGCTCCTTCAGCAGGACAGGCTCCCACCCCACAGGCAGCCAGACTGGGGTCACAGCTAATTAGCCATGCTTTGGTGGGAGCAAAGCCCAATGAGCTCCGTGCAGGTGCCTGGAAAGGACATCCAGGCCGAGCTCCAGCGGAGCATGAGGCCGTCGGCACGGGGGCTTTGGGGATGAAATTCAAAGAGACAAAAGCTGGACTGGCTCCCTGGGACCCCCAAGGCTTTGAGCAGGATTATGGCTGAATGGAGAAAGAAAAAACTACAGGATTTTTTTAGTTGTCAAGGTCTCTGCAATCCCCTCCCAGCCCCTGGAGCTGGACATCCTTCCCAGGAACATCTGGGCACGTGAATCAATCCCAGCTCTCATCTCGGGCGAGCGCATGACCAGCTTCTCCCGGGTGCTTGGGAAGAGGAAGGCAGCTGTGACTCAAAGGAGCCAGAGGAGTGGAAACCCTCGTGACAGGGTCCTGTCCCCACATGACAGCTCACCATGGGAGCAGCCACGACCAGCATCACGCAGCACGTGGTGGCTCTGCCGCCGGTGTAGTCAGAGATGAGGCCGGCGAAGATCCCCCCTGCAAGAAAAAGCTGCAGGTGTCAGTCACACCACCCCAAAGGCAGAGCTCTGCCCTGGCTTAGCCTGAAATCCCCCTTTCATCCCTCATCTTTCATCCCCCATCTTCTGACCAGGATGCCCCCAAGGTTAAACATAACGATATCAGAGTGAAGAGCTTTGATTTATCTTCCACTTCCCTCCCTGCAGATGGTTTCTGAGCACTCCCATGCAACTCTGGTCTCTTCCACGCTTACAAAATGCATTATTTATCTAAGGAAAAGCAGTGCCTGAGCAACCAAGACCTAAGGAATGAGGCTGTTATGGTCACCTGGGTGGCAAAATAAAATTGAGGGGCGTTTCCTTCTTGCTGAGTGCTGTGAATAAACCTCACTGGGGAAAGGGATGGTGTTGCCTGTGGGGGGGACCAGCCAAGGCTGCTTAAGGCCAGGATTGTCCCTAAATCATCCCTGATCCACGCCCTCCACCCAAGCATGTGACAAACCTAAAATACCCCCGACATCAAAGAGGGTGGACAGGTCCCCGGCTTCCTTGGCTCCAAAATGAGCTGTGAAGGAGAGGAGAGGGGTGAGGAGATGCTCCCCTTGCAAGGCTCACTCCTGCCCTGCTGCCCCCAAAACTCACCAACGTTGACAATGTAGAGGGGCAGCCAGTACAGGAAGGTGTAGCTCACCAGCTTGGCAAAGAGCAGGCACAGGGAGAACTCCACCACGCCCTGGGAGCAGAGGAGGGCACATCAGAGGAGCCTCCTTCTTCCAACCTCCTCTAGATGGTGAGTTTTTCCCATTTTCTGCCCTGTGGACACCCTGTTGATGGTGTGAGCATTGCTCTTTCCTCCATCCCACCACTCACAGGTATCCGGAGTGCCCCAAGGAAGCTGATGGCTTCGGGCTCCTCAGCTGGCTCCTTGGGGCTGTTGGAGTAATCTGCACTGCTCTGGCCTGAGAGGCTGAGTGGGCCTTCGTTGGAGGTGACAGCTTCAGGATCCTTCTCACTGGTGGTCACTCCTCCAGGATCCTCATCAGAGGCCATCTACAAGCAAGCCCAAAGCAGGAGATGTGGCTCTCGTGGCTGGAAGAGGCTGAAACATTGGATCCACTGCTGAGGCATGACCAGTGGACCAGAAGTTCACAGTGGAACAGCAACAACCATCACCCATGGCAACTGAACTTTGCTCCAGTCCCTGCCACTCCAACCCAATGACCTGGTTGTTTGGCTGCACCCTGAGCGACACCCAGGCTGTTGGGAATCGCTGGGACTCACGTGGTGCAAAGGTGGACTGCAGTCAACATCCTCAGGATCTGCAGGGAGAAAGCACATCCTGTGAGAGCCTGGACCAGCCCCACTCCACCTGCTCTCCCTGCAGCATCTCACAGGGGCTGGGAACCCCCAGGTCTGGGCTGCATCTCTGGCTACCCTGTACCCCAGTAAAATCCCAAAGGACTTCCCAGATATTTCCTAGAAATACAGGCTCAGAGGAGTGACTGGCCCGGGGGATGAGCCTGCCTGGATGACCCCAAAGGATGCTGAGCATCCCCATGGTGGTCAGATCCACCTCCCTGCCAGCCACAGGTTGAAAATAAGTATTTGGGATTGCCAAAAATGCTTGGAGACAGACATGGTGAAAAATCGTATTTTGGGTGGAATATTACACTGGGGGAATACTACAGCAGTTGTCTGCTGCGGCCCAGATGACAACACTCACACTCCACGAGGAAGAAGAAGCAGATGATGCCCATGGTGGTGATGATGATGCCGGGCACGACGAAGGACAGGCCCCAGGCAGAGGACACCCAGACGCCGGCAATGAGCGACCCTAAGATGTTGCCAACAGAGGTGTGCGAGTTCCAGATGCCCATGATCAGACCTCTCCTGGCAGGGACACAGCCGGGTCAGTCACTGGGGTGGCTGCCAGGGCCAACAGGGACCAGGAGTGGCGTGGACACGTAGGAAAACTCACTTTCCCTTCCCGAACCAGTTCCCAACACAGGCCACAACAGCAGGCCAGCCCGTCGTCTGCACCAGCCCATTGCACACCTGGCAAGAGATGGGAGCATCACCCAGGCAGCTCTGACTGCAGCCACGGAGCCCCTGCACTGCTTCAGGCACCTGGGCTCACAAACAGCCAGCCCCATTCCAGAGCTGTTCAGAAAACACTTGGTTGGTTTGGTTTTTTCCCTGCTGGGGCAATCCTGGAGCCATTTGCATCGTTCCCATGGCTGGACTGGGCGTGGCTGCTGTTGCCAAAGCAGCTGCCCGCGCTGGGAGCCGGGCACACCCGGCGGTTTCGACGCCCACACCACGCACAGCCAGGTTTTGAGGGGAGTGGAAACGCTCAGCGCTCCCCTGCTCAGAAACTGGGCCACCCCAGTCCCTGAAGGCCACGGAGAAACTGGGATGAGCCCAAAGCTTGGGCATCCTCCAGCATGACACACCTGCACAACGATGAAGTACCAGAGCACGTGGATGTCCCAGAAGTAGCCGAGGCCGAAGAGCGCGGTGAAGAGCCCGCTCACCACCATGCCCCCCGACAGGTAATAGCGCAGGGGGAGGCGCTCCCCAAAAATGCCACTGCAGAGAGAGGGCAGAGCACAACAGGAGCTGTCACAGGTGATGCCACCAGTGGGCATTACCACACTGAGCCAGCACCTGAGCCCTGAGCAGCTCCCTGGCTGCTCTGCTGTTAGCCTGGCCCCATTCCAATGGAAACCAGCTTCCCAGCAGACTGCTGCGTGGAGGGAAAGGCCCTGCATACCTGATAAACATCCCGATGGCATAGGCCACCAGGAAGGCATTATCCAGCGCCCCAAAAAGCTCCTTGTAGTTGTCCCCATCTGGAAAACAAATGTTAGGGCCACCTCAGCCTGGCCTGCAGCTCGTGTCCCCTCCCCATGGCTGTTGGCGTGGTCTCGTGCCCCATTCCCAAAAGCCTGGTCCCCATGGGGGTGTCTGGGAGCATGGCAGGGTGCCAACAGCACTGGGACCTGGTCCTGGTCTGGACTTCACCACCTGCTGCTGCCCTTTGGCCCGGGGGCATGGGACAGGCACTCACCACTTAATTACCTCCGGGTGCCTAAGGAGCAGCTGGCCCCCTGCCAAACCCCAGCCATGGCCTGGCTTTGGGGCAGGGGGGAGCCCGGCCCAGCAGCCACAAGTGTGGGTTTTGGGGTGCCTGGGGGGCTCAGCCTTACCAAAGGGGGCCCAGCTGCACCAGTTGGTGCTGTTGGAGTCATTGTGGGGGTTCGGGCCCAAGGCCGAGCAGTTGGGGTGCAGCTGGCTCTGCAGGGAGAGAGAGGGGGTGAAATGAGGGTGCTGTCAGCACCCCCTCCCCAGGCTCCCTGTGCCCACAGCTGTGGTGAGGCTGGAGCTCACCTTGACGATGCTGATGGGTTTTCGGGAGAGGTGGTAGCTGGTGTAGCAGAGGAAGGTCAGCACCAGCGTCAGCCCCCGATAGCTGTGGGAGGGAGGAAGCAGAGAGGTCAGGGTTTGTGGGGCAGGGATGGGGTGGCCTCAGCACCCAACAGGCCTCTCCTACTGGGTTGGTGACCTGAACCAGCTCAGCTGAGCCCACTGGGAAGTGGACAGCCCCTCCAAAAAGCCCAGGATTCAAAAGAGCTGAGTTTTGTGGGGAGCATCAAGCAGCGTTTCCACCTCCTCGAGCAGCCATCCCAGCAAAGCACTGGATGAGCAAGCACCTTCCTGGTGTCACAAGTGGAAACTGGGCTGATTCATCATCACTCCCAGGGTTAATTAAAGATAAGCTGGGAAAAAAAAGCAAGGGCACGGGATGCCCTAGGCAATACCAGCTCTCCTTCCTCCACCGAATAGCTACGTCATCCTTTTTGCTTGGATTAAATGCAGGGAAATGGGGGGAACGGGAATCTGGGCTCAGGGAATGGGGATGCTGCTCCCATGAAAGCTGATAGACAAAGCCTGGAGAATCCCAAATAGGATCTAGCACTCTCTGGAGATGAGCATCTCTGAGGGAACTATCCTGCCTCCAGGAAGGGTTTTATGGCAGCACAGAGGATGCAAGTGGCAGGGGCAGCTGCAGCACCCAGACATGTCACGGGATTGCTCTAAGTTTAGAAAAAAAAAACCAACCAATTTTCTGGTGGTTTAGGCCCTTTTTGCTCCTCTTTTCAGTTTCACTTCTCCCTGGAGCTGCAGCAATGCCGGGCGCCCTGCAAATCCAGGGCAGTTCCCTGTGCTGGGGTGCCGGCTCCAAGGCTGCACTGCAGCTGAAAAACTGCTGCTTCCCACCCCAAAAAAATAAATAAGCCACCCAAAATCACTGCTAGTGACTGCAGGGCTGATCCAAGGGGAGCAGAGAGGCCATGGTAGGGAAGGGGAAGACAAACTTCACGTGCAGTGCCCAGTGGGGCACACTGCCAGTGGGCCAGACACTTGGGTGTTGTTTTATTACTTTTTACCCCACGTGTTCTGGCAGGGAAAATTCCAGCTGATGGAAAAGCAGGGGGAGTGTTTGGCAATGGGCTTCCAAAACATCCAAATATTAACTGAAATTAAATGAGCAGCAGGCCCATCACCTCATCTAAAGAGAAGGCAGCCAGCGAGGTCTCTGTGTTGGCCACATCCCACTGCATTTCGAGCAGGGCCTGAGGCAGGGGGAGGCTGGCGGGCACTGCTGCCCACCTCGGGGTCCCCCACGCCCTCCTGGGCCGTGTCCAAAGCCCTGGGCTGCGGCCGCTGTGGGCTGATCCCGTGTCACAGTGGGGCCGGTGCCTGAGGGCCACGCTCAGCCCGGCGTGAGTGACCCCCAGCCCAGGGCTCGGCCCCATCCTGGTGCTGGTGCCACAACAAGCGACCCGCCAGTCCTGGTCCCTGTTCCCGTGTCAGTGCCCACACGAGTGATCCCCAGCCCATTCCTGGTGCCCACGCTGGAGCCAGTCCGCTGCTCCTGGCTCAGTCTCCATCCCAGTGCCAGTCCCCGTGCCCGGGGCTGTCCCTATCCCGGTTCCACTTCCCAGCTGCTGCCGGTGCCCAGCCGAACTACACCCCCTCGTCCCTAAGGGGCTGATCCCTGTCTCGGTTCTGGCTCCCACCCTGGTGGCAGCTCCTGTGTCCCGGGCCAGTCTCTGTTGCGGTGCTGGTCCACGAGAGAGCGAGCCCCATTCCAGGGACTGTCCCCGTCCCGGTGCCGATCCCAGCTCGATGCCAGCCCCTATCCTGGTGCCAGCCCCGCTCCCTACGCCCGGAGCCGGTGCCCCATCCCGGTGCCAGCCCCCATCCCGGTGCCAGCCCCGCTCACCGGCTGTCCCGGGGAAGGGCGCGGAGCAGGCGAATCCCGGGGGCGAGCGCTGCCCTCATGGCGGGCGGAGGCGGCGGCGCTCGGGCCCCCCCGGCTCCTTTTCACCGCCCCCGGGGCCGCCGCTCCCGCCNNNNCGCCGGCCCCGGTCCCGCCCCGGCCGGGCACGGCCCCGGCTCCCCCGGCCCCGAGGGTGAACCAGGCTGTGCCCGTCCCCCGTCCAACAAAAAACCCCTTCAAATCCGGCTGCGATGAGGGAACAGCCGCGCTGGGCAGCGGGAGGAGGGCAAAGCCCCGGAGGGACCGACCAGCCCGGCTCATACCCCCACGGGGCTCTGCGAGCTTCCCCAGATGCTGTGTTTTCCAGCAGAAAAAGTTGAATTTAACTTTTCCACTCCCTTACCCAGCAACCCCCGACCAGGCTTTGCTGCCCTGATGTTAACTGAGCCACCCCAGACACGCTTTGGGGTTATTTCCATGGATTTGGGGAGTTCTCCTTTGCGTCCCCTCTCCACCCCCCAAGTATCCCACTTATCCTGCTAGGGGCATAGTGAGGATGAGGCGCAGCAACAGCTTTATTTAACCATCTTTTCTTTATCTGAGCCCCAAAATTAGCCCACAGCCCCTTTGGGGATCCCTCTGGAGAGGCAGGAACAGGGGTCCCTGAAGCCCGAGCAGGACCTTGGGGACCTGCCAAGGAACTGCTTGTCCTCAGCCACCCGAGCACTGAAATCAGTTACAAAAACCCATTTGCAGCTTTAGCCCTTTGCTTCCCTGCCCCTCCCTCCCAGGGCAGATCCTGCCCTTTCCAAACCCACTCCAACACCTTGAATTAGGGCTGCAGCACCTTCCCCTGACGCAAGCTGTTAATGAACAGCATCAGCGGCCACGGATCCCTCAGTGAATGATTCTCCAGGGGAACAGAGGAGCAGGCCCTGGCTCTGTGCCTCTGTGCTACCTCTGCCCCGGGGCTGTGGACCCGTGGACCCTCTGCAGTGCTTTGTGCCCCATGGGATGGGACAGGGAATAGACCTGACCGGGCACGCTCGGCCGCCCATCCTTCCTGCCGTGGTTAATATTGGACAGGGCGGCCGGCGAGCAGCAAATATTAATGACAGGGTACAGAGTCACCTCCGCCCAGGACCACGTTACCCCACCACAGGCACTTCTGGGAAAACCCAGCTTGCTTCAGTCACCCCTGTGAACTAAGAAAATGCTCCTTCCCAGAGCAAAATCCAGGCTATGGGAGCGTGGGTCAGGTGTGAAGCTGGGTGGGTGTTACTGACAGAGAGGTCCTTGCACAGAGAAGAACNTCGGCCGCCCATCCTTCCTGCCGTGGTTAATATTGGACAGGGCGGCCGGCGAGCAGCAAATATTAATGACAGGGTACAGAGTCACCTCCGCCCAGGACCACGTTACCCCACCACAGGCACTTCTGGGAAAACCCAGCTTGCTTCAGTCACCCCTGTGAACTAAGAAAATGCTCCTTCCCAGAGCAAAATCCAGGCTATGGGAGCGTGGGTCAGGTGTGAAGCTGGGTGGGTGGTACTGACAGAGAGGTCCTCGCACAGAGAAGAAGGAAGGAACAATAAATACCTGGCTCGGGAAGGTGATCCAAGTGGCAGGGGCTGGCAGGAGCACTAGGAAAAGGGAGAGAATGGAGCGGGAAAAGGTTAGAAACCCTGTCTTAATAGATACTGACCCCTGGCACCTCGTTTCTCCACCTTTCACACTTTAAATGAGACGAGCAATCCTTGAAAACAGTTTATTCCACGGTCAAACGCTGGAATGCAAGTGCCTGCCATAAACCAACCCTGCAGAGCAATTGTCTCCTTCACCCCAACCGTTGTCCCAGCCAACCGCACACCTGGAGCCGAGTGGGAGAGGCGCAGCACAAACCGGAGCACACAGACCAGGAGAGCAAAGGTGACACCATCCTGGCAGCTGGCATGGAGGGACAGGCAGGACAGGGCACAGCCCCCTCCCTATCACAGCAGTTGCTGGGATACAGAGCTGCCTTGCTCACAGAGGCTTCCCCGAGCGGGCACAGAGAGCGGCCAAGTCCCGGAGCGGCCGCGTGGCTGCGTGGGCACAGGAGGAGATCACGGAGCGCAGGGCCTGGCTGTAGGCTGAGCAGGGGGACACAGAGACACTGTCAGGGCAGGAGAGTTGCACTTATGGCTCAAAACTAGGCTTGGCTCTAGCCTTTCCCCATAGAGCACAGACAACAATTGGGTTTAAGGTGAATCAACATGCCTGTAGTTTTCCACACACTCTGCACGTGCCCCAGCACAAAGTGGTACACAAGCCAAGGATTATTTTATGAAGCCCCAATTTCTCTATTTTCCCTCCCAGATCACTCCCAGTTGCCCAGTCACCTACTTTCCCAAGCTGTGCTCAAGGTCAGAGCACTCCATCACTCCACACCTTCGTGCATCCTCCCAGCAGAAGATTCAGCCTTTAGGGCAGAGGGCTCTGTGCCCATAACGAGATGCTTTGCAGCATTTGCCTCATGGTTGTGTCCCCACCCACACGTGGCCATGCCACAGATGCATTATTTAACACACTGTAAGGGCTGGTGCTTTGCTGAGGATGCCACTACACTCCCTCAGGGACAGAGGTTGGGTGAAGCAGCAAAGCCCTGACTTGCACTCTCCAGAGCATATTTGAAGGAGCATCTCTGCACAGCAGCCCAGGAGCATGGAAACACCTATGCTGGTTTGATTTCTCCCTGTATCATCAGGGGTCTAGGTCCAGATGTCTCCTCTCTGGAAGCAGGAGCTCCTACCTTTGTGGTTTTTGTAGAAGACGCAGTTATTGGCACAGGTATCCGGGTGGGAATCCCAGAAATCAGAGCCACAGGAACACAGTGGGGGCAAGTCAATGTTGCAGAGTTTGACCTTCTCCCTCATCTGGGCCCTCAGAGCTTCAACATACCTGCAAGGGATCAAACATTCAGCTCTTCCAGCAACACCTGGCTCTGCATGGGCAGCACAGACCGGCTGTACCTCGCGTGCTCCTTATCCCGCTGCTGCCTGTCCTTCACTCTCCTCTCCTCCAGCTGCAGCTGGGCCAGGGCTTCCCAGGTTCCCTCTCCTGGGGAGGCCTCTTGCTGCTCAGCCATGTCTTGCATCCTCTGCTCCTCTGCCCAGCGCTCATTCTCCTTCTGCCTCTTAATCCTGCAGGAACACACATGCTTAGAGAGGGAGCTTCCCCATCCCAGCCTCCATTCCCGGCTGGTCCCAGGCTGTAAATATAAATAAGTAAATAAAAATGTATTTGCTTTAAACATAAAATGGTCAAAAATGCTTCCTGACCCTCCACTCTTCCCCCCATATGGCAACACCAGCCTGTGAATGCTCCCCTGCCCTCAAACCCTTCCTGCCTGCTGTTTTCTCACCATCACAGCTCCTTCCTGCCTCACATCCACACGTGCTCCTGGCACCTACAGCTCCCCAGAGCTGTGCTTCTGTCCTCAAACCAAGCACGTTGCCTGGGCTCTTTAACAGCCACCAGAAAGGACCAACACCTTGGCTTCCTGCTTTCCCAGCTCCCCCACTTCCCATTGCCTCTGCTTAAGAGGCAGCTTGGATCTTCCTGTAAGCAGCTCCCAGGACAGGGAAGCATAACAGGACTGTGTCCAGCAGAGACACCCCAAGAATTCCACCTTTATTCCCGAACAGGCTTTAAGATGTACTTTTAACCACGTTTTCCTCTATTTCCTCCATCTCCCTTGCACCCTCCAGCCCTCTGGTGGGACCTGGGTTGATTAATTCCCACCAAACATGACACACATCCCCCTGACAAGCAGCAATTGCAAAGCACAAAGACTTTACACCAAAGTATCTGACATTTTATTCCCAAATGAAACAATGTGTCCCAGGCTGTTCCTTGCCAGGAGGCACCAAAACACAAAATCCAGGCTGGGAAGAAGCCAGGAGAAGGCAATCTCATTGGACAGGACATTTCAGATCTTACTTCATGTAGGGGGTCAGATCTTTACATCCAGAATGAAAGTGCTGAAGTGGAACTTCTCTGGTTGAGTTATAAACTCTGAAATGTTTTTTAAATGAAATGTAGAGCCTTAAGTACAGCACCATAAATCTGCTCCAGAAGCTGAGGCCAAGGCCAGCTCAGGGCTTTACACCCCATAATTACAAACCCAGCTCTTCTCTGCACACACTCCATGGGAAAAAATAATAATAAAAAGGTATCACACTAACTAGGAAGTGTCTGGAGCTTTGCCAGCATTTACAGGGTGGAACAAGCTCTCCAAACTCCCCAGTGCCATTGGAATGTCACAGATGTGGCTGAAGGAGCACTGCTTTAGACTGGCAGCTTCTCCCCACAAAAATGCCCATGAGAATCCTGCCCTGGGGTGCCTGCCCAGCTCCCACAAAGCCTGATCACTGAAGAGCCAGGATGGTCAGAGTTGGCCAGTTCATTCAAGGGAAAGCCAGGGAAAAAACAAAAATTAGGGGTTCTTTCCTGTTTTGCTGTGAATTTGCAAAGCTCCTCCTTAATGAACCTTAATGAAGTTGAGAAACCCCTACCACAACTGATACTTTTACACAGATACCGAGTGTTCAACTCTGGAACAAATTCCTGGAAATCATTTTATTACACTGTGTAAGTTTTTATGGCTGTGAAGGTGAAGGGTCTGATACTGAAAATGGCAGGTATAGTCACAGCTTAACCACAACGATGTGACCTCACCCCAAAGTTTCTAAACATAGACTTGGGTTCCCAGAGTCATGGGCTGGGAAGCTGCACCTCTTCCAGAGCCATGTTTTGGCTCCCAACTCCTAAACAAGCTGCACATGGACTGGAAAACTTGATAGAAAAGTGCTGCAGGACTCAACAAGGCCCAAGGGTCTCTTGGGGGGTTGGCTGTGTGAATCCCACCACAGGGGGGTTACAGATCAGCGCCTGCCTTACACCAGACGAGCTCCCAAGACCTCCCCGAGCTCCCAAGACCTCCCCGAGCTCCCAAGACCTC
>VZRZ01000913.1:10391-27743 GCA_013398175.1 Climacteris rufus | reverse complement strand
CCATCCCAGGTGATGCCATTGGATCCCCACCCAATTCCATGGAACCCCTGACCTGCCACAGGACCCCCAGCCCAGGCCTAGGACCCTCACAGAGTGCTATGGGACCAGCAAAGTCTGCCCAAGACCCCCACCCTATGCCTGGGACCCCCACCTCGGTGCCCTCCACTGCCTGTCTGCAGGCAGGAAGGATTTAAGGACAGTCAGACCCAAGGACAGAGGGGACAAGGGACACACATCCCAGCACCCATGGGTGTCCTGACCTCTCTTACTCTTCCAGCCCTCTCCTTGGAGCCGCCCAGCCTTGGCCCCCCCACGCCCCCCATCCGCAGCAGCCTCCGTGGGGGACACCCGCCGCCCCTCGGGGACACGGGGTGCTGCAGTGGGGGGCACCCTGGGGTGCACACCACGCCCAGCACCCCAAACCCAGCACCCTGGGAGCGTGTTCGCAAGAGAGGTGGGTGTGGGGGACACATGGGGGACACGGGGGACACCAGGGAGGTGGCCCATGGCTCTGTGTCCCCCGTCCCCCATGCAGAGCTGCATCAAGTGCACAGCACCCCGGTGCTCACAGCTGGGCCCAGCCATGTCCCTGTCACTGGAAGTGGAGGCGAGTGGGGGGCAGATTTTGGGCTGGCAGCCAGGCAGCCTCAGCAAAGGGGACAGGAGGGTGACACTGCCGCTGCTGTGATGGACAGCAGGGACCGACATCTGCCGGCCTTCAGCTCTCCAAAGCCACCTCGGGGCAGCATTTCCCTGTCCTCCGGTGTCACCAGGTCACCAGTGACACCCCCGAGACCACCCCATGCCTGGCACCCCCCAGTGACACGGTGAGTCTGGGTGTCCCATCCAGGTGGGCGCCCTACAACCCAACCCTGTACTGCAAAACCCAACATGTCCCTTGCACCTGCAGGTCTCCGGCCTCCGTGTGCCTCAGGGACACGTCGCTGGTCACCAGACACCCCAAGGACGTGTCCCCAACCACTGGGATCCCCAGGGATGCATCTCCCATCACCCGATGCTCCAGGGACAATTCCCCAGTCCCTGAGAGACCCAGGGATGTGTCCCCGGCCACCAGGAACCCTAGGGACGTGTTCCTGGTCACTGAACACCCCAAGGACATGTTCCTGGCCAGCAGACATCCTAAGGATGTGTCCTCAGTCCACAGGAACCCCAGGGACATGTCACCAGCCACCAGGCACCACAAAGACCCATCACCAGCGACCAAGCACCAGAGGGACACAGTCTTGGCCACCAGGCACCTTGAGGACACATCCCTGGTCACCAGGTGCCCCAGGGACCCATTCCCAGTGGCCAGATGCCAGAGGGACATGTCACCATCCACCAGGCACCCCAAGGACACCACCAGTGGTCACTCAAAGGACACATCCCCAGGCACGAGGCTTCCTCAGGAGATGTCTCCAGGCACAAGGCTCCCCAAGGAGATGTCCCCAGCCACCAGGCACTGCAAGGACAAGTTCCTGGCCTCCAGGTATGCCAAGGACATGTCCCCAGCCAACAGGTGCCCCAGGGACACATCCCCAGTCGCCAGGCACTCTGAGGAGATGTCACCAGTCTCTGAGCACCACAGGGACAAGTTCTTGGGCACCAGGTACATCAAGGGCATGTCTGGGGCCACCTGCCACCCCAGGGTCCCATCATTGGTGACCATGCATGCAAGGGACATGTTTCTGTGCAGCAGGTACCCTGGAAACATGTCCCCAGCAATGAGACACCCCAAGGACACATCCCCAGGCACCGGGCACTCCAGGGACACATCCCCAGTCACCAGGCATCCCAAAGAGCTGTCCCCAGTCACCGGTCACCAGAAGGACATGTTCTTAGGCACCAGGTACCCCAAGAACATGTCCCCAGCCACCAGCCACACCAGGGACACATCACTGGACACCAGGCACTCAAGGGATGTGTTCCTGGCTACCAGGTACCCCAGGGACACATCTCCAGTCACCAGGCACCCAAGGGACAGGTCCCCGGCCACCGGGCGCCTCTCACCAGCATTCAGCGATGGGGTCCTCACACAACAGCAGGTGGCTGAGGACCTGGAGATGGACCAGGACAGCACCTGCTGCAGGTATTCCCCATCCCCTGGGACACTCCCGTGATGGCAGCATCCCCCGGTGCCAGCGGTGCCCCCACTGTGTTCCCCACAGACCCCTGGCACCAACCACACCGCGGTCCTTCTCGCCACTGCACACCTACGGCTACATCTACGGGCCACCAGCCTCCGAGCTGGGCGAGGAGGAGGAGGGGGAGGAAGAGGAGGAAGAGGGAGAGGAGGAGGAGGAGGAGGAGGAGGAGGAGGAGGAGGAGGAGGAGCGTACAGCAACAAGGGGCTCTCCGGGAGGGTCGCTGCTGAACGGCTGGGGGTCGGTGTCGGAGGACAACTTTGCCAGTGCCCGCTGCAGCCTGGTGAGCTCCTGCGACGGCTCCTTCCTCCTGGACGCCAGCTTCGCCCGGGCGCTGGCTGTGGCTGTCGATGGCCTCTGCTACAGCCTTGAGGACACCGACGTGGCCTATGGGGGTGAGTGAAGGGTGCCTGCACCCCCTCTCTGACCCTGAGCATCACCTCCTCGAGGAAGGCGGTTCTATTGTGACAGCGTGGTGATGCCACCATCTGCTGCCTTCTCCCCTGCAGGTCCCTCACTGCCACCATCACCCTTGGAGCGGGTCTTCCCATCAGGGGATGCCACCACCACCTGGGACTGGTGGACAGCGCTGGAGGTCCCACAGAGGACTGGGACAGAGGCAGCCATGAATGGTAGCTCACAGAACGGTGCGTGGTGCCCCGATGCTGGGGTGGCGGGCACTGGGGAGGGCGAGGGGTGTCATCTGTTGCAGGGTGTTGGAAAACACTTCCTTTTCTTTCCAGGTGGCCAGGGGTCAGGGACTGGCAGCCCCTGGGCCAGGGCAAGTGGTGAGCTGGGGACAGGAGGGAGAGGAGTGTGGCAGTCCCCAAGGTGCAGGACGCAGCAAGGCTCAGCTAAAATCCAGCTTTATTAGGCAGTTCCCCAAAAAGGGGCTCTCTACTAGAAAAGCCACCCACAAAGGGTGGGTGGCACCAAGGTGGGTGGGTGTCCCTTCTAATTCAGAATTCTTGTCCTTCCCAAGTGTCCTCCTTCTTCCGCAGTGTCCCCATCCCTCCTCAGTGTCCCCATCCCTTCTTAAATTCCTCATTCCTTCCCAGCATCCTCATCCTCCCCGGGAGTCTGTATCCCCTCCAAGTGTCCTTGTCCCTACTCAGTGTCCTCCTCCTTCCCCTGCATCCTCGTCCCCCCTAACTATCCTTGTCCTACCCAAGCCCTGTTGTCCACCCCAAGTGTCCTTGTCTTTCCCTAGGGTTGTTGTCCCCGTGACCATCCCCATCCCCACTGACCATTCCCATTCCTTTCAACTGTCCTTGCTTTCTGATAGTTCATGTTCTTCCTCAGCATCCTGGTCTCTCCCAAGTGTTCTCATCCTTCCCAAGCCACTTGAGTGGCCTCGTGCTCCTGCCAAGTCTCCTTATCCCTCCTAATCATCCTCGTTCTGCAGGACCTCCTGAGTGTCCTCATCCTTCATCAATTGTTTTGTCCCTCATGCCAAGTGTCCTTGTCCTTCCTCACTGCCCTCATCCCCCTTCAACCATCCTCTTTGACCCTTAGTACTGTCCTTTTCCTTCCCAAGCAACTTTGTTTTTCCCAAGTGTCCTCTTCCCCCCAGCAATCCTCAATCCTCATTCCTTGTCCTTCCTCCTTGTGCTCTTCCCTCCAGGCATCCTTGTCCCCCAGCCTTCCTTGTCCCTCACCAGCACTCTCCATCCATCTGCAGTGTCCTTGTCCATCCCATGTACTCTTGTCCCCCCAGCTGTCCCCATCCCTTAGAGCAATCTTATCCCTCCCAGACATCCTTGTCCTTTCCCAGTATCCTTGCTCCTCCCAACCGTCCTTGGCCCCAGGATTCTCGCCCCTCTTAAGCACTCTCCTCATCCCTCCCCAGCATCCTCGTCCCTCCCAACAGTCTCTGTCCACAGGGTCCTCGTCCTTCCCTGAGCATCCTCCTTGTCCCTCCTAAGCATCCTTGACCCTCCCCAGGGTCCTCATCCCTTGTGACTGCCCTTGCCCTACCCCGAGCATCCCTGTCCCCCCTCACGCTGACGCCCACTGGCCGCGAGCTCTGTGCAACCCTATTTCCACGGAGCCACTCAGAAATTAAAGAAAATCCCTCCATGCCCCCTGTGTTCCCATTCCCGTGTCCCCAGCTCTGTCACCGCCTCGCCCTCCCTCTATCGCTTCTCCTGCGACGGGCAGGGGAGCGGGGCCGCTGTGCGGCGGCCGTGGCCGGGCCCTTCGCCGCGGTCCCCCGCTGTCCGGCTGCGGCCCGAGCCGTGGCCGCGGGAGCTGGTGGAGCCGCGGGACGAGACGCTGCCCGTGGTGGAGCAGCTGCCGGACACCTGCCCGCGGGGCAGGCAGGAGGGTTTGCTGTAGGGGATGACCTCGTCTGCAGGGGAGGGGACAAGGTTGGGGTTCGGCAGGGACATCCCCAACCCCTCTGCGGCGCGGGGGGCGGCTCTGGCTTACCCCGGGCCGGGCGGTGCGGGACCCTGCGCTCGGCCCCGCTGGGCTCCAGCTCCGCACAGGGGCCGGGGCTCTCGCCCGGGGGCGGCAGCGGCGGTGGCGGCAGGTCTGCGGCAGAGAGGGAGGAGAGGGCTGAGCTCCCCTGAGCCCCCCTGAACTCCCTGTTTTTATCTCCCACTCACCTCCCGTCTGCTTCTNGCGGCGGCGGCGGCAGGTCTGCGGCAGAGAGGGAGGAGAGGGCTGAGCTCCCCCGAGCCCCCCCGAACTCCCCGTTTTTATCTCCCACTCACCTCCCGTCTGCTTCTCCGGGCGGTAGCGGCCGCATTTGGGCTTCAGGCGACTTTTGGGGATCACCCCGCGGGGTTTCCCTGGGGAGGGGGGGATGGCAGCGTCAGCCCCCCCATAGCCAGTGAGGCCCCCCTCCACCCAAACCGGCCCCTCAGGGCTCACCTGTGCCAGGAGGGCAGCGGGCTCGGGGTGGGTGGCCCTCGCTGGCATCTGGAGTCACCGAGGGACTGGGTGCCTGTGGGGGGATGCTGACGCCATGGGGGGGTCTCCTGGCAAAGAGGGGATGGAGTGAAGTGGGGGGAGTGAGGTGGGGGCTCGGTGGCCACCACAGTGCTGGCACAAGCCCCCTAGAGCTGTGCCGGAGCCAGGGCTACACATGTGGTCTTGTCAGCTGGATGGCACTGGTGTAGGCAGGCTGAAGCACCACAGCTGGATAGAAGTGCCACAGCTGGCTCACAGCCACACAGCTGGGCTGGCAAAGAGGAGCTGGATGAGTGCAGTGGCACAGCTGGGGGAGGACCACAGCCTGGCAAGGTTGTGATAGCGTGGCTGGCCTACGATGGCACATCTGGAGCACAACTGGATAGAGGCTGCTTGGCTGGACTGCAACCACACAGCTGGATCACCACACATCTGGATTGCAACCACACTGATAGATTGCAGCTGCACAGCTAAATCATGACAGAGCTAGATCGTAGCACAACTGGATTGCAACCATGCAGCTGGATTGCAGCTGCACAGCTGGAGCACAGTGACATGCCAGCATGGTGATGGCACAGCTGGATCATGGCAGAGCTGGGCCACAACAGCACAGCTGGACGATGATGGCCATGATGGCCCACCCGGCTGGTGATGATGCAGCTGCATCACAAGACCCCAGCCAGCCCATGGTGTCACGGATGTGCCATAACAGCATGGCCAGAGCACAGCTGGAGAGCAGGGGTGGATGGTGACACCACGGATGGATCAAAAAGGGACACCTGGACATGGCAGGACATCCAGACTCCATTGGGACATCCAGACCCCAATGGCATGGCCAGACCACGGTGGCACAGCAGGACCACATCACAAAAATGTGGCTGGATTGCAATGGGACACCCAGACTGTGGTGGGACATCCAGACCCTGATCCAGAGTCCAGTGGCAAGGCCAGACTATGGTGGAACAATGGGACCAGATCATGAAAACATGACTGGACATGACATCCAGACCTCAGTGGGATATCTGGACCTCAGATGACACATCTGGACCTCAGTGGCATGGCTGGACCATGACAGCGTGGCAGAGCCAAATGGTAAAAATGGCTGGATTGTGATGGATCTTCTGGACCCCAACAGGACACCTGGACCCCAATGACACAGTTGGACCATGATGGCGTGGCAGGGCTGGATAGCGACAACATGACTGAATCGTGATGGAGCACCCGGGCCATGGTGGGACATCTGGACCCCAATGGGACATCCAGACCCCAATGGCACGGCCATACCAAGCAAGGCCCATCTCCTACCGGGGCAGGCGGGAGCTATCGAAGTCGCGGAGGCGAGGGATATCCTCTGTGGTGCGAGGTGACGGCGTCAGCGTGGCGGTGGAGCGGCAGCCGGAGGAGGTGGTGGGTGAGGAGGCGGCAGTGGCACAGGGGATGTCCTCACCAGGGTACCACACCTCCATCCCCAGCCTGCGGGGTGGAGACCACAGGGTAGGTGCTGGGGGCAGCATGCCCGGCCCCCAAGCCCCCACACTCACCCTCCAGCTGCCTCTTCCTCTTCATCCTCCTCTTCCTCCTCCTCCTTCTCCTCCTGGGCACACTGGCTGAGCTCGCTGGCTGAGGGTGGTGGGGGCAGCAGCTCTGTCCAGCTCACCACTGGCGGTTTCACCGCTTGGCCCAGCTTTGCCTTGGCCCCTGCCAAGGGGATGCCAAGGAGGGATGCTGGGGGAGCTGTGGGGAGGGCACTGCACCACCAGCACCCCTCTGTGCCCCCACCCATCCCACTACCCTACCGTGCTCAGCCCATCCGCGGGGCGCCTGGGAGGCTGCAGCATCCATGGGCTGGGGAGCCCCCCCAGGATAGGAGGTCCCATACTGCGAGAAGGGACGGGGGAAGGTGCAGAGCTCCTCACTGTCCACCTCGATGGTGCTGTAAACGGGCCCCTCACCAGCCCCTGCCCCAAACTGCTCTGTCTGGGCGATGTAACGGGTGATGCCGGCATCTGCAGAGGGTGACCAGCACCATCAGGGCTGATTGTGACCCTCTCAACCAGAGCCACCCATCCCCATGCTGACCCCTCACCGTTGTAGTATCTCTCAGTGGTCCCCAAGCAACCAGCAGCACTGGCTGTGCCGCCACCACGCCACGCATCCGCCAGCCACGGGTAAGCACCGCCAGTGGCTGCCCTGCAAGGGGACAGGGTGAAGGGATGCTTGTGGTCAGCCCCGGGGCTCCTGGGGAGGGCAGGGGATACCGGGGGTTACCTGGGGCTGCTGCGCGCTGGAGCCGGGAAGGCGACTGTGGAAAGAGATGGGGGTGAGGGCGGGGAGAGGCCGTACCGGGACCCCGCAGCACCTGTGGGCTTACCCGTGGGCGTGTAGGCAAAGGACGCTGTAAAGAGAGGGGCAGTGGGTGGCTGATGGGTGATGGGTGAGGGTGAGGGGTCCCAGGGGTAGCACCCCCCTGTACCAGTGAAGTGGCTGAGCTCCTTCTTCCTTCGGCGGCGGCTGTACAGCCAAGCAGCGAAGGCAGCGAGGACGACCCAGCAAGCACCACCAACGCCGGCGATGAAGGCCGGCTGCCTGGCTACCTCGGCCAAATGCTCAGCCAAGCTGCTCCCACCCGCTGGCCCCGCGTCCCGCTCTGCCGGGGGGGCTGCAAGTGACACAGGAAAAGGGACACACCGGCGGGGTGCCGAGGAGCCGTCCCCAGCACCGCAGCGGGTGACCCCAGCACCCCCCACCCATGGGTGCCGTGGTGACAGTGAGGGACTCACCGATGCGGATGGGGACAGGGGCGCTGCGGGCACCCACACCGGCGCCGGTGGCAGCGGCAACCTCGGCATGGTAAGGGACCCCGGGGACCAGTCCCCGCAACACCGTTGCCAGCACCGTCCCCTCCACGCTCTGGTTGATGTGGAAGCGGCTCTCGTTGCCCAAGCACCAAATCTGGTGGGGGGTGTGGCGAAAAGACAGGGGACACCCATAAGGACACCATGACATGTCAGGAGTGGACAGAGGGGACCTGCCACATCCCTGTCACTGCCCACCCTCACCCGATAATCACGGATGACACCGTTCTGCTCGGCCGGCGGCGGCGGCTGCCACGAGATGCGGACACTGGTGCCATTCCCAGCCACACTGACAGCTCGCGGTGGGGCGCTGGGGGCTGCCGGGGGGGGACACATGGGACATCACCTCCAGGTTGTCCTGGGGCACCCACACCATCCCCTCCATCCCCACACTCACCCGCCTCGGGGGTGCGCAGAGCGCGCACAGCGCTGTCGGGACCATGGAGGTGATGAAAGTAGGGTCGGACCTTGACCTCGTAGTCCTGGCCCCGGCGCAGCTCGGTGAGCAGGGCCCCCCTCTCCTCCGGTGCCCACACCGCCCGCGCCTCCTCCCAGCGCCCGCCGCGCTGCCGGTACAGCACCCGATAGCCCTGAAGGAACGGTGCTTGGCGCTCCACCTGAGGACCCGAGGGAACGGTGGGATGGGGGGATGCTCGGCACTGGGAGCCCTGTGCTGGTAGCGGGGTCAGCACTCACAGTCCAGGAGAGGCGGACGGTGCCCAGTGGCAGCACCACGGGTTCCTGCAGGTGCACGGCCACTTGCGCCAGCTCCTGCTGCACCTGCTCAGGATCCAGCCCTTGCTGCATGGGATTGGTGTCTGCTGGAAACGAGAGGGTGGAGGGTCCATGGATATCTCCACTGGTGTCACCAAGTGGAGAGGCCATGGTGACACCACCTTCCCATGGGGGGTCCATGGGAAACTCCAATGGTATCACTGGGCAAGGATGAACCCACAGATTTTGCGTGTCCGGGCTTTGGTGTCACCAAGTGGGGATGGACCCAAGGGCAGCGGGTTCATGGACACCTCCATTGGTGTCACCAAGTGGGGATGGACCCAAAGGTGGCAGGTTCATGGACACCTCCATCAGGGTCACCAAGTGGGGATGGACCCAAAAGTGGTGGGTTCATGGACACCTCCACTGGGGTCACTGAGTGGGAATGGACCCAAGGGCAGCGGGTTCATGGACACCTCCATTGGGATCACCAAGTGGGGATGGACCCAAGGGTGGCGGGTTCATGGACACCTCCACTGGTGTCACCCCTGGGTCTCACCTTGGGTGCACACAGGCTCCGAGACGCCGCTGGGGTCACTGAGGCCGTAGGCATTGACTGCCCGCACCAAGAAGAGGTAGACAGTGTCGGGGTCGAGGCCGCTCACCGTGTGGGTCTCACTCTCCACATCGACTGCCACCGTCTGCCATGGGCCACCCGCTGCCTGGCTGCCAGGGGACAGGGGTGACTCGTGACAGGGTGGTATCGGGCCACCAACGTCATCCCTGCAGCCAGAGAAGAGGCTTGTGTGATACCTGAAAGCCTCCACTATGTAAGAGGTGGCACTGCTGTCCTCGTTCCCTTTCCAGCTCAGGGTGACACTGCTTTTGGTAACGTTGGTGACCACAGGGGTGGAGGGTGGCCCAGGGAGGACACCGGGTGCAGGGGAAAGCAGGGAGAGGTCGGATTCATCACCTGCAGGGAGATGCATGGAGGTCTGGGGTGGCTTTGTCGCCGGTGCCATGGTGTACCCGCTGCGGTGACATCTCCATGACCCACCTTGTACCTCCAGGGAGCTGCCCCAGCGTGTCTCACCCGCCGGGCTGGTGGCCACGCACTCGTAGAGCCCAGAGTCTCTCACCTGCAGGGGAAAGACCTCCTGCCCCATCACCCTGAGCATCCGTCACCTTGGCACGCACCACCCTGAGCACCCACCACCCTTTGTACCCACCACCCTGAGCCCCAGCACTACTTGCACCCACCACCCTGAGCATCCATCTCCCTTCGCTCCACCCCTTGCAGCCACTGCTCCTCTCCGTCCCTGCAGTACCCCCGTGGGTGCCCCTGCCGGGGCCGGCTCACCCGGAGGCCGGTGATCTGCAGGGTGCCATTCTCCAGCAGGCTGGCACGGGGCTGGGCACCTACCAGGGCACTGCCGTCCTTCAGCCACCCCACACTGCCCAGGGGGTCATGAGCCCCCGCTCCACAAGGCAGCCGCACTGTGGCCCCCACTGGCAGCACTGTCCGGTTGGCACTGACCACCAGCGGGTGGAGCTCAGTGGCTGCTACAGAGAGGAAATCGGGAGTTGCTGGGTGCTGCGGTGGGTGTCACTCGTGCACCGAATGTGCTGGTTCTCCACTGGCGCTGGACTTACCCCCCACCACCTCCAGGCCTGCCCTGGCCAGGACGCTGCCAGCCACGCTGATGGCCTGGCACAGGTAGTGGCCGGCATCGCTGGGCTGGACATCAACGATGGTCATGGCACCGCTGGGGCTCACCCACACACGGCCAGAAGGGATCGGGGGCTGGCCCGGGAACAGCAGGGTCTGGGGAGGGAGTGGGATTAGTGGGGGAATGAGGGAAGGTTGGGATGGCATGGGATGGCATGGGATGGCATGGGATGGGATGGGATGGGATTAGGATGGAATGGGATGGGATTAGGATGGAATGGGAACATGGATGGTGGAGGGACTGGGATGAGGATGGGGCCGTGATTGGGTCTGGGGTCAAGGATGGGGATAGGGAAGGAGACAAACCTGGCTCCCCTCCTTCTGCCAGAAGACAGCGGGTGGGGGGTTGCCCTTGCTCTGGCACTGGAAGGTCACGCTCTGGCCGGGGGTGACAGTTTGGTCTTGGGGCCCAGTGACAAGCTGGGGGGGCACTGCCACAGCGTGGGGAGAGAAAAGGGCTTGTTTGGGCATTCCACCAGCACCCAAGGTCTCCCCAGGGCCCCCCTTACCGTGCACGGTGAGGGTGCCCGATGCCTCCGACCTGCCCACGCTGTTATCGGCCACGCAGGTGTAGGTGCCCTCGTCCTCCAGCCGCAGCCGGCTGATCCGGAGGGTGTTGTCCGGCAGCACCTCCCACCTGGGGGAACCCCGGGGGCTGCGGCACCAGCAGAGTGCCAGGGCACCAGGAGGGCATGAGGTGCCACGGGTTGGGATGTAGTGAGAATGCGGCGTGCGATGGGAATGTGGGATGTGATGGCAGAATGGGCATCTGGGATGGGAGATGCGATGGGGGTGTGAAATGTGGTGGAGATGTGGAACGTGATGGGGATGTGGGATGCAATGGGGATGCGGGATGTGAGGTGGATGTGGGATACAAGGTGGATGTGGGATGTAAGGTGGATGTGGGATGTGAGGTGGATGTGGGATGCGATGAGAATGTGGGATACGATGAGACTGTGGGATGCAAAGGAGATGCGGAATGCAATGAGGATTTGAGATGCAGTGGGGATGTGGGATGTGAGGTGGATGTGGGATGTGAAGTGGATGTGGGATGTGAGGTGGATGTGGGATGCGATGAGAATGTGGGATGCGATGAGAATGTGGGATGCAGTGAGGATTTGAGCTGCAATGGGGATGTGGGATGCAATGGAGATGTGACATGATGGGGATGAGGAATGCCACAGGGATGCAGGATGTGCTGAGGATGGAGGATGTGGCAGGGTTATGGGATGCCATGGGGATAGCTGATACCACCAGGATGCCAGGTGCTCCAAGCACACCAGGCTGGCACACAGTGACGCCGCCCAGCTGCACCGCAGAACCCCAGGCAGCCTTGCTGCCCCTCAGCAGCTCCCCCAGCCCCACTCACCTTCCCAGTGGCATTTCTCCCTCCTCCTTGCGCCAGCGCGCTGCCGGCCGGGGATCCCCCAGCGCCTCGCAGGCAAACTCCGCCGTCCCCTCCACCAGCACCACCTGGTTGTGGGGCCTCCTGCCGAACGCTGGGCGCTCTGCGGGGCAGCCGTCAGTCCCGCCAGGATGGCACCCACCCCCTGACACCCCAAAAATGAACTCCCCACGCACCAAAGACAACCAGCTCAGCCGGCTCGCTGTCCCTCTCCCCTACCACGTTGGTGGCCACGCAGACGTAGACGCCGGCATCGCTCTTGTGAGTGCTGGCCACCATCAGCTTCCCACCGCGGATCTGCGGGAAGTACAGCTCATCCCACATCCCCATTGCATCCACACCCACATCACATCCCTCATCCCCACTGCGTCCCACATCCCCATCACATCCCACATCCCCATCATGTCCCACATCCCCACTGCATCCTGTACCCCCTTGCATCTGATATCCCCATCACATCCCACATCCCCATTGCATCCATACCCACATCACATCCTTCTTCCTCACTGCATCCTGCACCCCATTGCATCTCACATCCCCATCACATCCCTCATCCCCATCACATCCCACATCCCCACTGCATCCATACCCACATCACATCCCTCATCCCCATCAAATTCTGCATCTCCATTGCATCTCATATCCCCATCACATCCTGTATCCTCATTGCATCTCACATTCCCGTTGCACCCACACGCTCATCACATCCCACATTTCCATTGCATCCCAAATCTCTGATGCACCCCATATCCCCATCTGACCCTACATCTCCATCTCACCCTGTATCCACCACATCCCACATCCAACTCTGCTGCATCCCACATTCCCGTCGCATCCCCATTGCATCCTCCTCTTAGGACCCAAGGGCAGCTATTACATCCTCACTGCATCCCACATCTCCACTTCACCCACACCCTCATCACATCCTATATCCCCACTGCATTCCAAATCTTTGCTGCATCCCCTATCCCCATTGCATCCCACATGTCCATCACATTCCGGATCCTCACTGCACCCTGAATCCTCACTGTACCCACCCTCACATCACGCCCCACATATCCACTGCTCCCTGAATCCTCATTACACCGACCCTCTCATCCCATCCCACATCCCCACTGCACCCTGAATCCTCACTGTACCCACCCTCACATCACGCCCCACATATCCACTGCTCCCTGAATCCTCATTACACCGACCCTCTCATCCCATCCCACATCCCCACTGCACCCTGAATCCTCATTACACCGACCCTCACATCCCATCCCACATCCCCACTGCACCCTGAATCCTCATTGTACCCACATCTACANCCCTGAATCCTCACTGTCCCCACATCTACATCACACCCCGCACCCCCACTGCACCCACATGTACATCACACCCCACATCCCCACTGCACCCTGAATCCTCATTGTACCCACCCTCACATCCCACCCCACATCCCCACCACATCCTGCATCCCTGCCGTGTTCCACACCCCCATCGCCTCTCCCTCCCCCCGGTGCTGCCCCACCCCTCACCGTCAGCCGCTCGTCCCTGTCGCTGAGCCGGACCCCGTTCTTCTTCCAGGAGACGCTGGGCTCGGGGTGGCCGCGGGGCGGGACGCACTCCAGCACGGCCGGTTCCCCCGCCGCCACCACCACGTCCCCGGGGGGCTGCCGGAATTCGTCCCGCAGCACTGCGGGGACACGCTGCCCTCAGCTCCCCCACCCTGCCCGGGGCCTCATCTCCGTGCTTGAATTGCCATTAACAGGTTTTAATTTATCTTTAGTGATTTTACTTGATTTTCAAACATTTTCTGTTGTTTTCATTTGTTCTCGCTTATTTTCATGTAGTTCCAATTATAGTCACATATTTTAATTCCTGTTACGACGTTTTCATTTATTTTCCCTTCTTTTAATTTATTTCCAATTATTTTCATTTTTCATTTTCATTTCTTTTCACTTATTTGCGCTTATTTTAGTTCTTCATTTATTTTCAGTTATTTTCACTTTCTTAATCTAACTTCTCCTTTTTTCCGTGTTTTAATTTCTTTTCTGTTCTTTACCTTCATTTTCACTTACTTTTACTTCCTTACTCTTACTCTCATTTACTTTCACTTGTTGTCTCTTTTTTCCTTATTTTCACTTAGTTTCGTTTGTTTTCCCGTAATTTAATTTATTTCCAATATTTCTCACTTCTTTGAATTTATTTTCATTTCTTTTCACCTGTTGATTTCCAATTATTTATTTTCCCTTATTTTTATTTCTTTTCATTCTGGGAACGTGAGAACCTCTTGCCCCGCAGCACCGGGGCGGGTTGGCCTCAGGGGCGATACCAGAACCCCAAATCCGCGCCCAAATCCCCCCGGCACGCCCAGGACTCACCGGCCACCTCCAGGGAAGCGTTGCGGCTGGTGGCCTCCCCCAGGTAATTCCTGGCCACGCACACATAGACCCCCTCGTCGGGCTTGCCCCGCCGCCCGTGCAGGATGCGGAGGAAGAAGAGGGATCCACCCGGGAGGAGGGTGCGGTGCGAGCGGGGATCCTCCCGGTCCGTCTCCACCCGCTCCCCGTCCTTGTACCACTCCACGGCCGGCGCCGGGCGCCCCTCGGCCTTGCAGCTCAGCGTGGCCGGCTCCCCCTTGGACACCAGGAGGTCCGTGGGGTGCTCCACGATGCGGGGGGGCATGTCCTCCAGCGGGGCGTGGGATCCTGCGGGAGGAAGAGGAGGGTAGGGAGGGGGATCAGGGGCCTGAGCATCCCTGGCTTGTGTGGCGCTTCCCTGGCTCCAGCCCCTGCTCCGCTCGGAGGGCAGGAGGTGCAGTGAAGTGTGGCCAGGGCTCAGCCCAGGGTGGGTGCAGGTCTGGCCAGGGCTCAGCCCAGGGTGTCCCACCCTCCCCACCCCAGGGTGGGTGCAGTGAAGTGTGGCCAGGGCTCAGCCCAGGGTGAGTGCAGGTGGGGAGGGAGCAGAAGTGGGAAGGTTGTTGCCCTGAGTTTTGCAGTTCTTCGACGTTTTCATTCTTCTGTAACAGCTTCTCAAGCATTCTCTGTAAACACAGCCAGGTTTTCCTAACTGTGTTCTATTGTTTGCATTCCTTTCTCCTGGGCGGAGAAATTTGATGGGTATTTCCTTTGACCAGTGTGATGGAGAGGTGGCTATTTCTCCCTCCAATCCACTGTGCTTTCTAGAGGATATAAAATAAAGTCTGGGGTCTGGGAGGCAGTCCCGCCCAGCTTTTTGGCCCGCAGTCTTGGCTCTCTCTCTCTTCAACACGTCTACATCTTTCTTCTGTGTCCCATGTGACAGAAGATGTCAAGCAAGGCCATGGGACAAAGCAGCTTTGCTCCCAGTAATGCCATTTCCCACCCAGTTTCCAGCTGGGCATCCCTGTGGAAATGGGCTTGGGGCTAAATTCTCCCCAGACAGGGTTTTTTCCATCAGCTGCAAGTGCTGATTTTCTTGTAGTGAAGCTGGCCATTTTGGGCTGCAGAAAACGCTTCGTTTTAAGTTTAAAACAGCCCCATATTGGGGTTGTGGGGCAGTGCCATAAAATCCCCCCGCTAGGGCATGGGAATTAATGGATGCTCATTAATGCTGGCATAATTAATGCTCATTAATGCTGGGGCTGGCTGGGCTGAACCACGCCTGTCCCGGCGCCGCCTGGGGTGGCTTGGCAGCTCGGTCCCCAAGGGTCACTGTGGGCACAGCGGTGCAGGGACAGAGCGCTGCACACCCAGGGGAGCACACACACCTGCACACGTGTACATGTACACACACACCCACGTACATGTACACACACACCTGCACACATGTACATGTACACATACACACCTGCACACGTGTACATGTACACACACACCCACGTACATGTACACACACACCTGCACACATGTACATGTACACATACACACCTGCACACGTGTACATGTACACACACACCCACGTACATGTACACACACACCTGCACACATGTACATGTACACATACACACCTGCACACGTGTACATGTACACACACACCCACGTACATGTACACACACACCTGCACACATGTACATGTACACATACACACCTGCACACGTGTACATGTACACACACACCCACGTACATGTACACACACACCTGCACACATGTACATGTACACATACACACCTGCACACGTGTACATGTACACACACACCCACGTACATGTACACACACACCTGCACACATGTACATGTACACATACACACCTGCACACGTGTACATGTACACACACACCCACGTACATGTACACACACACCTGCACACATGTACATGTACACATACACACCTGCACACGTGTACATGTACACACACACCCACGTACATGTACACACACACCTGCACACATGTACATGTACACATACACACCTGCACACGTGTACATGTACACACACACCCACGTACATGTACACACACACCTGCACACATGTACATGTACACATACACACCTGCACACGTGTACATGTACACACACACCCACGTACATGTACACACACACCTGCACACATGTACATGTACACATACACACCTGCACACGTGTACATGTACACACACACCCACGTACATGTACACACACACCTGCACACATGTACATGTACACATACACACCTGCACACGTGTACATGTACACACACACCCACGTACATGTACACACACACCTGCACACATGTACATGTACACATACACACCTGCACACGTGTACATGTACACACACACCCACGTACATGTACACACACACCTGCACACATGTACATGTACACATACACACCTGCACACGTGTACATGTACACACACACCCACGTACATGTACACACACACCTGCACACACCTCTGTATGTACCNGTACATGTACACACACACACCTGCACACACCTCTGTATGTACCTACACACACACACCTGCACACATGTACATGTACACACACACATGTACATGTACACACACACACCTGCACACACCTCTGTATGTACCTACACACACACACCTGCACACATGTACATGTACACACACACTCCTCTGCATGCACCTACACACACACACCTGTGCATGTACACACACACACTCCCACATCCCAGCACACACGTGCATTCATGCAGGGTGTATTCAGGCAGGTGTGTTCATGTGTGTGTGCATTCATGCAGAGGTGCACACACACACACCTGCACACACCTCTGTATGTACCTACACACACACACCTGTGCATGTACACACACACACTCCCACATCCCAGCACACACGTGCATTCATGCAGGGTGTATTCAGGCAGGTGTGTTCATGTGTGTGTGCATTCATGCAGAGGTGCACACACACACACACACACGTTCACCCAGGGGTGTGCATGCACATGCAATTGCACACACACAGGTGTACACGTGGGACATGCACATCCATGCACACCCACACACACTCCAGTGGGGCCATGAGCCTGTGCTTACCCACACTGCTGTGTACCCGCACAAGCACACACTGCACACACACTGCACATACACACACACATTGCACACACAGCACACACACATTGCACACACACACAGTGTCACACACACTGCACACACACACTGCACACACTGCACACACACACACA
>VZRZ01000912.1:173289-238337 GCA_013398175.1 Climacteris rufus | reverse complement strand
CCCTCCTGTAGGAGTTCAGCCCCTCCTGCTCCGTAGTGGGGGCGATCTCAGCTCCTTCACGGACCCTCAGGGTGCAGGAAAACACTGCATTTGGTACAGTCCCTTACCACAGGCTGCGGAGACATTTCGGCTCTGATGGTGAAAGCACCTCCTCCCGCATCCTTCTTCTTCTTAGCTGACTGTACTGGTATCCATATCTGTTGTTTTGTCTACATGCTGTACTCCTTTTTTCCCTGCCTATCTATAACTACATGACTACATAAATATTGCTACATGGCGCACGTGCGTACTCCCGAGTTTGCTTCTTAAATATGTTGTCACAGAGGCGTTACCTTCCTTTCTAATTGGCCCATCTGTGGCTTGCAGCATGTCCATCTTCAGAAGCCATCAGAGATAGGCCCTCACTGGACAGCTGTGGAAGCTTCTGGCAGCTTTTTACAGGAGCAATCTTTTGGCCCCTACCACACCCAAAAAGCCAGACCCCCTCAAACTACCACACCATCACATTATGAATGTTACATTCATAAAAACTTGGGATAATATCTGACCAGAAAGGAAAAAAAAACAGTTTAATTAGAAAAATTAGGAATCAATAACACAGTAAAGAAAAGTACTATGGTACTTTAGATTAACTTTCAAACCTAATGATCAAAAAACTGTTTTGGCTACACTGTGATAGCATGAACATCCATATGTAGTCAGAAACACCATGTTTAAAATGCACTTGCTTGCACCATGTTTAAAATGCACTTGTTGTAAATATCTTCTTTGATGAATTATATTAGAATCACTGCAATTCCTGAGTCAATTTAAAACTATATTTTTCATTTTATACAGAGGTTGGGCTTTTCCTGCAGACATCTGTATAACCTTAGATTTTTAAGCTGCACATATTGCACACCGACACATCTCTGGCTTATTACACTTCACTGGTTTGAGAAAAAACCTTGTTCAGATTGTGGACTAATCCCTAAGGTCAGATCATTCTTTGACAAAAGCAGAAAGCACAGTCCTCAAATATTACTTCAGGCTCACCCCCATATTTTAGCAGGCAGATCATATTTCTAAGAATATGGGTTTGCATCCTACGAGATGACAAAAAGTGCCTCAAGCATTTACCAATTTACTTAGTTTACCACTCGAAGATTTTGAAACCTAGGTTCCTTTTTGGAGTTTTTCATTATAGAGTATTTAGAACATCTCTTTCCTCTCTGTTATAAACCACTACATGGATTTTGGTCCTGACTCAATTAGAACAGTACATACTCCTCTCATTTCCAATAAATGGGTCTGAAGAACAAGTTGCATTACTTCTTACTTGATGGAGGACGATATGAATTAGAGCAATAAGAAACTGTATTCCAGTAAGAAAGTAAGATTTAAGGTGAAGGCATCTCAATATTACACAACAGCAATTAAAGATTATATAAATTTTCTAATTTAATACAATCTAAAATTACCTATTAACCAGTTCAAAATTCAGAAGAAACTTTGCAAAACTCAATTGTTCTGAAATATGGACATACAGATGCCATTTCAATATATGTTTTTGTCACGGCATACCTCCATAGTAATCGTTATTAAGGTATTACAACCTCAAATAAGATAAAACTGATTTAACTATTTTGTGAAGTATTTATAGTCAATAGACCAAACTCTGTAGGTTCTCCTAAATTAAAGCAGATTTCTTGAAATCTAGGTAGCAGCACAGACATGAACCCTAACTGAGAAACTGACCAAGGATAATTTTTCATATAGGTAAAAATTATCTTTTTAATAACTTTGAATAATAGGAATACATGCAAATTTCTGCTAAATTTGTATTGATTTTCCTATCTAAAGCAAAAACAATCTCTGTCAGAGATCTAACTTTGATGCAAGGATCTATCGATATGCCAGATATATCCAGATAACTGGCTTCACACCTTCCTTTCCCTTCTTAGTTACTTCTGTCAAGAATTATATCCTGTCAAGTCCATAGCAAGCACTTACTTCTTTATCACCCCTCTGCAGTATTTGGTTCTTAGTCTGGACCAGCAACACCCAAGTAAGACAAGCAAGACCTTCCGCATATGACAGCATGGGCTGAGAGTGCCGCCTTGAGGTGGGGAGGGTCCACAGTGCTCTCCAAACTGGATGCCTCCAATTTTCAGTGAATGTTTGGAACATTTAGTAAGCAAAGGTTCAACATAATTAAAGAAACAAAAACTAGCCATTAAACAACACACACAGCCTTCATGCTCAGATGGTACTCAAACATTACGTATAATATACACATTGTGTATAATATACATATTTCCCTCTATGCTTGGCACACATGTTGGACTCTTCATCATTTGAGTAAAACCTTGGAAGAAATTTTAAAACACAAATATTTTGATGTTTCTTAGACTCTTCAAAGATTTTTTTCAAATTTTTTAACATGCTTATTTTCCCCTACAAAGGGAACATCACTCAGTTACACAACAAGTAGGTTCAGCTGATATGGTTCTATACCCAGTAAACAAAAACATGCAAAGAGATTTATTCTTGTTGAAAAAAACTAATAAAATCTAGGAGATAGTCACAGATGCAGGAACATTCCTCTGTCTTCTTTGAGTTCATTAAGAAAGTGAATAAGGAAATTACCTCTTCTACCTATGTATTCTATATCAGCTTTATCTAGAAACAGCATGGTTTCATTAGTGTCTGTCACAACATTAGCATTATATAAGAAATTGCTTGAAGCCAATATCCCAGGTACAACAGTCCTAAACCCTGGTAAAGGCCAGATATAAGCTGTGCAACACAGAGTATCTTTGCTTCTTATGAACAATGGTTTACTGATGGAAAATGTTACTCTTCTTTCTTGGTCTCATTTATCTAGGACTTTTTCATATAACCCATGGCTAACGATGTATTTTTATACGCTAAATTAGAGAAGACATAATGATATTCAGAAAGTTAAAAAAAAAGACTGAATTCTATTATTGCTCAATATAAATATTTGCCCAGAAGTGTTTCTATGATCAATATTTAAAGTGAGTCAAAGGAAGTTTAATAGCTAAATCTTGCTCTCATTATATGTCATCATCCTTTATCTGATATCTTCTGAAGTTATAGACCCCTCAGAGGTTGGGAGAAAGCAAACAATTAATTTCACAAAATTTTCATAAGAAAAAACTGCTCATTTGAAAAAATATGACAAAACTAGATTCACATTTTCAAGCATTCAGGAGGGCACTAACATAATGCAATAATATATTTAATAATGAAATATGCTTTGATCCTATTTTATGTTTCAGAAATAATTGTATCATGTCAAAGCACAAAAGAAAATGAAAATACAATTGGTTCACAAACAAAAATAATTGTAAATCATGAGCAATATATGGATATCTATTTAGGACAAAGACTGTACTTAGGAATTGTGTGTGTATTTGTGTGCACGTGTGCTTGTGCACATATTATTGTGGAGCCTACTAAGAATGACTACTGATCTGGTGTCTGCTATTTCTGCCCATATGCCATTGTGACAGCCCTGTGCTGAAATTCAAATTAAATCTGTATTTGCACTATAATGTTCAGTGTACCGATGAATAAAACATTGTTGTTTTCTTTCTGTTATGAAGATATCTTCTATTTTGTGAAAAGTGTTACTAAACACTCCAATACCAATGTGATAACAAACGGTTTTGAAGCATAAGCCACTGATGAGAATGAGCATGGAAGAATGAGATGACATACACTTAGAGTACTAAATAATTTACTAATGGCATACTGGTCTCTTAGAGTGTCAGTTCTGAACTGAGAAAGCAAAGCAGTAGGTGCTACCCTAGACACTGATCCAAACAAAGATCTGTGCCCCAAACTTCTTACTATGAAAGCACAAGACCAACAGAAGTTCTGCTACTGAGGGACTGATAGCAATGCTAAGGAAAAAAATGCTGTCAATGGAATTGTCAGTAGTCTCTAAATAGCAGTTGGGTTTATTAATTACAAATTATGCTGTGAATGTGCTATTTTTAGGCTCAAAAATTGAAAGTTGCCTAGGGGAATGAATGCCTAATTTTTGCAGGAGCTCTGTATCCAAATCAAGTTTTCTAGACAATTTTGCATACTTCTGTTGAATTTCTAGGTAGAACAGAAATATTTTTGAACCCACATAAACACAGCCTGTGATTTACTTCATTCATTAGTAGAAGAATTGATTATAATGGTGGGAGGGGGGTTAAATAAATGCTAAAAAAATTATCTGCATTACCTCTTCAAAACCTAAATACATATTTTTACAAAATATTTAGCACTAGAAAGTTCTAGCTAATGCAGTATTTTCTATGTAAACTTTGATCTGCTGTAGCAAAATGTCAGAGATGGTACAGACCTCTCAGATTAACAAAAATCAAATGATCATTTTTAGTGTTAATGACCTTTTATTGTGAAACTGGGAAAAATACATACACAGGTACAGTTACTCCACTGCGTCCTCTGCTATCATACTGGTGCTTTGCATGACTACAAGAGTCAAGACAAGTTTAGCAAGAAGATGAGACAATCAAGAGTGAGAAAAACAAAAAATTTAGAAAAATATTATGTAAACCAACACTAAATGCAACAAAAGCCATTATTAATCATCAATAAGAATTTTATTCATATGTTGTTCTTAGCATTGATTAATTATGGTAAGTGTGGATTAGCAAGACATTTTAAGAAAATCTTTCAAGAATCTTGAAGTAAATAATCTTAGAGAAGTAAGGTGGTGTAGAAGTGATACTACTGAACTGGAGACCTGGAAGGACTGCTGCTGATTGCTATTCATATTTTCCCTATGTTAAAACAAATGTCATCTTGTATTTTTTAGTGAATGTAGCAATTTTTACCTATGCTTTAGCAAAACAAGGTGTGAATTCACTCTTACCTATGACATGCTTTTAGACACTCCCATAAAATATGCTTCAGAAAGCTGGTTTCAATACACTACTAGACTGAAGTGCCCAACACTGTATTATGGCCATCTGCTTTATAGCCAACTTTGACCTCACTCTTTCATTTTCCATTGCCTCAGTTCTTCCCTGGCAATGGAGGAAACACTTGCTTTCTCTCTACTTCTTACATGTGTTGCAAAGATACAGATATAATGGCATCATTCAGCCAGAGGTTTAGCTTTGTTGAAGTGCATCCCTGTTCTGTTCTGGACTCCAGATAAAAGTGAGAAAAATCAATACTGAGCTTAAGTACCACAGAACAAGCATTCTCAGCCTCTTCAAGCTAACACCACTTAAAACTATTTAAATTTGCACATCACAAATATCAGTTATGTTAAACTTTTATTCAGCTTGGCTTTTGTTGGTGTTTGCCAACAGTCAGACCACAGACGTCAAAGCACAAAATAAGCTCAGCTGTCTGAATTTGGGCTACAAGGAATACAAAAGTACTATTTTTGCAATATAAGGAAGGAGTACATGCTATATAGCCACACAAATGTACTAATAATGCCAAGAACAAAGGAGGGAGAAGAAAAGTAAACCTAGATTTTTAATACTGTTGTTAAATTTGGTTTCCAGAATCTAACTTAGCACAGACTAATGCAAATAGTGAAAGAAGTATGTGGGACAAGCCAGAAAGAAACTACAAGTAGCAGGACAGCAAAAAGGTGTCTGGCCTCAAACTATTAATTAGCAACTAGCAAAGCTGTACCACTGATTCACTGCTACAGCATTCCTCCTCCAGAGGTTGCTGCTAGTCCTTCATTATCATCTGGATGGAAAACAACACTCTTTCCTGGGAGTTCACTGCAACACTCTTATTGATTAAGTTCCCACAGTGTTAAATCATTCTGTAGCTTTCACTCCATTCTCCCCACCTTCCCACCCCTCAATAATAACAGCTTTGGTGGATTTATGGGGGTGGTGCAGTAGATGAGGAGTATTTGATAAACATGATAGCATAATACAGTTTCTATTTATGCAATGCCCTTAGCTTCAGAACATTTCACATGCCAAGACAGTATTTAAAACAACAAAATTAAGCTAATCTGACTTTGTTCTTGCTTATATATTGCTTCTGTTACACTTAGGAATCTCTGACAAACATCCAAATGTTCTTTCTTGAATGTAGTAAATTTGAAATAACAGGGAAAAACACCTAGTAAGGCAATGATTTCTCCCTTTTCATCATCTTTCAGGTTGGAGCTAACCAACATCTTCTAAATACACTTCATGTTACTTTTTTTCACAGGAATACATCTGAGACATGCAAATATATGTAACACAATTTAAAAAAAAATAAAGCAAGAATGAAATTTAATTTGTACTGGAAATAAAACTGATTTATCACCCATTGTGAAAGAACCTATCCAGAATCATTGGCCTTTACATCATCAGAAAAAAAAAAAGATTTGGGCTTGAGATTATTGTAGGCTTGGCTGTGTTATTTTGGACCTGAGAGTAACTGGATATCTTTTTAGAATGGGTCATGCACTAAGGAAACCCTATGGGTTAAGTTTCCTTAGAGGATCCAGCGTAGATAACAACTTTTCCAAATGGGCCCTGAGCTATCCTGAGGGGAAGTGGGCTGACAAGCAAGCCTCAGGTTCTGAAAGTGTAAAACTTATTATTATTATCCAGAAATTTTTTTTTTAAGTAGAAAGTGACTGAAAGCATCATTTAAGAAAAGATCAAGATACTTGTGTGTTAGAAAGGAGGAAAGAACAAAATGGGATTAGAACAGCCTTTGGTAAGATGACCAAGTAATAAATTTCAGCTGATAGGGATTTTCAGGTGAAAACAGAATATTTATCATTCAGAAAAATAAAATCAGACCAAAATTTAAAAAATAAAAAAAATTAAAAACCCCACAAAACATAATGTCTGTTACAATATTCAATCACTATGGCACTTGAAAAATCTACAAGAGGAATTCTTCTTCCACATGAAAAAGTTTTCATCAGTAAAACGTCAAACAAGATTTTATTATTAACTCAAACTGAAAATGCAACATTTTGAATTCAAATCTGCAATTGGGAAGTACAGATTTCACAAATCATTGTATGGAGGTACACTAGGTTTTTACTATCTCTTTCATATTACTGATCATTAATGTAACAGCCTCACTGACTGGGTTTTACTCTGTTCATGGTTGCACATCATATGATTTCTACTACCTTACTGCCAGCACCAAGTAGATTGACTCCCTCCAGACAAACAGCACAACATCCTTTTTCTTTCTTACAATCATTTTTTGTCACAATTGTGCCTCTTAGGGATGTTCAGCTGAGGGAGACCAGTGCCTGATGCTGCTCATCCCATGGACTCAGTCCTGCAGGGCTGGGTCTTACGAACAGCCGTCAGGACCTGAGCCTGCAGCCAGGGCACTGTTCTTCCCTTCTGCAACCAAAGGGATATTTTTGTTTTCTCCATTTACTTCTGCCTGGGTAAACCACTAATTTACTACTGAGAAGAAAAGTATTCACAGAAAAAGAGGAAGGAAAATTGCTATTACCAGCACTTTGATTCAACAGGTGAAGGGTAGCACTGCAGGAAAAAAAATTAGGCATGTACCCTGAAATTAGTTCAATATGAAATTTGCATTTTATACACCACTGCGCTCCACTTCTTGTATTGTGCCCTCTTCATTAGCTGTTAAATTTTAACCAGAATATATACAGAGACTTCAATTTTAACTAGAATATATATAGATTTACACCTTGTTTACTTCTTGGTGTTGTTTGTGAGGAGATTATTTTTCTTTCCACCTTCACAGAAAGCTTTGACTTATTCCACAAAAGTTCCCACTGATTTCAATCCAAATGTTCATGGAGTAAATTACTACACAGAACTAGTGAGAGCAGAACTTTTTACATGAGTTTACACATTTAGCTTTAAAAGGAAGGTATGTTCTGTACTTCTTAATACTAAACTTATATATATTCCTCCAGCATTTACAAAAATTAGATGAAACTCATCCATTGGAAATATTCAAAATATTTTAACTCATTTAGCTACCAAAGCATATTCACACAGTCCTTTGCAAATTCTTCTTAATTTTATGAAGTAATATTACTGGGAAAATGGTTCTCAAAGCTAAATTTTTTTATGAGTATCTTTTCCCACTCCTAGAATTGCTCTCATAGAAGCAGGGTCTATGGATCAGAAACTATGATTCAGTAGAGATTTGTCCTGAGTCTGATAATGAGGTTCAGCAGAAAAGCTCTATAGCACAAACTGGAAGCTTCACATGAACATAATTACAACTTCTAGTAAAAGACAAAATTTATTGGCGGACCATCCAATAATTAAGACATGAAAAAAAGCCACAAGGAAAATACACAGTTTCCAGAATTTTGTTCTAAGAATAAATGTTCAACTGAAATGTTTCTATTACTCTGTAGAACTGACATAATATTTGACATATTAGAATACATTACATTTTCTTAAATAATATTCTCCTAGTTCTCAAGTAAACAAAACAGGAAACATAGAAACCCATTTTCAAACAGATTGATATTCATTCCATGTAATTTTTGCCATCTAAAAGTTAAATATTTAGTATAAGATAAATTTCCAAGATTTACTGAGAAAGCAGCAAAGAGAAACCTGCCAGTGTTCAAAGAGCCCACTCTGTGCACACTATCTGTGGAATATGACTCATCTGTTTCCATTGAGCTGTTTTCACCTTCACTCTTTGTCTTCTGGAGAAGTTACATATGAAAAGACTTTTTTTTTTTTTTTTACTTTTTTTGTTATTCACTTCCTTAATTTAAATTTTGATCAGCTTTTCAGCTAGAGTTGAGATGAACTGTCCTCTGAAGATGCCTCTCTCTCAATTGCTTGCCTGCATGGCTTAGGTAAAATGGTTAAATTTGGGTAAACCACTAAGATGTAGCTAATCTAACTCACTGATAGGTGCAGTGATTTCTTTACAAAGACTTTCAATCATTAAAAAATCTAATTATCAATATGTGATGCTGGGTTAAGTAAATACTAAAAAAAAAAAACCAGTTAAGAAAGAGTTGTTGACCAAACATCACAATAGTTTTAGCAATCATTTTCAGGAAGTTGAACTAACAGAATACAGAGCAGTCTGGAGGATGATAAACACTGGGTTGAGCACAACTCAGCCACTTAGCTGAAGGGCTACAGTCTACAAAATGTACAGTTACAAATATGGTCATTTATACAGTCTAATGCAACAAAAGGGGTAACTGGGAGAAAAAAAACACAGATTTTCTTTGATAAGCAGTATAAATTATAAATATCTATCTCAGTATAATTTAATTTCTTTATGCAATGTTTTGTCAGTAACAAGTAATTAACAGAATTTTCATATGCCACAAAATGGAAGCAAGAAAAGGATCTCCCTGTGCAAAATTTTGATGAGACCCCTCTTATAACCCTTATTTGCACTGCAATGAAACATGAAATACAAAACTTAGAAGAAAGCTACATAAGTGATGCAAGATTCTAAAAAAATAAGCAAAAATACGGGACCAAAGGTGCTCCAACTAGCTTACAAAAGGAAAGTAAAAACATAGTTATGTACAAATGGAAAAAAATATATCAGAGAAACAGCTTAAAATACACTTCATACTGTCTTGGGTTACATGGACGGTGTAACAAAAGGTATGTATTCTATCACCCTCTCCATTGCTCCTCAATGAATTGTTAATGACAGGTCGTTCACAACAGCTGGCCACTGCACCCCACACCCTCCAGACTAAAGCTGGGCATTAGATCAGGAAGAAAGAGAGACAACCCTGCAAGGCAGAGTGATTCCTCTTTATCTTCACATCAATGACTCAGCCCTGATAACATCATCTGAGAAGCAGCAGCTACTCTGTGGAGGGCCTTCTCCACTAATGGGCCATCAAGGCCTCCTGGAATGACNAGCAGCTACTCTGTGGAGGGCCTTCTCCACTAATGGGCCATCAAGGCCTCCTGGAATGACTCATAAGTGACACCATCCCATTGTGATATGCCCCACCCCAAAGGGAGGAACTACCTGTATAAAAGAGGCCTGGGACACACCACAAGGCACTACTTTCACTGGATTCCCAGAGGAGAGGAGCTTCACAACCACTACTGGACCTCCAGAGAAGAACCAGACCTTCCCTCACTTCAACCAGAACACATCCATCGCTCCAACGGGGCTGCAGACACCATTTAACCAGACTGCTATCACCACCCTGACCAACAGAGTGTCAGGTTGTATTCTGACTTTGTCTGTTTAGGCTGGTGTTTCTGTACTACTGCCTTTATTTTATTTTTTCCTATTAAATCGTAGTTCTGACTTGGAATCACTCACAATATAGTTGTGTGGGGCTAATTCCTCTGCTGGTTTGTTTTCAAACTAGCACACATACAAATTTTGAGGGATTCTATTTCATGCATATGGAGTGCAAAGGAATTCTTCAAGAGTGAGTAGAAAAGCCAGAGATGAAAAGTTAAGGAATAAGAAAATTATCATCAGTATTATGCTTCAATGTGGGAATCTTAAACAGCAATCAAGTTGGGTTTCTCTTTAAAATTAACAGAAAGAACTGAGCAGCTTCAGAGGACAATTTATCTCATTCTAAATAGAACCCCGAAATTACATGGAATGCATCTGGTCATACCTGTTTTTCTACTCACTAGAATAGGGCCAAAAATTACTAGTTCAGACTGAGACATCTATGCTTTATACAGCCAAAGTTAGGTGAGACTTATCCCAGCATATATTGCTTTTTAGAGCAAGACTGTCTTCAGGAGTTGCACTGTTATCAACAGAAAACTGATAATCTGTATTTTTCTTTCTCCTGGGGAGGAAACCTTATCCCCTTGCCTGAGAATGAGAGTGTAGAGGAGAAAGAAAGAGGGAATCTTTCAGTAGCTTAGGGCAGTAGTGCATAATCACTAGATTTTTCATTTCAGCTTTCAACTTGAAATTACAGATCTAACTTCCATTTGTGACTGCTATGACTGTACTGAGATTAGCATTTACTATATCACTTTCTACAGCTGGTATCAGTGAAAATATTTATGCACACAGTGAGAGGAGAAAAGTATCTGCCAAAACCTGTGGGTGCCACTAAAAACATTTATTTCGAATCTGTGTTTTTGTACAGTGCACAGCACAATGATATTCTGCTTACAGATGGAAATACCAGGCACTTCCATAATACAAAAAAAATAAAGTAAAAATAATTGTTGCCCTGTAGTAGTAATCGTCCATAGAACAAATTAGGCACTATATGTAGAACAGAGCATCAGTTATGCCACCTCAGTGGGGTGAGAGATCTAGACTTTCTAATGAAGCTCCCTTGTAACAGACATAGCTGTAAAGTCTAGTCTTAACTTCAAGCTCTCTTTAGATTTTCAATAAACAGATACAGTGCACATGAAAATAAAATCAAATACGAACATGCAGAGCTCCTTTAGGCCAAGCTTATGGATAGTAAACCAGTACAGAGTTTGAAACACTGATGGTAGCAATCATTCTGAGGTACTTTATTCATTTGGAGATGATGGGGTGCTACCAGAGCCAGACAGTTGAAAACCAGATGGATTGTGAAGACTGCACCAGCTTTTTGCAATATAAATTTCTGAATGAACTGTTCCTTCTCACCAATATTTGGCAGACAGTACCTAAGGGGTTTTTAATTGCCACTGCTACAAACCATAGAAAGGTTTTCTGAAGGCGGTGGAATGCTGACCTCACTGAAGAAAGACAAGTTTTACCTTAGTTAATAATAGTTGCCATTTTCTGTAATTGTTCCCCCCCTTTACTGTCACAAATGGTCTTATGATAACAATCATAGCGCATAATCTGACGCAAGTGCTCTTAAAGAAATTTCTAGTAAAGGACTGCAGCCTCTGTGGGAGGTAACTGTCAGAATTATCTTAAACCACTACCTGTCTTCTACTACAATAGAAAAGGCCTTTAATCGAAATAATCCTTTTTCAAATGAGCAACTTTTTTTTCCCCTCTGCAATTCACTCATCTTAAAAAAAGCACTATAGCTTTTGTGCATAACTTAATTCATTCTTCAAGACAAGTACAAAATTTGTCACTGACATTTAGCGCCAGCCGTAGGCAATGGATAAAATGAACTAGTTAGCAATTTAACCTGTAAAAAAAACAGAGTGGGATGAACAATTTTCTGCCATCAAAGCAAATGGCTAACATTTAGCAAGATTTTATTTTTATTTTTCAGCCCATCCCATCCTCAAGAAGAAAGAAGTCAGGCTAACATTTTTTCTGGGTCCTAAATCTTCCTCTCAGCCTATTTCTTTAATGGTTTAAAGTAAATGACTATCCAGAGGATAATTAGGCACTGTGCTGTCGCATCGTGTCAGGTCACAGCTGGATTTAGTCAGCATTAACCTTTGGGGAGAATTGGAATATCAGTATCATTTAAAATTAAAGACGTGTAAGCAGGCATTTCTGGAGATGTTAGAAAAGTAATTGTCTGTAAATTGTTTGACCTTGAGATTTAATTGCATGCACAACACACATTCTAGCAAGAACCCTGGACTGTGTTCATTCTCTTTCACCTCCGTACCTCTCACTTTGCAGAACCCATTAAGCTACCTGTGGATTTTTCTGTAAAATATTAAAGATTGTTTTATACCAAGAAAAAAGCTTTTAAGCAAGACCTCTTGCAAACAAAACTCTTAAATAGCTGTAGTATAGACTTCATCTATCTGAATTTCAGTCTTTTTATACACTTAGAAATGTTTATATATACATAGAAAATACTTCTGTTAAAGAGCTATGCTTAATTTTTATTCCTTTTTTTTTTTTTTTTACTAACAAGTTTGCATATTATGCCTTACTCCCTTTTTCCCTAATGAGACAGCTTATGCTTTCAAAGTCCCTCAAGCTAGGCAAATCTCTCCACTGCTTCCACTGTTAATAATGAAACTTCATAATTATACAAATCCAAGGTGGCCAATCAGCTTCTCGGGCTGAGCCTTCGGGTACCTCATGCATTATTTATGTGGCACTCGGGTCTGTGAACTCACTTGCTTATATTAGAAGCCTAATTAATATTTAATCACATGTAGAGAGGGCACACAAAGCTGTACTAGTCCCCAAAAGAAGTGCAAATAAAAGTGTACACAGGTGCTTGTTTGCCTCTGTGTGTGTGCATGCATGTGCATGCTGCAACATATACACTTAGACACTGATTAGAAACACTCAGAGATCAGGAATGACGCAGATCTTTGAAGATGCTAACATATGCCAAAAAAGACAAACATAGTTTTGATCCTGAGTGCAAAACAGCTTTCTCAGGTAATGCTCAAACCAGTTGAGGCTCTCCAGGAAGATTTCAGCATATGAAGAGCACTGGCAAGGAAACCTTTTAGGTTTTTCAGTTCTTTGGTTTCTTGTTCTTCCTACACGCTTACAGACATGCTGTGTATATTCCTGGGGACAAACTCTTGATTCACACTGGCACTCTGTCATCAACTGCAAAGCAGTTTTTATCACAGTCCATGAGAAAAAGTAGTAATACCTGCAAGTACTCTAACATTTTGAGTACCTGCCATAATCACCTCTTCCCTGGTATCACAGTGCTGGATAAATGCAGTTTGTATGGAGAAAAATGTTATTGAAAAGAGCCTTATTGATGATGATGATGATGATTTCAGCTGTAGAAGATGACATTTGTTAGTCGATTTTTTTTCTAGAAACATTTCATATCTGTTGATGCTGAAATATTTTCATCCTTACCTATTACTGCACTTCTACCTCAGTTGCCGGTTACTTCCTTTTTGTGTACACAGACTCTGACGGGTCATGCTGCAATATGAAACCTTTTTCATTGGAAAGAAGAGTGATCCATATATAGAAATCTCTCTGAGTACACAAGTCGAAGGAGTGAGAAAAATGTCTTGTCATTGTAAATTCCACTTAGCTCAATGTAGTTTAATATTAAACAAAATGTTACATCACTTTTATACTACTATTATTTCAATCAACGTTTCCAAAGAAGCATTAACTTTTCTGAGCTATTATCCTCTCAAGATCACTGCAATCTCTCCCCATCACTGTGCTATTGCTTTTAGGGCAGACAATTAAGGGGTATCCAAACTTCCTCTTTAAAATTGCTTTGATTCGTATTTTCACTAGCATTGTCTCCCCATAAACAGCAGCAAATGGAACTTATGGAATTTATTCCACATTTGCTAATCAATCATTAATGCGGCCTTGAAATTATTGATCTTATCAATACACAAAATGGCTGTGGTAACAAGAGCTGGAAAAAAACAAGGAACCTTGGTTTGCCAGTCAGAACAAGAGATTTAGGAAGAAAAAGTGAGGACTCTGGGTGAGGAGACTGGTAAGGCCACACCTGGAGTGCTGCATCCAGTCTGGGGTCCTCAGTACAAGAGAGATAGGGAGCTACTGGACAGAGTCCAGTGAAGGGCCATTAAGATGATTAATGCACTGGGGCATTTCTTCTATGAGCAAAGGCTGAAAGAGCTCCGACTGTTGAGCCTGGAGGAGAGGAAGGAACAGTGAAGAAAGAACAGTGAGAAAATGGGAAAGAGGGCATCAGACACTTGTTAGTGGTACTCCATGACAGGACAAGAAGCAATGGACACACATCCTGAACACAAAGAAACACTCTTTTCACTGTGAGAGTGAAAGGTGCCAAGCACTGGCACAGGTCACCCAGACTGGTTGTGTAATCTCCATCCTTGGAGATATGCAATATCGTCTTAGGCAACTGAGTCTATGTGGCCTTTCTTGAGCTGAGAGGTTAGACCAGATGACCTCCAGGGACCCTTCCAACCTCAGTCATGCCCTAACTCTACAAATTTTGTATAATTTTTTTTTTTACATTTGTCCAAGACAAAATGTAAAATTTCTGCCTAATATTTGTGGTTTTTTTCCTTTTTTTATGTTTTTTTTTATTTTCTAATTTTTTACTTTTAAAATTAAAAAGCGAGAAGCTTACACATCAAAAGATTAATTTCTGTTTTGGTGAGATATTTCATTTTGGAAAAAACACTGTGCAAATTTCCTTTACAATATTGAATGAAGTGTGCTACACAAATAAATAGTACTGTAATGGTTAAACAATTAAGTGAAATACAAAAAGCATTGCAATGATTGTTCAAGTGAAGCAATAATTTCTCCTGCTTCTAATCTCACATCTCTCTTAAAATCCATTTTACAGAGCTTAAATTTGTCATTACATCAACTTACAAAGTAAAACAGCCTATCAATGCCACCCCAAAACTAAGCTGGATCTCAGTAGTACAAAATTCATCTTCTAAAACAACTTAAAGTATGTGGAAAACTGTGTAATTTCAAATGTCTGACATCAAAACTCTTAAACTGCTCTTAAGAAACTATAAACCTTCCACAGTAAATTGATAGAAATAAATTACTCGGCCCACTATGTATTCCATACATACATAGAATCCATGCAACTCCATGTATGTAATATATACACACACAATGCATTGACATTAGTTTGCTAAACACCTCCAGCAATCACTGAAAAAATAGACATTAATATATTAACTTATTAATGTGTTTTAAATGAAACCAAATTCAAATTTATCTTGACCTTTTTTCTCCTTTCAGGGACAAAAATAGTGAGGTAGGAACCGAGTACTAAATATCTGGAGTTTTGCAACCACTTTCCAATGCTACAGTCCCAGAGGTACATGAAATGAGAAGAAACATTTCTTGTAGTTCCACAGAGAGTTTGAAATGTCATAATTTTATTTAAGATATTTCATTAAAAAAAAAAAACACTGGCAAGCATGTTTATACTATTTTCTTACAATGACAGGTACCCTGAATTTGAAATGAATATGGTTAATGGGGAACATTTCTCCATTAGCAAGATCTAGTTGAATCACAGTGATTTTAGCTTTTTCATTCATCTTTTTTTCTTTGCACCATAGTTACTATTTCAACATCAGACCAGGTAAGATACAGGACAGACAGAACACAGAGGTAAAATGAGCATTTTTACTTCTTTTCAAAAGCCATCAAGAAGTGGGCTGTTTTGGCAGTATTGTGAAAATATATTTTCTAATGTTGGTTGCCACAAACTTCAATTCCAAGACCTGTCGACTAAACAGGACAATAGAGAGGGGGAAAAAAATTGTCTAATATGACATTCCAGATTCAATATAGTATTGTTCTATTAACTGTATTCTCTAATGGTCTGGTCAGCCTACCATTAAATTATTCAAATAAAGGTGCGGGACCTGATTCTCAGCTGGCACATATCAGTACAGTTTCATTGAATTAAATAGGGCTGTACCAATTTACATCTCCTGTGAATCATGCCCATCACTTCAATCAGAACGATTAAATGATTATTTTCCTTATCTATTAGCATAAATTGGTAATAACTAATGAGTACTCATAATTCTCTGCCTTTTTGTAAAGGAAGCAAGCATAGGAGCATTCACCTGGAAGAAGGGTGAATACATCAGCTGTTGTCACATACACAACTCAATGGTGATACACAGCACAGACAAAACCACAGAAAAGATGTATAGTCCTTCTGAATTTACAACTCACAATGCTCAAAAGATTCAAGAGAATTTTTAGCTGAGATTAGAAGAACAAATGCTGCTACTTTACACTTGTACCAAATAATAATGCTGCAATAAAGGGCTGAAGAGGATATTAAATTTACGTTATAGACTAATCTGCCTTTCTTTGAAAGCAAACATTACTCCAGAAGCAGAATATTTGAGGAAACTATCATTTTTTAACAAAACAGAATGAATTAGTAAATGCCATCCTAAAGAAAACATCAGTTATAATATTTAGGTTGGATATTAGGAAAACTTTTCCCCCAGAGGGCACTTGGGCACTGAAACAGGCTTCCCAGGGCAGTGGCAACAGCACCAAGCCTGACAGAATATAAGAAACATTTGGACAATGCACTCAGGTACATGGTGTGACTCTCAGGACTGTCCTGTGCAGGACCAGGAGCTGGACTTTCATGATCATTGTGGGTGCCTTCCAACTCGGGATACTCTAAGATTCTATGATCAGATATGTAAAGAACTGAAAAACAATGAAAGTTTATTCTGTAGTATGTCTTGTTCAAAACCTTGATGATATTTTCAACTCATCAAGTATTCATCAGCTGCATTAACAAATTCAGCACCACCCAAGTTGTGCTTTTCCCCAGTCACTACTACTTTGAAACTTCAGTGTGAAGCAGGGATTATTCCTCACTTTGCCACAAGGGGAACAAGAAGACTTTTGGACCCTTCAGTAGCTTCACAGGATGTCAGAAAGAAGAGTAACAGAAATCTGTCACAATTTCAGAATCCTCTTCCTTCTAAAAAAATCCTGGATTTGCTTGCATATCAATCCAAGGCAAAGGATTTAACCCCACTGATAATGAAAACCCATAACAAATACCTTTTTTTTCCCATTTAAAAAGCTTGGTGTATCAACTACATACAGAGAAAATAAATTTTAAGATAGTAATTTAAATGTAAGATAGTCTTTCCATATAAGTAAAAGCAGTAGAACAGGAGAAAAAATAGAGACAAATGCTCATCCCATAACTTCCTCCAAACAAATACAATATGCTAAAGGTGTGCTGTAAAGCTTGAAAGAGAAATATCTGATTCAAAACAATTGCCCATATAGTGAGGTCATGTAAATTAGCAGTCATTCTTGAATGGGAGCTATTAAACCCATATCCAGCTCAGCAAGAAGCATTTCCATATTTTTCTTAGATTTTAAAGGTACCATAATATTGAAGGAATTTATCATAAAATAAAAGTAATAAATACACTGAGAAACATTATGTTATATCTGCTCTGTTTACAGCTTGCAAAATATCCAGGGAAACTAAATAAAGAGAATACAGACTTTGGTAAACAGAAATGATCATGAAATCACTAAAAATTTCTCTGGACTGGAAAATGAAATTTTAAAATAAGAGAATCAAAAATGAAGGGCAATTAAAAAAAAAAGGAGGGGGGAGAAAAAATAGGGAGAGAAATATGAAACTAGCCTTGTTCACAGTCAAAGTGTCATTCAGCATTTTTGTTTTCATTTCTAGAAAGTATTTGTATTAAACCCATTTTTATTAAAAGTGGGGTTTGCTGCCCAGCTTGACTTTACCTTCTGAATACATATATCCATACAGACATACAATCAATTTTTGACTCATGATCAGAATAATACATTTCAAATCTTCATTTTTTTTAAATCCAAGACTTGCTTGGAATTTCTATACAAGTTTAGGAATATCAAGACCTTGAACTTTACTGCAGGTGTTCCCAGTGTACAATATCAAGAACAAATTCTTAGATATAATTCTCAATCATGTACCTTTCATATAATAATTTTCAGAGTTTTGCTGATGAAAAATAAATACCTAATACATCTAGGAAACTTTGTTGTAAATTAAATTTGTAACATACCTGCAATTTTACACTTGGATAAGTACATACAGGGGGTGTGTCTTCAAGCATACACTCACATATGCATTACACTTATGTGCGCAAATATATATATACACCTATGTGTATGTATTTATCAAAATCTTCAAAATTGATTCAGAAACTAAAGAGAGGGTTTTAAGCAATTTGTGCATCAGTAATATAATTGTCAGTAAATTTCATTTTCACCACTACTCAGCTTTTCTAGTTTCACTTTGGGATTCAAATTCGCCATTATACAAAACTTTTACTACTCCACGTTAAAAAAAAAATCCACTCATAGAAGAACCTGACATGTTTCTTTTATCTGACTTTTGTAAGAAACTTGGTGTTCACATAAAAATCTCAGCTAAGATGGCTATCAGTTAAAACTATTTGTGTAAGCTCCTCGTTTCTTTAAATAAAGAGCATAAACTGATTCTAGGTATAGCTTCCCCAGTGTTTCTTCATGTTTTTGTACCTGCATAGGAGCAAAATACACAATAGGATACCTAAAATACCACTTTGGAGGTCTAGAAGACTGAGATAATATTTGCAATTTTTCACTTTGTTTACATATGAGTCTCTCACACAGTTTAAGTACTGATATTTGCTGCTCAGATACATTTACATAGAAACATTTCTTTCTCTACCATCCTTTGAATGTGATGGTAGAGGTTTTCTGTTGTCCTCACCGAGGTAAGGATGAGGCCCTATACAGCCAAAATATATATTGTTCTTGTTGATACACAGCTGGTGTGCAGGCACTACCTTTTCAACTTTTACTCTTTTGCAACCTCCTTACCACTGAGACTAGAGAAATATTATAAAGCGTTTGTTCTCTACAACCTCTCATATAGTGGGGAAGGAAATGAGAATGAAACTGAACTAGCTGGCACTATATCCCCTATTTCTGCCACGAAGCAGTCCTTTTTGCAGTAGAGACAAGACTTATGTGCAGTGTACATTATAATAAATACAAAGAAAACAAAGAAATTGAGCTGACTCAATATACAGCACTGTGAAAGAATCCTAACATATATTTGATTCTAATGGATAGTTCTGATACATAACTATAATTAGTATCTGCTGTCTTCTCTCATCTTTACTAAATGCAGTGCTTCCACCTAGAAATGCAAAACTTAGAACCAAAGTAAGCATTTCTTTGCAAAATATTTTGATTAGGTTAGAACTGGTGAGACTCTCCTACATGCTAGGGTTATCTTCACAGTATGTAATGAGTGCTCTGCTTACAGAAACTTTAAGTCGTTTAAGATTAAGAGAAATCATAACAGTAAGTTTGAAAAAAACCTCTTCACCTACAGTTTCCATTGGTAAGTTAGAGCTGGTACAGAATGTGAAATGAAATACTATTGCATCCAATGCCCAAAGTTTACCATTTTGGATTTCATACACTAAATGTCATTCAAGAGTGTATTCCAGTATGATACCTAATTGGTAGCCTTTTTCACACTTACAATTTTCCTACTTTGTTGCCAAGCATCAGCCTATTAATAAGTAACACCATTTAATGAGAGAAAACATTCCAAAGCAACGCACTTAACTCACTGCCTTTGTCCACTGTATCATAGAAAAAGTGAACTCTGATGCCAAAGGCAAGCTAGGCCTTCAAACTGCAATTCTAAATTGAAGCTAACATGCTGAAGCAAGGATGTCACACTCACACATAATTACCATTTCTACAGGAGTCTGTTTCCTGTGGTGACAGTAGCATATTTAAAAGATAGTATTTTCAGTCTTTGATGTCATTTTTCTCATACAAAACTGTTTTTTCACCAAGAGCTCTATTCAGTAGCCCAGCCTTATCCAGTAAAGCACTTCAGGATATGCCTAGATCCCATTTAACTTAGGCACATGATTAGGTTTTTTTTCTGAAAAAAGATTGAACTTAAGTATGTGTTTCAAATGCTTTGTCACGTGGGAACCTAAATAGGAGAATAACTGCTAACTGCAATACTACTAATATGCCTAACTACCTAGGAATTTTAGTCACAAAAAATTTTATCATGTTTTACAGGTTTATTTTTCTAAATAATATTTTTGTATCATCTTATCACATAGCACATGCTGTAAGCTTATTAGAAGCCAACAAAAAGTTTGAAAAAATATTAAGCTTAATCATATTTGAATCTTTAATACTTTACCAGTGCTTCTCATGGCTTAAAGACCATAAGCTTTAAATACCACAGAAGCTTTTTTTTTTTTCCATATTTGAAATGAGAATTTTAGAAAGGTATCTGCTGCTCATACTACAGGTTGTAAAAGAGAAATTCACAGGAGGAAGACCTTTCCTATGTCTCCTGCATTTGTCTCTCCATCTTTTGCTTTTTCTTATTCATAATCACTCTAATAAAAAAGATGTATTCCTAGATAAATATTACAGAACAAAGAATACAGTGTGACTGGCTCTGTTATACTACCAAATATTTTTCCATCAACCTAGCTATACATAGTGCCCTGATTATATACCAACAGAAACTGCCATCTATTCCCCCTGTACAAAGTACCTCTGTGCTACTCAAACCCTGAAGAAACCCTTTTTTGCAACCTGATCATTGAAGACACCCTTTAAAGAAATACTTTAAATGTCTAACACCTCAGTGTTGTTTTTTGGGTTTTTTAAATTAGCACTCTCAACACTATAGTCCGTGGCAATTTTAATATTTATACGCTAAGGGGAACATTTTAGGATGGTTGTGTCATCATCATCCTAACAGAAAACTGGGTTCAGTTTTCCTGGGGGGCCTTCAGTGATTTCCATACCTCAGGCAGACCATAGTTGCTGTTGAAGTACATGTAATGCATTACCTCTCCTTCATAAGCTCATTACATTTTCTCTCATAGGGTAATTTCTTACAGCTAGAGCACAGTAACGAAAATTTAGAAATGTTTTTTTCCCCATTTCTCACTGGGCCATAGATTTCCTGTGTGGATCTTGAGCAAATTGTTTTACTTACTCTACCTCTGCTTTTCACATCTGAGAAGGAAAGATAAAAGTGAAAGGAGCACTTCAAAGTTTAATTCATTAAAATTGGCAAAGAACTTTCAGGTCAATGAAAGGAGGCTGCTACAGATTAACATATTAAAAGTTTAATAATTTATTTGTCATCTACTTCAACTGATGCAATATGTTTCTAGACTAGAAGCAACAGGAAAATTTAACACTATGACACTGGTATACATGTCCAGTTTTACAGACCAGTAAATCTAAATGAAAGATATTAATGTGTTTCATCTATTTGGGCTGTGTTCCAGGATACTAATACATACCTTAGAAATAACAGTCTTCCTACAGAAAGTTAAAGTAAAGCTAGATGTTATATAAATACATACTTCATGTTTATATACACACACACAATACACATATGGAAAATGTGTGCATTGAAATACTAGTCCAAAGAAAAACATTTTTCCTTTATTGTGTTACAAGGCCATAATTCCTCAAACTCACTGCTACATGCTGTAGAAATGTTATGAAAAAAATGCCTGTAATTAACTGATATGTGATTTTATGTAAGATCCTTTGTTTAATATATGTCTTCATATTAATGCACTGTGATTAAAAGAAAATAAAACAGTTAACAAGACAAGAGAAGACATATTTTTATTTTCTAAAATAATAAAATCTGCTTTATTCCAATAGTATTTTTCCTCTGGATTTTTTCCTTTTAAAAATAAAAATTCCATTTTCCTGTCTGAATTCAAAATGATTGACTGGAGCACAATATTAAGTAATAAATAAAACAGTCCCAGTGCCTGAAAGACTCCTGAATAAAGAGAAAATTATTTTTGGATTTTCCTCCTGATCAGATATGAAATATTCTGAAACGCCACCTCTATAATTTGATAAAAAGCTTGATATCCCCAAATGAAAATAGGATTCAGCACTTTCATTTTTCTGTCTCTAAAGGAACCTCTAGGTAAACTGATTTTAAAAAAATGAAAATCTCAAGCATAAAGGTGGGAGTAATGAAGCAAGTTTAAATATGCGCTGACCTTTGAAATGAACTGCATTCCATGTTGTTTGGCCAAGAAGCTGGCTGTGTTCCTGTCTCCATCAATTTCCACAGCATAAAAGATGTAGGTTTTGGAGCTGCCCTGCTCTCTGGTGGATGTTGATAGGCATCGCCGCAAATACACCAGTGCTGATAGTAACAGCCATATGTTTGTTCATCGCTCTGAAATAATAAAAAGAAATCCACAAGGGATAAAAGTGTAAGCATCTTCTTTTGTTGGTGTTGTTGTTCACTGTAAGAATTTACCCAGAGGTGACTGTATTTTATTTTCCCCTTCTGTGGTTAAAAAATAAAATTCTACAATCTTTTTTATTTAGTATTAAACTAGATAGTAGAAAGCAGAGCAAATAACTATTTTTGGAATCTAAGAGCCTTATGCTGTTTGACACTACCTAAAAGCAAAGTGATATTATGCTAGATTATTTTGTTCGTATAAATTAAAAAATAAAAAGATACATTACTTTGCAGCTTTAGTTACATGATTATTTTATTTTTCCACTCCTGTTTTATTATATGTTTCACTAATTTTATCCAATGATTTGACAATCTCAAGCTGTTCACTAAACCTGAAGGTCAAATGGCATTCTCTGAAAAATTTCAGTGTTTGATATCAAAATGGAAGAGGGCCACTTGAATGTATATCCATTTTAATAACAATGACTAATCTAAATATCTGAATATCTGGTCTAAGTCCTTTCATAATAGATTTTATTAAATATCAGTTTAAAATGGAGTCTTACTATATAATCATAAATTGCCTAGAAAAATGAATGACAGAAAAGATGACAAAGTCAAGATTATGCAGATGAGAAATACTACAGGTATCTTAATTAGGCAATATTAATACCTGGCTGAATGTTTATTATGTACATGCTAATTCTTAGGCACTAGATCCTGGCTTTAAAAATATGGCAGTTGCAAATAACAAAATCATTCTGAGTAATATGCTGGTGTTTCATCCGTGATGAAACAACAAGAAGTATATCTTTTAAGCAGATGCACAGTTAGGTGTGAACAGTGGTAGAAATCCAACTAACTTTTCCACCTACATTCCCCTTTGTTTATGAACCTGTTAAAAGCTGTACAGCAATAGAATATAAAAATTAATTTTTAAATGTATGGGACAATGTAGTTTTACATGTTTTGGGTGGCCATGTCAATTTATATGCTTGCAGTGTTTGCAGCACACATTATTCACACAGCTTTTAAAACAGCAATTATATATACATTATCAGCGGGACTATACAAACAAGTGAAATAAACTCCTGTATCAATCTAAACTTTCAATATGTACTTCTGTCTTTCCTCAGCTACATCTTTCAGTTGCATCCTTCTTGAAAGTCCAGGAATTAAGACAAAGCAGCCAGTGACTGAATTCCACCCCACACCCAATAGTAGCTCTTTTTAAGATTAGGTGCAAATTAAGGTGCAATAGAAAAAAACAGTTAATCTCATATCTTGAAGTCCACAATAATATAAATGCATGATCCTTAATAAACACTGCCAAACTGAAAAAATATACTTGAGGTATCTGTACATTGTATCTAAAAATCAGATCTTGAATGAGATACTACCAGCTAGATACTTCTGAAAAGGCCTAGTAAAGCCTATCATAAGGAATCTCTACTAATTACTTTAGAATGTTCCTCGATGCTGATTACTATCTGAAGCATAAACAAAGCCTTACAAGGCATTTTTATAGCCAGACTTACGCAATCTAGATTTCTAAAGTCCCTCCTCAAATCTTCATTATGTAGTATGGCCACTAGCAATTTTCTACATAGTGGTTTTTGGAACTAAGGACTTAGACCCGCAATTTGTTTTTGTTGTCTAGCTAAGCAAACAGATTACAACCCTATGAAATGAACTCCAGTAATCAATGGAAAGGAAGCCATGAAGATTGTGAAAAATTACATTTCAGCTCCTACCTGTAAGAAGATGAAATTTCATCAAGTGTTGTCCAGGACAATGCATGAGGCTAAAGGTTATTTGTTTTGGTGTTTCTTCTGCTAATGCCAGTCTACTTTGTATGGGCTATTTACTTATATGGTGATTTAATCAGAATAAAAAAAGACATTAGAGCTCAATCTACTCTAAACATGATTCAGGATGGATTTCAACCAAAGCCTTTTCCTACCAATTCTAATGCAGTCTTAAGCCATTTTGATCTCCACAACCAGGTTAGGGCAACTTAGTTGGCCTGTATTTAGAGTAAGCCAAAGGCTGAGGAGGATATAGAGGAATTGTGCCTGCAGAGGGAATTAAATAAAAAACCCAACAAATTGATAATGTGTATCCATCCAGTATAATTCATGCAGAATAAAACATTTCCAGAGCAAAAGATGGAAATCAGCCTACCTAGAACAACCTAGATCACAAAACCATTCTTTTAGAAAAATTAAAATACATGAAGTTCATTCCCCTGCAGAGAGATGTGATAGTAAAACCCCATATTTTTCAGGAAGGGACTGACACCACTGAGGTACTGCTAAAAGTGTTTTGGAGATATTTCTCTCCTCTGATACTATATGCTCTGATATTCACTTTACTGTTTTTAAAATCAAACTATTTTGCTAGTACTAAAGTAGAGATCTGCAGAACTTACTAATTTTTTCAAGCTGGTAAGTTGTGCAAATTTGACCTGGCCTGAATGGAGTTCCTCTGTAGATTAATTTTTTGGACAATCAATCAATTTTCTGGGGAAAAAAAAAAATAAAATACAGAGAAAAATTCTACTGACAACACAATGCAAACATGTCTGAGAGGAATTTCTTATATACTAGTGGCTTGTGCTAACTGTTACAAAAACATTGGAAAACAAAATGGTGGGAGATTATATAGCAAACAACATAAAAAGAAACAATCATTGCTATTCATATATACATTAGGAAGCTTCAATGACCAGTATAAAATAAGCCTTATGTGACATCAAGATTTTACTTAGAAAAATACATGTCTGACAAACTGGAGGAAAAAAAACCCTACAAATAGTAAAATTTTAGATGTCTGTTTCTGAAAACAGATGACAATCCTTAAAATCTGTATTTTCACAGAAGAGTTACACATTTAATAACTTTCCTTTCCATAAAAATATCAATTGTGCAGATTCTTGCCTTCCAAGAACTTATAAATCCATCCTAGAAAGCAGAGTTGGTAAACCCACTCAAACAACTTCAAAGGCAAAGTCATCAATTTAAAGAATATTTCACAGGTACATTTAATAATTAGACATCTTCAAATGGCATTGAAACAAACTATAACAGGTGTAGTTTCAGCCTAATTATTTGCTCCTGAAAAGAGAGTGGGTGGAGAAAATATACTATTTTACCTTTTCAAAAATTCTGTCTACTTCTTTGGTGGTAATTTTTGGATCTCAATCATAATCACAGATCACAGCATATTACGAATAGGAAGGGACCCACAAGGATCATCAAGGCAAAGACTTAAGTGAATTACCCAGACAGGGATTGAACCCACACAATTCTCTTACCAAGTGAGGTAATCTCAGGTAATGTGAAATAGGACTTAATTCCAGCATGATATAAAAATTTACCCAAATTTGGACAAGGTAAAAAGTAGTCACAACAAAGGCAGGAGAGACCTGTAGAAGTTGAAAATTGAAATCATGAGCGATTCCACCTTCACAAAATAATCCCCATCCCAAGACTGATCCTATATTTCTCCCATAATGCATATTTTTTGCTATACTCCAATCCATATATTGGGAGAACAAAGAGACTGTCTTGCCTATACTCTCCAAAGGGAATACTAACAGAAGGTAAATTGGAGAGAGAAGGATCTGTATGGCAGTAGAACGGGAGAATGACTAGCAAGGGTCTGAGATTGGGCATGAGTAAAACTGCTGATTTACGTTAGAGGCCTTGGATTGAATGAATAGGATGGCTAGGACTGAGAACTAAGCACCAGGGCAGTGGGACTATTGCTTGAAAGCAAAAGGGGTACAGAAGAACCACCGTACCATGAACTGAGTGGGAGACTGAAATAAAGAAATTATTTGTGTAGCTGGACTCAGTAGGACCTCAGCTGATATCAGGTCAGTTGGTTCAAGTGACTTGAAGCACAATTGGTTAAACAGAACTAGGAAAAAAAGAGTCAGGAATGATAGTGAGTTTGGAAAAGTCCAACATTAGATGAGATCTGAGGGATTTAGGAAGGAACAGATGAGAGAAGGGAAGAACTGAACAAATGCAACAAGTGTGCAACCAAGATTATTGAGGTCAAGAGACCTGGGGAAAGAGGAAAGGAGGAGAAAAAACAAGTGATAAGTAAAACTCAACCAGGCTGTAAAGAACAAACCAGAAAACACTATAACCTTCAGAGTAGCTCTTTTCTACACCCTGGAATCAAATTCTTAGTTCCAAATCTCACCATTCCACTGAAAGTGGAAAACACAAAGGAACCAAGTGTCTTAATTCCACCTACTGAGCCACAAGGATAGTTAAAGCCTTCTTCTCCATGAGTGTATGCTCCTTCAAAGAGCAACATTCTCTGCTTTGGATGTAAGGATTCCCCATTCCATGAGGAAATTAACAAGTTGTCAAAGGATGGCATTTCCTGTTAAGAAAACTCCCAGTATGAGTTAATCATACATACAACACATTACATTACTAAAATTTTGCTAAATCTAACATTAAAAAAATGCCAGATTGAGACTACTCGTCTAAACCATAAATCGAGGGTAAGCGGTATTTCTAAAGGCTAGGAAGAAGGACAATAAAAGTCTTGTGAGTAGTTGGGACTCACAATTTATAATAATAAACTCACGTATGGCTGATTGTATACAAAACATTTTCTTCAGTATCTGCCTTTCTTAAAGTTTCACAGTAAATATGATCTATTCTAAAGTGGGCTCTTGAGGGCTATTAAATAGTGGCATTCATTATTAATGTTGCACAGGGTGAGAGATCCTGTACAGGTCAGTGCTTCCACCTGCCCTAATCCTCTGTCTCTACAACAATGGATTTTGAAGAAAATGTTCTGGTTTCAAGAGCAAAGATTAAACTTTACTTATATACACTGGAAAATAATTTAATTTCACTAACCTATCAAGAAAGAAGATTCATAATTTTATTAATGCTGTTGGAGGGAAGGAAAGGATGGATTTAAGTTTTTCCTTTTGGTGTGACAAATACAGTAGTATTGTGCAACTGAAATTTCACGAAGTGAATAAAATCTAAGAATTTCCAAAACTGCACATATGCAGGAATAGAATAGGTTTCTTTTTAATAACATGATAAATTTAAGAGCAAATAAAATTATAAATTAAATAGACAATATAATGTAAACACACAATTTTTGTTCCATTAGCAGAATCTAATTATAAAAAATAAAAATAAAAATCCAACTCTACTGTTATTTTGGGTTTAGCTTAGGAATATGACATACTATCACATAATAAAAATTATACACAGTTTCTGTATTAAACAAAAAGGCAAATAGAGGATTGATACTGGATTTGTAAAAGGCCTTTACTCAGTAGACCAACTAGGACCAATGCTATGACAATAGTGTTTCTGTCATTAAGTGCTTGTCACAGCAAAGAGCATTTCAAAAAAACACTGAATCTCTTCTACAGGGTGAGTATCAGATGAGCATAATGTTTAAAAATTACTAGTCTTGACAGTGTTCTGGGTTTGTTACAACAGAGATTTAAGTTTACATTTTAAATATGACATAATAAACCCTACAACAAATTAGTAGCTGTTTGAAGTTATTACACAACACACACTTATGTCTCCAAATTTTAATTTTGCTAGGTAGGCCCATACACACCAAAAAAGACAGTACTGCTGTTTAGTCACACAAAGAAAAGTAACCAGACGTGAACCTAAATTTCTCAAGGTAATTGAAGCTAAATATAGTTCAATCATATTTAATAGTAAAAACCAGGGATTACCACAAGAAAAATTTGCAATAAGGGTGAAAAAATCAACAAAATCTAAATAGAAAATAAAAGGAGGAAAAAGACTAAGGTGGAGGTGTTAATGAAAAGATTTGGTTTTCTTCTTATATTGTCCTCCACTGAGAAAAAAATGAATCCCCTTTAATTGTAATAAGACATTTCATAGTTCTTGAAAAAACACTGAAAAACAACAGAACCACATGCACCACTTTCTGAGTTATGAACAGTTGTCTTACAGGCTTTGTATCTTATGCTGACCAAGCCCAGTTTTGCTCCAGTTTATGAAACATGACAAGACCACAGTTAAAGTTGATCTATGCTGCAGGCTATTTGTGTTGTCTACTCAGATGGTATGTCATAATGCCATGAGTCCAAATACTGTATCTACTTTGTTTTCTTTCATTTATTTTACTGAAGTTTTATAAAACCAGAGACAGAGGCAAGATTTGAATTTATGGCATTGTTTCTCCCAGCTAAGAATAAGCACCAAACCATGAGGGTATATTCAGAAGAATCTCCTGTGATGTCTGAGACCTGCAGAGACAGTGTGTGCTATTTATTTTGAGGTATTTTTTCACTGAAGAATCACTGATGTGAAGAATGTGTAATAATGCACACATAATTTTATTGCATTTTTTTTTCTGAGCAATATTTTTTTGTTTTTAAAATGTATTGGCACTAGCAAGCACTATTTAAAGGATTACCTCAGAAACTGTCAGCATTTCGGCATTTTCCAGCGTTATCAAAGCGCTGTATTAGAAGCTGAATAGAATTCAGTTACTGATGATACAGCTTGAAGTTTACTACCCTTTCAGAGGACATCACTGAGCACTAAGAAACTTCAGAAATTAGCAAATTCTGTAGACAGTGTTTAATCTTGGAAACAGGGACATTCATGATCAAGTGCACTTTGTTCCTTTAGTTGCTTCCATTTTTGTCAGAAAATAAGAAACAGAAAAAACACACATCAATCCTCAGCCAGATCAGTCTCAAAATGTTTTACAAACCATATGCATAATAACAAAAGAATAATAAATAGAAAGTATTAAAAATACAAAAACATAGTTACCTATGCATTTGGACAGGCCAAACTGTTTATTAAAACACTGAACTACTATAAAACTGGAAACAAATGAGAAAAATTAATGGTATGTAATAATCATGTTAATGTGTATTAAGTGGTACTACTTAATGTGTTCTAACAGTACAAATATGTACAGTTTATAACAAGTGTTACTATCTTCAATTAGACTAAATTAAATACTTGAGGGAAAAATGACAAGCTTTCAGGTATTAAAAATTTTCCTCCAGTCTGAAGTAGAAACAACAGTCTTTCAAACTAAATAAAACTTGAGAACAATTGCTCTAGTTTTAATTTCATCAAACCAATTGAATTAACTAAAAGATAAGATACCTCATAAATATGAGGCAGAGAAATATTACAAAGGGAAAAAAAATACATTTATTTGCTCCTATGGGACAGAGAGAGACAGAGAGCAAAAGAGACACAAGTAATTTATCGTCTGTGTAGCATGGAAAGGTTATCCTGGAGTGGCAAAAAATATAATGTGCCATAAAACCAATGTCTTTGTTGAGTCCATGGTTTTTAGTGCCCAGCAGAGTTATGAATTTTAGTTCCAGAATTACCTTTTGAAGGTATTTTATATGTCTCCCTTGAGCAGCAGGGCTGAGAGGTCGAAGATGAAGTGGCTGTTCTGGATTAAAGCGAATATGACATAGCTATGCAAGCTGGAATTCAAGATTCAATAAGGTTTGTATAGCTATCCTACTTCAAGGTTCTCTTTAATTGCCAAGAGTGGGCACTCCCAGAAACAGTGATGCAAAGCCCCTGCTTAAGTAATTTTCAACAGTTAAAATAGTGTGAAATAGCCTTAAGCAACTCTTAAACGATAGCTGAAAATTATTTAACTATGATGGTGATAGTGTCGCCTAAAAAGGCTAGCCCAAAAACTGAGGCCAGTCAGGAGTAAGGGAATAAAAGATGGGTATTTATTCGAAAGGCCTTCAAAGGTACATTTAGGGCAGACAAAAAATCCCCCTCCTTGGGGCGTCACCCAAAATGGACGACGAGTCACAAGTTCTCCACACCTTTATAGGTTTGGTCCATTTGCATATCAGCATAGATTCACCAATCAAAACTTTACAATTTCCCCCTAGCTCCCTTAGCTCGCTCTACCCTCCCCCTTCCCCCCCCCTTCCTTTAGAAGCCTGGGTCTGGGCAGCCTGAATGTCCTTGAAGGGTAAGTACAGAGAGGCACTGTTATGTCTATAGAGAACAGCAACTAACGAGCTATAAAGCATACACGCCAGACAATGCAGAATTTGAAAAATATAAGGGTTAAAACATAAGGCAACAATAGGACCAGTATAGAAAATTGAAAATTTATACCCAGTATTAAGAACTTTCCTCTGCTCTGACAAAATAGAGAGAAAAATCAGAAAAAGTCTTAAGACAATATTTTTCCCAGCACAACTTAAATAACCTCCTGAGCTTGTTCCAAAGGATTTTCAGAATAAATATAAACCTCAGGGTCAGGAAAAATGAAGAATGGCTCAAAACTCTTGGTTTAGAAGAACATCTTCCCAGTGTAGGCAGAGCAATAACCATTTCAAACCTTTTGAAACAATAGGTTGAAGGCTCCAAGATTTCTTTACTGAGGTACCTACAAGCAGTGTTTGTGCTCAGGAAGCATTCCAAGTTGTAGTTCTCCAGGAGATCTTTAGGGTTTTTTTAGAGAGTAAATTCCAGCTGCCAAACCATATGTCAGACATGCTACACTGTAGAGGGTTAGCCACTCACTGGATGGTTATGCCACACTTAAAATTGCCCAAATTATGCTATTACTCAATGGATGATATAATAGATAAATTAAGTGTTCTAAATTACATAGGCTGTCATATTCATTTCTGTGTGTTCCATTATTAGTCAGTAATAAGGTTGGAAAAATTCTTATAGAAAGGATATAGGATATCCGAGCATATCAAAGCAGAGAAACAACAAATTCTGCACAACTATGCTACTTCAAGAAATGAGAATAGGAAACAAAATTGAAAAAGGGGGGAACAGATCAATTCATGTTACACATTTCATATATAGAAAATATTTATGGAGGTTTTTAAATAAATATGGTAAAAGAAATAAACAGGAGACATAGTGGAACTGTACAAACACGGATTACATTAATGGTGGGAAAATGCTTAAATGACTGAGTCAAATGCTTCAAATGTTTCTAAGGGGCTAGAATAAAACTTCACAAGACAGTTAACTTCATATTAAAAAAGTATATTTTCAGGAAGCCCAGCAGTCTTTATATCCAACTGAAGATTAAAACTTAAGCACTTAGAATAAAACCCTTTTGCTACTAGAACAACAAACTTCTACCTGGCCCTCCAAACAGTGTGAGTTAACCTATGCTTAAGTGTCAGCCTATGTTTAGAATATCCTTCCCTTTCTGTAGAGTCAACAGATTTTTGGTCATCTCTATAGTAAGACTCAATCAACTCAGTACCACCTTAATTAGTTAAGAGTTGCAAATTACTACTTTTTTTGTTTTTCTCTTAAAGTGATTCAGAAATACCTCTTTCATGTTAATGCTCACAGTATTATGGTACATGGAGCAACAAATATTTTCTACATTTTTGTTTTGGGTTTTCATTGTCACTGCCAAGCCACTTGCTGGCATGAAGTTTTATCAGAAGACAGTCACCTACAAATTTTCTGCCCTTCTGTAAAAAATAACAGATACTTCAATCAACAGCAAAACAGAACTTCAGGAAGACTCATACAATAATATCTCCCACAGCCACCAAACAAAAAATCTGGAGCAATTCTTACAATATTTATTGGTCTTATTTTATTCCACCACCAAGCTTACAAGAATAAATCATTTCATACAGTTCTGTGTGTATGCCCCATGGAAACACTGAAGGCCAGGTTGGTTGTGGCTATGAGCAACCTAATCTAGTTGAAGATGTACCTGCTCATTGCAGTTGGGTTGGACAACATGACTTTCAAAGGTCCTTTGCAATCCAAACTATTTTGTGATTCTGTATCTTACAGAAAAGAAGACTGTGTGATATTGTACAATCTGTGTTAAACTTCTTAAACTATCAAGAGGCCTTTGCAGCACACAAAAGGAATCAATTGTCATTTTGAGAAGTTTTGAAAGTATGTAAATCAGAAAGCATTAGTTGTTACCTAAAAAGAGGAAATAAAAAAGAGAAAAATATGATATAATTAAAAAATCAAAATGTGATTAATAAAACATGATGAAAACTCTTTGTTCTTTCTACACAGAATGGAAGGTGAAAATAATTTGCGAAAAAATAAAATGTTTCTTTTTTTGAAATTATTGTAAAACAGAATTAGTAGTTCAGAGTGTTAGGCTGTCTGATTCCCAATAGCAAATGGTTTGCCAAGCCTTTCTCCCCATAACAGATTTACCGTTATTATGAAGACAAAGGTTTAAGATTCCCAACAACTAAAATTATCTGATATGCAACTATTTAGCATCTATTCTGGAACAATGTAACCTTTACTATCATCATTAAGAAAATTTCAACCAGAGGAATACTGCTTTTTTGTAACAAGAAAAAGGAAAAACAACTTTCATTTTATTCAACACATCATTACTACAGATCATTCCCTTGAGAAATATTCTATACAATCACAAAGGATACCAAAACCTGAATCTTGCCTAAGAGTCAAGAAGAGTTGGAAGGGCTTCAGAATCAGCTTCAGCTCAACAGTGATTTCTACAGCCAATTAAACAGTAGAATTGATGGACTCTGAGAATGCCATATGCTGCCCTCTGCTGAAAAGATGATCATTATGACTTGAGGTCTTATGGCTGGAAGGTCTGACAGACGGGAAAAATAAGTGGAGGATCCTCTGATTTCAGAGATGTGAGTAATTCCTTTAGGGAGAAAGGAAGATTAAATGTTCACCTGGGCAAAGAAACATTTCACAGAACATATGGTGTATATACATATAAATTATCTTGACAAGAACATGAAGTCAGCAAATTGGTTATTAGAAATATAACTATTGAGAATTACATTGATTATATTCATAAAAGCCTTTAAAATGGCTACCTGTCAAGCAGTTTAGATCTAACATGTGACATCCTTTAAAGACATTATAATGTAAAGAGGACAGTCTTTCTGAGTGATTTTTTTTTTTACCCTGTTCACTCTGTGGTTTCTGATTGGTGCATACAAATATAATTGTACATATTTCAAAGTTACTGTGAGAAATTTAGCAACTATACTTCTGTTAGATAAATAATAAAATGTTTACACTCCTTTGAAATAATTTCATTTTCACAGACTCTTATATGTTAAAATGGGGGGCAAAAGAACAATAACAAAAAGGGACATCTACGATACATTTATCTAATGCTTACAGTATCATATGCATTACCAAGAACACTTGAATTAAAGAGGATTCTACTATATGACAACCAGGGAAAAAATGCTTATGGATCACCAGCAGCCATAATTGGAATACTGTTGTGTTTGATCATCCTTACTGATACAGATTTGGTCAGACAAAAAAAAAAAATTAAAAAAAAATATATATATGTGCTCTAGCACCTAAAACTTCTCCTCCTTCTCCTTAATGTTGCCTCTGCTGTTCCTCCCACTGTTTTTGCTCCCTCCCTCTCTCCGTCTGATATTTTCTGACCTTTCTTAAATATGTTAGCACAGAGTTACCCCACACTTGTCTGAATGGCTGAGTTTTGGCCAGCTGTGGCCGTTGGAGAGCTGTGTAGGAATATTTTGCCAGTTTTCACTGTAAAACTTGTAGCATCTTCCTGGGACCTGTATTGAGATCTGTGCTGTTCAACAAATTCATAAATTATGTGAAAGAAGACTGGAAGTTTACAGAGTGTACTTGCTTTTGATAGTAAAGGTAATGGCTGTTGCAAATATCATGATATTGTCTGACTAAGGCAATTAAGAGGCAGGCAAGAATTCAATACAGACAGATATAAATTCATAGACCAAATGAAGAGTAATTCTGGCTTTACATACACAGTGATAGACTCTGAAGTATATACTCTCCAATAGCAAGACCTTGGAGCTACAACAGATCACTCTCTGGAAATATCAGTAATATGCTTAATAATAGTTTAAAAAAAGCAAAGAGAAAAATTATTATGATTATTATTCATTTCACAGAATACATAAATAGTGCACCTCCAATCTAAACAGAGTCTATAAATCTGGTGGTCCTTCTAACCACAAAAAGAATAAGATATAATTGGATAAGGTACAGAAAAGGACAAAGAATGGATCAAAGTTGTACAATTTCTGTACAAAGAATGACCAGGATTCTTTAGCCTAAAAAAAAAGAGATAGGGACATACCAAAGACCATATATTAAAAGTGGCATTAAGCACATGAACAGAAAAGCACGTTTTACTGTCACTTCCAATAGAAGCAGTAGAAAACAATGAGGGAAGATAGCTAACAGAAGACTCAAAACAAACACAAAAAGATAATCCTTCAAATACATCCATAGTATCAGGGATGCTAAGTTTCACTCAAAAATGATCAAAATATTCATGGGGAAACAAAAATCTACCAAGGGCTATGAAAATTAAAAATCTCTAAGAAAAATTCAGGACATCCCTAATTCAGGACATCTCTGAGCTCTGACTCCCAGACCAAATCTGTAAAACTAGATCAAATATGTACATCTGAAATACAGAACTATGACCCAATGGCTCAAACATGGATATTTCAGACACCTAGGGTATCTGAGACCTGGGGCTGGCAGACATGAGACTAGAGGAAATCTGAGTCCTTCTGGAGTGACAGCTGGAGGCTACGTTAAATGTGGTAGGGCATTTCAAATAGCACTAGACACCCCTATTTTGATTATTAAATCCTACCTTTTATGTTGAAAGAGGTAGCTCAGATCTACAGAGTCTCAAATGCCAGTTATACCCATTTCCATTTACAGGAGTTTGGTAGCCAGTAAACACACTTTTTATGTTGAAGCACTCTGCTTGGTGCCCATGTCAGTCAAAGAACCTCAGATTGCTTATTGTTCAAACCCTGCTTATCAGCGAACTGTAACAGCTGAATTTTGTAACAATTACATCCAAACTACATCCATTTGCACTATGTAACACTATACTTATTTTTTAAGTCCTCCTAGCATTTAATACTTTTCCAAAGTTTATGTTTAGAACAGAGAAGTAGTTATTTCTCACAGATGAACATTTCAACTTCAGCTATCACAGTTATCTTGATAAATTAATACAATGCTATTTGGATTGCATATCATACATTCAAAATAGACTTATATCCACCAATCCAGAAGTAATTCTGCTTTCCTGAACCTTTGACTAACAACACTATGGTACTTCATGAACATCTACTATTCTTTCCCAGCAAACTCCAGATTCAATCGATGCTCAGGGTGAATCTGCTCTGATAGAAAACCATGACTGTAAGTAGAATTTTTATTTCATTTGCTGCAGCACCTGGAAATTGTGTAATAAACAACTGCACAATTGAAAAGAAGGTATCATGATCAAAACAAGTGATAGCTTCCCTGGAAAACTTGGATTGTGTCCTCCTGCTGCATGCCTTAATAACATTGATAAGGCACTTAAACCAAGCCTTTCTGAGACATCATTAATTATGCCCCCACATATCCTGTTCCAACTTATTCCTTAAGTATCTTTTGCAAAACTGCTGATAACACAGCTGTAAATGTAATCCAGAGGAGTTCTGCTTCAACATACAGAAGTTAATATACAGTAAATAATGTTAAGTACTCTGAAAAATTAGGTTCCAAGTTGGGTTTTTTTTCAATTTGTATATCCTAAATTATTTTATATGCATAAAACCACTTTCTTTTCTCCCTCATTTTTCTAGAACATTGTAGAAATAAAATAATTAAGATTATGAAGACTCAGACATTGAGAGGCATGAAAATGTAGCAATTCAAACTTCAGAGCAAAAATGAGCAACACAGAAGGCAGAAAGTTACATGTCAAACAACAGGCCAACAAAGCTGAAATACGGTTGTAACTGAGACTTATATTTAATATCTATATATTTAATCTCAATTCCACAGGGAATAAGCACTGGAATTCACTTAACTGTCAGGGAGCAAAAAGTTCAAGAGTGTCTGGTCATGGAAAAATGTAGTGGATTGACAGGAAAAGGAGTCTGGAAAGAGCATTCTGACAAAAGAGGCAAAGGATGCAGGAAAATCTAAGATAACTGGCCAAAAAATGGAAAAAAGAAACCGTTAGGAGGAATGATATAAAGATTTGTCATATTTTAGTACCCATATTAGATCAGAAAGCCTCTGACACATGGAGAGTAGAGAGGGAAATTTGCTAAGATGTCAGGAAAAGGTGAGACTGGACATGATTATGAATGAGGTTCATAATCCCAGGAAACTGGGAGGTTCATAATCCCAGGAAACTGGGAGAAGTCTTTGGGGTAAGAACTGGAGTGACTATGCAGGAAATGTGGAACTGCATAGGCAAAGCAGAGAGGAGACTTGACTAAGACAGTGAACACATGAGCAAATTTAAGTCTTATACTTCTCATCTCTCGGTTTCAGCTTCTCAGCCTAAAGCTACCTTCCAAAAAGAGTCTTTTCCACAACTGCTTTCAACTTCATCCTCCAGTTTCCATTCAGTTTCTCTCTCAATCTTTTAAGACTCAGTAGTGGTGTTGTTTTCAATCTTAAGCCAATCCAAGCACCAGCAGCCAGGCCAGGGCTCACAGCAGCCCAGCTGAAAAGAATTGCATTGCAAATCACAGTTCCAATGCCTCATTGCTATTCTGGCTCAGACCTGCTCTAGGAAAGAAATTTATTCTGAGTCAGAACTAGTTCAGCAGGAATGGCCTAGCTGCTAACTGATGAGACAACTGAATGTCTGGAGTGGATGCACAAGCTCTTGTTAGATTTACAAGATACAAGGGAAGAAGTATATTCAGTTGCCATCTCTTACAATTACAAGCTATGAAAGTATCAAGCATGCTTAGTGATGATGGAGTCTTAGAAATTAAGTCCCAGGAAGTCCCTGCTGACTATATGTACACTAAGCACACAAATCACAGTTTTTCAAAAGATAATAAATCTTAAAGGAGGAGAATGAGGAAGGAAGAACCAAGTATGGAAACTTTGGGTAGAGACTTTTGCAGCCAGTCCACCAAGTCACATCTGATGTAGCAGCTACTCCCATGTCAAAACACAAGAGCCACAAAGTATTTAAATGAAAAATAGCACCATTTTTTTCTTTTTTTCCCCTTCTTTTTAGTTTCTTTCTATTAAATGACTGGGCCATTTTAGCTGCAATGACCATAACAAACTAGCATGAAAATTTTTGCATCCAATTTTTAAACTTAGGCAAGTTGTAAATAAATGACAGTGGACCTGTAATACTACTGATCCTATATCCATACCTGTCATACTCTTCCTTGGGAAATACTGTTCCTTAGCAAAGAATTTGTATTTGTAATTGGCATATGACTCTTCCTAATTGGCATAAGACTCATATATTTTAGAAAGGTAACATTTCACCACAAGATACATAATAACTTTGTCTTAAACACCATCCATTTTTTAACTTCACTTCAATGTTTCTCTGTAATACTGGCAGCTACAAGGGAAGATCCCAGAGATGTCATATTTGTAATTCAAAATAAGTTTAAAAGTAATTAAATCTAATTCTAGAAATTATTTGAGGTCTACCTTTTGAAAAATGTTTAAATATTCACTACACACCAAAAGAAAGAACACAAATGTGAGATAAGTTTTTTCAAGAAATAAGAAATTTTTAATTTTTTTTAATAGTAATTAGATACTGGAAAAAACATGCATCATCATTGTCTTTGTGGTCAAGATGTTCCATTGAGAGATCAAAGTGATTCTTTGCTCTAGTTAAGAAATAAAAGAAGAAACTCTAAAATACACTGCTGAACTCATGCATCTACTCAGCTTTATATGAAACACAATTCATGCTGGCAGACAGTAAAAAAATCACTTTCTGTCTATGCAGTAAAACTATTCTCATGGAGAATAGGAAAAGTATGTTGGTCTTTCTTGGCACAAAGGAAGAAAGTGCACTGAGGTCTCCCACATCTGAGCTGAACATTCTAATCATTCAACTCTCACATAGAATGGATATGGTAACACAACTATCACATATATCATCAGACAAATCCTTCCCTTTCTTTTCAATTTTTTCTACTTTTCCTGAAGGCTGCTGTTTGGATAAGCCCATCCCAAACTCTGATATGCTTTAAGCAAACTAAAAGCAGAGACCAAGACTACATTTAAGTCAACAACAAAAAAAATGCAGTCTTAGGTCTCCGGTTTTTTTTAAAGAAAGCTTCTCCCAGAATTAGAAGCCTAAAAAAGACTTTGCATCAGGGAATCAACTTAGCATCAACAATGTATGATTTAGTATCACGAGAGGTGACAATAGAGCTGTAAACTACAAACACCTAAAAGATACAAGCTGTCAAGCAAAGAACTCCCTGCAGGTTTAGACCATCTGGATAACTCCAAACTTTTCTTAATCTCAGTCAAAAAATAACACGAACATGGATGTATAAACAGTGGAATCTCAAACAGGAATAGAGACACTACTTAGCATCAGCTACTTCAGTATTCAAATAACACATCCAGTTTCTGCATCCACAAATCAAAAATAACATCAGTAAGTAGCTAAGTATTTGCAATATAACCATCAAAGTACTCAAATACATGACCTAACGTGAGAGAATCAAGAAATTTTCCCTCCTTAGTATAATGGATAACTATATTGCAGTTTATAAATATATACACAGGAAGACAAAATTCATTTCAGCCTCACGGACAGAAGCATAACAAGACCCAGGGGCTACAAACTGAAGACAGACAAACTCAGAATTAACATCTTAATTACCAATGATGAGTACCTCATTGAAAATTGTGATAGACACTCCCATCCTTGAAGTATACTTTTTAAAAAGAAAGGTAGAGGGGGTTTTTATCTTTAGAGAGACATGACCTAGTTCAAATAGGAAGAAACTAAGACAGCCATGAGGTCTCTGTTGTACAGTATGTCAGGATAGATGATCACAGTACTCCCTTCTGGCTTTTAATCCATGAAACTGTGTACATTTCCATTTCAATGAAACTGCATCTTTCAACGAGCATTTTTTAAAGGAACAGCTTTCCAGAGAGCTCTAGTTATGCCTTGAAGGCATAGCACTCTTTTGGTGGAGGCTTGTGAAAAACTTGTGCTGGATAGCACAATATGGTGTTACTCTGAATGGAGGAAGCATTCAGTCCTTTCTGAGGCAGAGCTGAGACCAAGTACAGAATTCAGTAGAATCTTTGTTTAACATATTAATTTGAAAATTAACCCTATCCAGCATCACACTGAATCAGTTTATGGCCTCAGTTCCATCATCATTTCATGAATGTGACAATTGCTTGGCATAACCTCATTTTTTTCATTGTGTTTACCAGATACTTTCCCTTAATCAGTATGGAATGGGGGGGTCTAATGCAAAAGCATTAGCACGGGAACACATTTGGATCGGGACTTCAGATTTCATTTCTTCAAAAGGGAATTCTATTTTTGTGCATCAAACTGCTTGGAAACTTGAACCAGAAAAAGACAAATGGATAACATTGGGCAATTCACACATAATATTTCTTATTGCACTAAGACAAATCACTAGGGTAGACACAGTTTTCAGAGACCCTCTGGTTATGCAATCTAACCAGTTCAATATTTTCCATCTGTGTTAAATCATTGCTTTATAATATAAGATAATAAAAGAATTTCGTTTTAAATCCGCCTCACTATAGGATTTTGGAGTTTTGAAGTCACTTATTTTGACAGTTAGCAATAAATTCAAACTAATCTGTTTTCAGTACGAAGCACAGAATGCTACTTATCCACATCTATTTCATTTTCTTACAGCAGTTTCCATTTCATTAATATGTTCTTGGGATTTTTATTATCTCATTTCAGATGTGTAAGGAATCAGACAAAAAAATAAAAAAGATGAAGACAATTCTGACTGCTGACACACAGAAGTAAATCTGTAGATCCTTTACATGAAATCCCTTACATGTAGATCCTTTTACATGCAGGTTATACAACAAAGTGCACAAACCTTCAAGTGCAATGACATAATAGCAGCTTAAATGCAGTTACCCAATAAACATAGTGTATAAAGACTTAAAACACAAGCATATCTTAAGGGTAGAGGTGACAATCAGAATAGTACACTACCTTCTGAAAATACCTCATTATTTTGTGATTCAGTCTCTGACTGCAATTTGTATGTGTGCATGCACTATAATCACATTCAACCTTGAGAAAATCCTGGTACATGCTTTCAGCAGGGAGTCCTTGCACTAGTAAATCTGAAAATCATATCTGACTTTATACTTCCTATGATGTCAACAACAGCTCGCGCAATTATTTGTCTGCTTTTAGATTAGTGTTTGTGAATAACTTCTTATACCAGCTCTTAGTTGGTATCTTTTTGTTAATATTTTTCATCATCATGTCTGTAGAGGTCACTATGACAGACAGGGCAAATCACACATAAAATATCTGTAGTCATGAATAAAGTGTTTGAAAATAAAGCTATTTCTTTTTCACTGTTTCATCCACAATGTTACCTCTCACAGTCTGACCTCAAATGTGTAACAATACCTGATGAGAGCATAAGAATAGCAACAACCACATGTTTCTCCATAATTGCTGTTTGTCAGTCATTTCCTCAGCATTAACAACATTCCAGACAACTCAAGGTCAACTATATCTTATGCTAAGGGAAAAAAACCCTTCTTATCAAAAGAAATGGGCAAGCCAACAAAATCCATTGCCAACTTCCAGAAGAGTGCTTTATTCTGGCTCAGTTTTGTGCCCATGACTAAGGAAAGCAAAGCCATTGAGTAAATTCTGCCAGTATAAAATGGCAATCAAAGCAACTGAAAATATTGCTAATAGTATTTTCCCCTTTATACATCAACTCTACGTTTTCGCACACTGTTTTAATACAGAGTTAAGCTAGTGCCCTGAGATCATCTTCTTTATAAATCTGACCGTAAAAGAGTTTTAGAGGATGTTGATGTGAAGACAATTCTCTAAAAAATTTAGAGTGTATTAAAAAGGATAAAAAATACATAAAATATATCACCAATTTTTCACCTTCAATCATACTAAATTCACCATTGAAATTGATAAAAAATATTAACCTAAAAATAAATTAAATAAGGTGTCATTACAGATTTGATTAAGACCCTTACTAGGCACACAAGGATTGAAGAATTTAGGTAAGTATTGTCCTAGAAGAGTTGCACGCAAAAGAAACAGAATTGGGATTAAATCAATTTAGACAGAGTTTTGCAAGGAAAGTAGCAATATAACATCAACCACAAAATTAATGTATCTTAGGGATGTAAATAGGAATTACTGTCTGCCATTGTCATCAAGTGCTAGATAAAACTGTGGGAAAGGAAGTATTCTATAGTTTGATTTTTGTTATACTAAAATCACTGAGATTTTATTCATTCTCCATAAATAGGAGTTTTGAACAACAAAAAAAAGTTCTTAGTTTTTCTATAGGACACTTAAAACAAACCCATGAAAAAGCTATCAGATCAGGTTAGAAAGCATAAAAGAATATTGCTTGGTTCAAAGATGCAAATACCATTTTAAAAAAGCTTTAGATTCTTTTCCATGAGAAAATTACTTTCGTATTTAATACTGGACTACTCATCCTTTCTGTGGAGTAGTAAAGGACAACATTAATGTATTCCCATCTTTTGATGGAAGATTTTTAAAGAAAGATTTAGAAGGGTCTAATGCTATGAAGCATTTGGCAAGAACATCAGTGGACCTTATGCACCAATTGTTTCACGTCTTTTGGCACTGAAACTGTTTCTCTTCAGCTCCACAATATGACCCCTGTTTCACTGCCAAAGCAGACCTTGACATTAAGAAAAGAAATTCTGGTGGCAGCACAATTTAGGGCATCAAAAAAGGAAGATTCAACATCACCAGTTTCATGAGAGCATTGGAGTATGCTGATGGAATTTTCCCCCCAAAAATTGTTCAATATCAACCCACGGTTGGTCATAAAAATTGCGTCACAGTGCTTTTTTGTTGCAACACCATTAAGACTGATAAATTCTAAAAGTTGCAAAAAAGTTTCTGGTTTTTTTCCTAGCTAAAGAACTTTTGGTAACAAAGATGCATGTCTCAGCAGGCAGACATCAACTAATGAAGCTTGACACCATGCTAAACACACTATTATAAGTAACCTATGAAGTTTTACAGAGATTAAGTGCTAAGTGCTATAAACTCTGCTCAGTCCAAGTTCCAGGTTTAGAATTATGATGTGCATTAACCAAAATTGTTTGGACTCTATACAACAGATTTACAGTCTTGTCATGATATTAATTCAGTGTATAATTAACTGCCAGATTAACTCTTAACACCAAGCCTCTTCCATGTATATTAACAAAAAAAAAGGCATTATGATGAGACAACATCTAGGTTTAAAGGTATCATTATAATTGCATCATGTAGCATAATAAACGTTTAACATAAAATATGTTTGTTATACCTACATGTTGTTTTAGTTATTGTAAAATGACAGTCTACCAAACAGGATCCCATTGTCTACAGCTATTTGACTGACCACGTAATCACTAAAGGTCTCGGTGTTATGTGTAAGTGAATACAGATAAGCAAAAAATAGGAAGGATCAAAAAGATGACAAGACAAACAGAAGAGAAAAAATATTTAGAGAGAACAAAGATTGAAACAAAATTACCTCTAGAATTTCTTTCTTGTATTAGATTTAATTATTTGAAGTTTTGTTTATCTACACAGTACTCAGGAAAATATATGCCTATTACTCTAAATATTTTGACCATATCTCACATTCCTGTCCCTTTTCTGCTTGCGTCCCCAGTTCACTGCAAAGACATACTTAATTTTAATGTGCGTGTGGTTCCAATGAAGTCATAATGCGGTGTTTGGTATATGGGTGCCTGTTGCAGCACCCCTGATACGGCATGGTCCCGCAGGGGCCATCCCTGCCCACTTGGGCAGGGCGGCCCTGTGTCTAGGCAGCTGCCGCCTCGGAGCTGCCCAGGCTGTTCCTCCCCAGTGGACGCCACAGAGAGTCCCAGCGTCCCCGCACGCACCTAGGAGCCGCTGGCTCCGGTGATCACGTGCTGGCGGACCGTGGTCTCGCTGGGCTGGCAACCTGTCAGTCAAGCCACGTCCCACCCATCCTCTCGGTGATTGGCTTGGGTCAACGTTCTGCAGCCGTTCCCTAGATCTTAAAAGTGCTTTGCCTGTTTGGGTGCGTGCCCTTTTTTCCTTCGGTACATGTTCGCATTAAACCTGGACTGCCGTGCAGAGGAGGCCTCTCCTAAACATCTCTTTGTCTCCACTGTGCTTGTTCCATGTGGTGTGGAGTCGCTATTACAGTGCGTTTGCTCTTAGACTTGCTGTATTCCTGTGAAGAGGAGCTGAAAGCAGTGCCGGTGGGGGCAGCTTTGCAGTCCACGTGGTGGGCTCTCTGCAGCATTTGAACCCACACAGCCGTGGCAGGTGCCTTTTATATGTAGAATCTCTGAAGGAATTATCATTTCACATCTCTATATAAACATCTCCTGGAGTAAAGCAGTGATTCATGTGGGACATTCAGGCGCTTATATGCATATATTCAAGAGTTTAACAAACCAAACAACAAGAGTATTATATTTCTACTATACAATACTGTTAACCAGGTATAAAAATATAATATATTTTCTAAAGGACAATTACTATGTTTTTAAACCCTTTCTAAATGGGAAAGAAATATTATCTAAGACATTTGGTTGTTAGATATCTGTTCAACTTCCATTAGAAAATTCCTTCAGAAACAGTTAATGTAATGCAGCTGTTCTAGAGTAAGAGGAGATACTTGCTCAGCAGGGTGCTGACACTGCAAAGTGAATATAGATTTCTCCACATTGCCTTTTCCACCAATCTTTAGAAGGACACAGTACAACCATGTGGCAGCATACATACTCTCTTCAATATTTTGAATGGGAAGAATAGAAAAGTTATGTAACCCTGTTGCCCTGACTTCTGCAGTTCTGGATGTTGTCATTCTTTTGTAGCTAGTTTCTCACACTTTTCTATGTAAACATGGCCATGTTATTGTAACCGTATCTTATCATTTACATTTCTTTCTCCTGGACACAGAACTTTGATAGACATTTCCTTTGACCACTGTGATTGAGGGAGGAAGAACCGATTTCCTCCAATGAATAGTGATTTCTAAATGTATATAAAATAAAGAAGGCGGGCCTTGCTAGCCTTTCCTGCTCTCTCCTCCTTGCTGGTAACAAGTGTCTCTGTCTCTTCTTTTGTGTCGTTACTGCGACATAACCCCAAAAGTGTGATCGAGTCATGTGGTGCAGGGGGGTGTGTTGTACTGGTAAGTGCTAATTAGAAGGCTTAAAGCCCTCTCTGGTTTCCCTTGTAATTTATTAAGCACAGTAAGGATGTACCAGAATTGTTTCCTTGTCCGCCCCTTCACAATTACAGCAATAATTGCAGCACACCCAGAAGTATAGAATTAGATCTTTCATCTTCAAATGTTTTGTCTTTACAAATTTATTGTACCGTTATGCTGAGGCCATATGAGAGACATGTAAATCATCACTAAAAACATCATGATGCTCTTATTATCTGGTGTGTCAGCTGGGCACCAACAAAGAAGCCAACAATGAATTAAGTGCTCATGCTTTTATTCATGACTACAAGCTACACTGACTTATAGCAGTGATTAAATAATATTGATTTTATGGAAAATATGCATTGGAACTAAACTGCACACTTAATTTTTTCTAAAATAGATCTGATCAGAAGTATGAAGCATATTTACTGCTTCTACAAGAGTCTTTTCAAAGTGGATGTGAAGAACTTAATTCTCCTCTCAGCAATGCTCAGCTAAGACAGTAAGTAAAGTATGAACATACCTTGGAATTCATTGCATCAAACTGTTGGTATGCATGACACTAGAGCTTGTTTTCCTCCGCTTATTCAGAGAAACCATTAGAAGACATTTCTTCTATAAGCTAAAACAACATTACCTCACTAAAAACCAAAAGTTATAATGCCCTTTATTGCCAGTGCTTGTTATCCAAGATTATTAGGAATATATGATCAGAAAGTGAGTTTGATGGAACATGTATTAACTTCAGCTGAATTTATAGAATCACAGAACATCTGAGGTTGAAAAGGACTTCTGGAGGTCATCTGGTCCAATTCCCCAGCTCAAGCAGGACCATGTATTCTTCCATTGCAGTCATGCAAGGCATCTCAATGATCCCACCAGGATAATTTCCCTGCAACTGTATAGAAATCTCTAATTTCCTCATATTTATTCCTCACATTAGTGTACAGAAACGTCATAGAGGCACCCCAGCACGCTGATTTTTCAGAACGGGTCTGGGGTGTTGGTTTTTTCCCTAATGGCACTTTTCTATAAGGCACTTCCTTATTTACACAGAACTGCTTGACACGCCCCCACTTTAGCCTTGTTTTGCTGATTCTGTGCTCCCTTTCATTCACATCATCCCAAGCTTTTTTCTGTCAACCCTGATCATCTCTCTCTTACAGGCCTGCTGGTAACTCTTGTCCTGGTTGACACAGCCATTTGAAAGCCATAATTATCAGGTCAGACATTCTGCTGGCAATGACACCATTGCCTTGCTTATGAGGGTGGATTCAAATCTCTTCCAAGCAGGTGCTGATCCTCAAGCAGGGTCCTACGGTCATAGAAAACCAATCCCAGTTGCTACCAACTGCTCCATAACCAAACCCTGATGTGCAGTATCCTTACAGCCTTCCAGGACCTTGCAAGATTGAGAACAACAGCTGGGCCCCCATAACACTAACTATTGCCTCCAGAGCTCTGCAGTCAGTTTTGATACTCTCCAGGTTGCCACCAGCAGTATCATTGGTAGCCACATGGAAGAACACCAGGAGGTAGCAGTCATGGGTCTGGACAAGCTTTGGCAACCAAAAGTCCCGGATCCAGATCTCAGGCAAGCAGAAAACTTCTCTAGGCAACAGGTTAGGTTGGCAGATGATTGCCTCCAGCCCCCACTGCATGGAGTCTCCTACTCCTATCACTCCCCATTTCCTCCTGTCAGTCTTGCATAGCTCAGGGTCAGCTGGCCCAGATGCTTTGCTGGAAAGTACATCTGGCTCCTCCTCAGCTTTGAAGAATCTCTTTTTTGCTCCTGCCAATGCCTGAGTGTTTTCTGTTGCTGGGTATTCAGTGTGCCACCAGATTCTTAATTCCAGAACTAACAGATTTAACTTTCCAGATACTGATTAGTTAGTCTCCTAGAGAAGGCACAAACCCCTGTATTTTTCTTTCAGAGAAACTATATCACAGATTATGCACCCAGAATATATTTAATTTTTGAACATTATTGATTAACAGGGTGTTGTAAGGACAATTCCATATTATATTGATACTCTGAGTTACATGATTTATTATTTCTATGAAAGGGTTTTGGTTACCAGACACACATTTATTATGAGGGTGTAAAAATAACTGAAATAAACAAAATACAATATTGAAAACTCCATTTTGTACAGTGTTACAAAGAACTAATGTTTGATATATGAGCCAATTAAACAAAAAAATACTTTATAATAAATATGTTTTATTCAAAGTGCCCTTGAAAGCAACTATACACATCCTGAGTGTTCCTTCCTATGCACTCTCTAATCCTTGCCAATGAATTTAGTCTTTATTGATTTCTTAACTCACTAACAAAAATGTCAAAATAGAAGAGATAAATGAAAGTAGTACCAACCTCAGTTTTGTACTTTTTGTTCCTCTTTACAGATATGACAACTTTATCCATAAAGTTATTTTTTGTTTTGTTTTGTTTTTTCTTAAGATGTTCCAGTCTGTCTAACACAGTATTTAAGCATACCAGGGCCTCACTAAAGTTTTTTGTATTACCTACTGAGGCTTATCTTTTGTTAGTTTAATGCAGTTGCATACTGCACAGACCAGTGTGGAACTATCCTGCAGATTTTAGGTTTCTTCATCACATGTACATTCCACTTCTCAGAAAGCAATAGCATGTGTTGGCTGCATGAGAGTCATCTCTCCCAAAGCCAGACAAAAAAATGAATATTGATTTCTAAAAGTAGTCAGGCTATAGGAATACTGAAATTTTTCCAGCTTCCCTTGATGTGGGATGTCAAAGAAAGTTTTAAATTTATGAACTCCTGTCATTGATTAATCTAATAGAGCTATAAGCAGTAGAATGAGACTTACTCACAGAATCATTGACTAGTTTGGGTGGGAAGAGGCCTTTAAAGGTCATCTAGTCCATCCTGAAGTGAGCAGGGACATCTTCAACTAAATCAGGTTGCTCAGAGCCCTGTTCAACATGACTTTGAATGTCTCCAGCAATAAGGCATCCACCGTCTCTCTGGGCAACCACCCTCACCCTAGTGTTTCACCATGCTCGATGTAAAAATCTTCTTCCTTGTATCTAATGTAAATTACCTGCTCAGTTTAAAACCATTACCCCTTGTCCTATCACAAGAGGCGCTGCTAAAATGATTGTCCCGAACTTTCTTGTTAGGCTTCCTTTAACTACTGCAAGGCTGCTATAAGGTCTCCCCAGAGTCTTCTCTTTTCCAGACCGAACAAATCCAATTTTCTCAGCCTTTCCTCATAGGAGAGGTGCTCCATCACTCTGATGAACTTGGTGGCCCTCTTCTGGACCTGTTCCAACAGGTCCATGTCTTTCCTGTGCTGAGGTCACCAGAACTGTACACAGTACTCCAGGTGGGGTATCACCAGAGTAGAGAGGCAGATCTCTTCCCTTGCCCTGCTGGCCATCTTGCTTTTGATGCAGCCAGGATACGATTGATTGTCTGTGCTGCAAGTGCACATGGCCAACTCATGTTCAGCCTCTTATCCACCAGAACCCCCAAATCCTTTTTGGCAGGGCTCCTCTTGATCTGTTCATCCTCCAGCCTGTATTGATACTGGGGGTTGCCCTGACCCAGGTGCATGACTTGGCCTGATGAGAACCCCATGAGATTCCCATGGGCCTATTCCTCAAGCTTAGCCAGGTTCCTCTGGATGGCATCCTGTCCTTCAGACATGTCAGCAGTACTGCAAGCTTGGTGTCAACTGCAAACTTGCCGAGGGTGTACTCAATCCCACTGTCTGTGTCATTGATGAAGACATTGAATAGCACTGCCCCAAACAGAGACCCCTGAGGGAAACCATTTGTTATCAATGTCCATCAGGACATGGAGTCATTGACCACTTTGCATTGCTCTTGTCTGCAAAGAGCTCTGTATCTTGTCACATCCCAATTGGGACTCAAACGCTTTCATTTGCTGCCAACTCTTTTTTAATTGCACAGCCAAAGAGAAAAAAACTAAAAAAAAAACCCTAACCAAAAGTCAAACCAACCCCACTTCATATATTAATTTTCCTTAAATTCATCTAGGAAAATCTGTCATTTGCTTCAGTTGCACTGTTCTGTTTGCTCACAATTTTGTGAATTTTAGAGATATAGATAAAACATTGAAGGAAGTTTAGCAGACCTTTCAATCACAGAATGACAGAATTAACTAGGTTGGAAAAGACCTTTGAGATCATCAAGTCTAACCTATGACTGAACACCACTATGTCAACTAGACCATGGCACTGACTGCCACATCCAGTCTTTTCTTAAACACCTCCAGGGATGATGACTGCACCACCTTCCAGAGCAGCCCATTCCCATGCCCAATCACTCTTTCTGTGAAGAATTTTTTCCTAATGTTCAGCCTAAACTTCCCCTGGTGCAGGTTAAAACTGGGTCCTTATCGCTGGCTCTGGGTGGCTGCTTGAGGCCACTCAGCGATAGTCTGGGAGTGACCCTGGTTTNTGAGCCCCGGGCTGATGTTACAGGTGCAAGTGAGGATAAAGGCCAGAGAGAAGGGGTCTGGTGTGATTTCCAGCTCTTTTATTTCCCGAGGAGAGGCAGCAGGGAAGGCAGGAGAGGGCCTGGGGTCCGGGGGAGGCGGTGGGAGGGTCCCGAAGAGGTGGCGCAGGGTCCGGGAGAGGCAGTGCAAGGATCGGGAAGAGCTGAAAGCTTCAGGGACCAGGCCCCGGGCACGGGGATTTATCGGGATACAAGCAGGGGAGAGTAACCAATTGGGGTACAAGGATTTACATGGAACCAATGGAGAACTGAACAACAACGAAGTTTCCAGAACATAACCTTACACAGAACATGAAGTAATACCATAATTAACCAATAAACTGAAACATGTAAACAACGTTGCAAGGGACGCTGGGGGTGAGCCAGAAAGCTCACCCTGACAAGAGAGTGTGGCTCAGACAGTGGCAACCTCAGACTGAGCCCACCAGTCTTAAGCCTGTGGGGCTGTGACTTTTGCCATGTATGCTGCCACAGGTCCTCTTGTGCTGTCCTTGGTTGCCTGAAAAAAGAGGCCAATCCCCACCTGGCTACAATCTCATTTCAGGTAGCTGCAGAGAGTGACAAGGTCTCCCCTGAGTTTCCTCTTCCCCAGGCTAAACAACCCCAGCTCTCTCAGCTGCTCCTCATAGGGTTTGTGTTCTAGAGCCTTGACCAGCCTTGCTGCCCTTCTCTGGATGTGTTTGAGCATCTCAACATCAATATAGCCTCTTTGGAACACTCCCTCTCTTTTGCAACTTTTTAGCAATTACGGAGTGGCTCTGATTTTTATCTAACTAAGAGAGTTCTCCACTGATCAATAAACTAATGAGATGACTTTTAGATTTTACTCATAGGTCATACTGCTATTAATTAGATAAGAATAAGAAGTACCTATAAAAATATTCTTGAATTACTTCATTTTTATTAGAATTATTAATTTGTGCAAAATTAGCTCAGAGTGCCGATATTTGATAATGTAGAAAGATGTGCAAATAACAATAGGGAAAATACATGTCATTATACCATGAATTATAAACATGTCTTTAAAAATTCTTCTGAATTTTGGTCACCTGAACAACAACACCACCACCAAAACAAACAAACAAAAAAAAAAACAACAAACCAAAAACAAACCACAAAATAATGGTTAAAAAAAAGAGCAATTAAATGACTGAATATAATTCTTTAAAAAGTCTGGAAAAAAATCTTAATTACTTATTTATTACATAATATAATGACACTGAAGGGGGTCAGAGCTCTCTAGATAACAATAATGTAACCAGCTAAACACAAACACATACCTACAAATATGTATGCTTACCATATATGCAAAGGTAAGGTAAACTTACCTGCATATACATACATTTGGAAAAAATGAGGTCCTGCTACTTCACCCCAAGACCATAGGAACAAGTCTAGGTCTTTCCCCAGAACTGCACAACAAACAACTTTCCAGTTGCTCTTTAAACTGTTTCTCCTTCATGCTCCAGTGCTAAATTTTTGCCAACACTGTAACAAATACAGAAAGTTTGTATTTAAAGTACTTAGTTAATTTCACGGGAAAATAGCTAAACACCTTAAGGAATCTGTCCCAGGAACTTCTACATCCAGTCTCAAGTCTGTTCCAGCTGTTGTGGTATTAAGACAGCTGAGAATTTAACAAGCTATGATTTACAGAATCACAGAATGGGTCCAGTTGAAAGGGACCCCAGTGGGTCATTTGGTCCAACCTCCCTGCTCAAGCAGGGTTATCCTAGAGTACATTGCACAGGATTGTGTCCAGATGGTTCTTGAATATCTCCAGTGAGGGAGACTCCACAACTTCTCTGGCCAGCCTGTTCCAGTGCTCATTCATCTGCACAGTAGAGAAGTTCTTCCTTGTATTCAAGTGGAACTTCCTGTGCATCAGCTTCTGACCATTGCCTCTTGTCCTATTGCTTGGCACCACCAAGATGAGCCTGGCTGCATCCTCTGACACCCTCCCTTCAGACGCTGATAGACATTGACAAGGTCCCCTCTCAGCTCTCTCTTCTCAAGGTTGAACAAGTGCAGCTCTCTCAGCTTTTCCTCCTAAGAGAGATGCTCCAGTGCCTTAATGATCTTTGTTGTTCTCCATTGGACTTGCTCCAGGAGCTCCATGTCTCTCTTGTACTGTGGAGTCCAGAACTGGACACAGGCTGAGTAGAGGGGCAGGATCACCTCCCTTGAGCTCCCCTGAGCAATGCTGTTCCTAAAGCACCCCACGTACCACTGGCCTTCTGGGCCTCAGGGCTGGCTCATGGACAGCTTCCTGTCCACCAACCCCCAGGTCTTCTCCGCAGAGCTGCTTTCCAGCAGATCAGCCCCCAGCCTGTGCTGGTGCATGGAGTTATTCTTCCCCAGCTGCAGGACCCTACACTATCTGATTTCCTGCAGACTATCTTGTCTGGATTCACAGAATCATGTCACACACATGTGCTATTGAGATTCAAGAAAGAAAGCTCAAACTGCATTTAAATATTTTCCCTTAGTACACAATTTGTATACTTTTTTTTCTCCACACTGATCCTTTTGATTAAAAAAATAGACTTTGACAGACTAAAGTGGTTTCTAGGTGGTGAAGCATTTGAAACAGTATAATCCCAATACACATTAAAAGATTTATTTATTTATTCCTCTTTCCAGTATATCAGATTTTCAAGCCCACCACAAGAAGCCAGGATGGAAGAGGTAGGAAAAAAAAGCACTGAAAGATCAAGAAAGAGTAGCGGCAACAAGTATACAACTTTAAGATTTCTTAAGTCATAACATAAAATTTTCTAAAAAAATAATTGGAAAAGTTAAAATGTATAACATGGGAAATAATGGAAAGCTTAGATTTCAATAAGTAAAACAGAATCTCCATTAAAGTCTAAATTACACTTCGTTTCAAAAAAGCAGTGAAAAACTGTAAATCCACCCTATGATTTCCAAAAATAGAACACCTGTTAATCAACCACTTTAAGTGGTATGAAACTGCAGTCAAACACAAATGACATATTCAGAAAAAAATATATTACATAAAAAATCACACAAATTTACAAATACATGTGTGTTTTTATCTTGGAAAATTAATTTCAGCATATATCATATAAAATACTCCCCTAAAATACCCTCTAAATGCCTGTGATACTGTAAAAGGAATACTTCTTCAAGGGGTTGTCTAGGTGAAGAATTCTAGAAAATGTTAAGCATAGGGAGTATGAACAGGTCTTGCATATAGAGTTTTATTACTCTATAAAATCTGCACATGCATGCATCAGTGAACCCAATTTTAAGTAAACCCATTTTTCTGCCTATATTTTCAGGGCTACATTGTAGGCAGTGCCTGCATATTTACCTGTATAATTACAGTACTCCCTCCCTCTGAACCATTAACTGCTATGTAAAACATAGCAATACAAAATAATGCTCAACACAAAATCTACTAACATGTTAGTCTACTAACATGTATTTCTGTATGTGTGGAGTCTCATTCTCTTTGATGGATCAGGACTGGTACACGAATTTCAATTCTAGACAGTGCTAAATTTCTCAGCAAGGTTATCAGATTGGGGCATTTAAATTCAGACAAAGCAGCAGATGTTTTGTGTTAGTTCAGTGGCTATTCATGAGCACATATAACAGGTATCAGAGGAGTTGTTATCGGAGATGATTCTATTAAAGTACTACTACCAACTGTCAACTTTTTACTATTTATCACTTAATGTTCCCAGATATATCCCAATTTCTTTTCTTTTCCTAGATTAAGAAAATTGATGACACAGAGAAAACATAAAAAGACATAATTTTAACTAAAATTTCTAAAGATTTTTAAAGCAATAGGAAAGAAACCTGATGCTTTTAAAAAGCACACAAAATGTCTACCTAACAATAATTTTTTTTTCCATTATTATGAAGTATTGAGGAAAAGGAGTGGATTTTTTGGAGCTTGGAAAGTGAATGATCCATTGTAAAATAATCATTTGAAAAGGGAAAACAGTGAACACTATAAACCATAAAATAATAGTGATATGAAGAGCAGAGGACAGTAAGGAAATAGGAATGCAGGGCATGCAGTTCAGTTTTCTAGGGTAAGAGTAGAGAGAAACATCAGTGACAGCTTTCCATCAGAAGCTCTTACTCCTAAAAGCCTGGCACCTGACCTGATTCTTCAGGATATGGATCAGGTTTCTATGAATAAGAAATAATGAGTATATTTAAATTAGTTTAAATGAAAGAAACGCCATATCTTTACTAAGACACCGAGCTTGGCAGCATTTTTTGTAGACTCTGAGAGAACAAAAAGCTCCTTGAACCAAAGACTATTGTTCCTTTTTACATGGTTTCCTGAAAAAAATGAGCTGCTTTGCTCAGCTCCTCTTGATCACTTCCAGTAACCAATTCCATCTAAGTCCAATACATGGGAAAAGGTCTCAAAGATTTAACATCCCTACAAACTTTGTGAAAGCAGACAGCTGTATAGGGTGTCTGCTAGCTAAAAGAAAATGCAATGTGAATGCAACTTTTACTTAGTAGTACAAAATCTACTTCTCAGTCAAGGGACCCCTTTCAAATTGAATCTCTCCTGTCTAATAAAGGCTAAGTTTATACTGGAGCCTGAGTATTACTCAATTAAAATATCAACTCACAAATCCAAACCCATAGGCAACAGGGATTATTTTAGTCTTAAAGGACTATTTCTTAAACCAAAAACTCTAATTCAAAGCATAAAACCAACCAATATGCTGCTCCTTCCACTCCCTCCATCTCTTTGGCATGCAGCCTGCCACTCTCTCTTCTTCTCCCTTGCACTATGAATCTGGCATTCCTGACTGCAGCGTGGCTCAGTACCCACTGGCTCCCCCAATCATCCCTCTCAGACTATTGAGCAACCTGGTAGTTAAAACGTGCTACAGAAAAACACAGATGTGATCACACTTAGGGATTTCTGCAGATCTTCGTGCTGCCCATCTGCACTGAGAGCGTAAGAAGCACCTCTCCCTAAACATATCAGACACCTCCAAACATGAAGGCAGTGTTTCAGTGCCACTCTTTTTATCTCTAGATTTTAACAGACGTTGAGGAGAAGCAAGGGTGCAGGGGTCTTACCAGGTAACTACATGCAAGAACCTAAATTTAAGTGGAAATTAAGATTGTAGTAACATATATGTGCTGAGTTCAAGGGATGTGCTGATTTATGCAGCTGTAAGAGCACTGATTTCCTGTGCTATTTTCTAGATTTTATGCATGAAACTTCCACAAATCTCATTTTAATCATTAAGACAGGCAATCTAGTTCTCACTGCTCTTGATCAAGAATCATGCACATAACCAGTGTCCAAAAATGGTATGGAATTGAAGTATCTTATACATCTTCCATTTTTGCTAACAGTCTGCCAAAAAATGCTGCAGATAACTAAAGAAAAGTGCAATGTATAAGGAAATGTGCATTTTGCTACTATGCCACACTGTTTTCTTAGTAGAAGGAAGCTAATCTATTCTTTGGATCAGATTTTAGGTATAACAGTTGCTTTAAGCACGTTTGAATGGGATCAGATCAAAAGTCCAACTGGCTCAATATCCAGTATAGGTTGAAAGCAGCAGTTGGAGAACACTGTTAGCAACAAGAGATGGATCATATCACTTCTGTTGTTATTGCAACTTAACGATGCAGAATTTAAACAGGAAAAAATCTTCTAACAGACTATGGTATGATACTAAGCCTTCCATGACAATTTACTTGACTTTATTAACGATCATTACAGTTGAGCTGGAATGGGAGCAAGTTCATAAACAGTGTTAACACTGGTGAAATAGAAGACTGCTTTGCCTTGTCAACTAATAATATTTTAAGAAGCATTAACATTTTCAACCTCAAGTTTCAAAAATCTACCATTCAAGATGAATATGGTGAGAGATTGCACTTTGTATTTGCAAGAGTGTACTGGGAAGACATCCCAAATATTTGTTCAGATCAAGGTAGGTCCTGAAGCAGAAGTAGACAGCAGTGTTGCATCAGCACAAAGCTGTTCAATATAGCTGCTCTGTTAAGATGTACAATACATCAGCTTGGAAAAAACAATATGCTAGTCCAGTGGTAATATTTTTTGAGATCCTAATCAGTGTACTTGCACTTCAAATATGCCATAACTAGCTTGATTGACCCTCATTTTAGGGTCAGGAAAAATCTTGTGGGTTAATTACCCCACTGTTTACTTATAATGGATAGGTGGCTTTTGTGTAGCTGTGATTATCTGGTATATCTAGCAGATGTTTTGCTAATAATATCTCGTTCTAAGAAGTATTAAGATACAGTATTGATTTCAAAAAGATTAAATCACTGTGCTAATATACAAGAGATTCAATTAGTAAAGATGACTGGTAACATTTATCTAAAAATGCTCCCGGCTCTCCTATGAATATCTAAAGTATAACTTAGCTAAATACATAAAATCAAGATCAAAATACTCAAAAGCAGTCAAAAATGTGAATTCTAAAATTTCAGGAACAAGAAAAAACTTCCAGAGAATAAAGGTTCAGAAAACCCGGTCTCAAAGCATCTCAAACTGCTGTTACTAAATAATCAGTTGTTGTTTTTTAAAAACACTGCAAGAAATCTATTTTGAAATAAATTGCCAGATTTTCACTGTAAGTTCTCCAACACATTCCGTTCCAGAAACCTGGCAAATTTTTGTTGTCCATCTGCTTTACTGAGCAGTAGAAAGGTGTTCTTTATTGGTAAATACCCAAAAAGTTGAATGACAGTCAAACAGCAACATGTATCTCTTTTTCAAGTCTCAGTAAGTTACCTGCTAGCTTTGTTTTTATTTGCTTCTGCATGGTTTATGATATCCTATCTTCTACTAAAAAAAATAAAATTCAGCTTAAATAGGCTCTAGCTGAGGTCAAAACAATTTTCATAATTTCAACCAGCAATTATGTCTCTAGTGGTCATTATGCCAAACAAACAAACAAACAATCTCTTTTCCTTTTATTAGTGTAGGAAGAATCTATTCTCAAATATCTGACTATTCAAATGTCTGCCTCAGTAAGCAGCTGTCCATCACACTGAAATAATACTGCAAATTTTCACCACTTCTATAAATGATCAGTTCTTGAGGTTTGTTTGTTTTTTGCTAAGAACCATATTTGTTCATGCACCAGGACAAGGTACTATGCAAGAACTTTTCCCACCAAAGTGTAAGGGTGAGCCGTATGTGCTCGGAGTTGTGAGGGCTGCTTATAATTCATCCCTTGGTGAAACACAAATACCATTCATTCAATGCACCTCTGAAAACGTATTTTTTCCCTGAAGAAATAGTGGTAAGAGAGGGCCTTTGCCTCATTCTTTTCTCTAAGATGGGCTTTCACAATCTCCTGGAACAGTCAACTTGTAGTTGCACTCAGTGTTGTAGTGGGACAGGTTATTTTTCTAATTTAGTCCACAAAGGATAGCCCTATACTGAAAACCCCATTAATCCGAGCAGGGGATAAATTAGAATATCTTTTGAGTGTTGTTTTACTGGATAAGGTTGACTAAAAGCAGCTACTTTAAATGCAATTACAGTACAATTTTACAGTTTTTACCAACCTACTTGAAATTATTAGGTCTAATCTGGTATATCATACCATTGCACAATTTTCATTTTTCAAATAGAGTGGCTTCCTTATTTTGGTAAGTATTGTTATATCTGTTAGAATATGTAACATGCAATTAGATATGATTCATTACTTATGCCTAGTAGTTAATTTCAGACACATTTTCCAATAGAGTTTTCATGGTAACGTATTTTCATTTCTGTAGTTTAAGCTTGATGTGAGACATCTGTCAATTTATTCTCATTGCTATCTACTTTCATTGCTTCAAGCTTAAATTTCACAAGTCAGACTGACAACAAGGAAAGTTTAATGTACTTCTAAGTCTTACAAACACACCTGGCAAACAACAACACAACTCTCATCAGGAAACCTGCGAAATCTCTAAATAAATATAATATAATTCCTTGCAGCTTCTGTATGTGTGTTTACTAAAAACAGTGGAGACAGAATGCAACAGAAGAGATTTTATATAGTCGAAAATTACTCCAGACAGACAAACTTCCTCTTCTCTCTTGCCAGGAAGAAATTTGTCTCTGGAGCTTCCAGATCTAGTCATCAAGCATCATCCTCACCCTTCCATCTTGTAAAGCCTTTCTCTGCTGAAAGAATAATACAGCTCCTATTCACATCCTACTATGGACATCTGGAGATAGGATCACTACAATAGCATTATTTTCAGTTATGATACAGACTGAGGCCTTCAAAGGTTAGATACCAGATAGGGGAACAAAACTCTTCTGGTTTTTATCCATGACAGACACTGCAGAATAGTTCCTTTTTACAGTCATGGTAAAGTTTGTTATGAACTATTCAGCCAGAATGTCTGTTTCAGCTACATTTACTTAAGTTGTTGCTGTCAAAACAAAGACTACATCATTTTACACCCATGTTTTACAAATTAGGTAGCTGGACTTCTGCAAAGTGAAGGTTAAGGTCATTTACTTTGGCAAAGACTTTGATATCAACTAATAAAAATGGTATCTGTATACAGTTGTCTTACTGTACTGGCTAACAGCTAATCTTTGGACAACCTGTACTGATTTCTAGGTACATTTTTTAAATTGTTTGGTTTTACTCGTTCCTATTAGGTTTTGGAATGCCTTTAAAGAGAAAGAACAACCTTTCTTTACTAATCACTTTTCCCAAGGGAAAAAAGGAACAACACAAACCCCTCAAACTTAATAAGAAATAGTTTTAGAAATATGTTTTTAGTATAGTTAGCCAAAAAACAGTTTTACAACACAGTTCAGACAACCTTATCCCACACTTTGAAATAAGTACCATGGTTGATCAAATCTAAATGAGTGAAGAAAAGCTTTAGGGCTATATGATTCTGTTGCTACCCAGCTCTAAGAAACAGAGTAATGGGAAACCATATTAAAGGTGTGCAAAACATGCATACCAAAACATAACCTAAAATAAATAAAAAGCAAAATAAAAATAAAGAACACAATTTGAATTTGAAGACCTCAATGCAGAGCTCCCTTTAATAATTAGTATTTTGACAAATTTCCCTTGCAAATTTTGAAATACACTACAGTTATAAAAAGATGTTTCATGTAAAAGATGTTTCAGGTGCAGCATATTAAATGACCCCTTCTGCAAACTGTTTCTCATTTTAAAAATCATCTCTAACCCCACCTCCTTTCAAGAATCTCACTACACAGATGCTCAGCAGAACTCTTTTACACTGACCACTGGAAACACTTGTTAATCTCCATACTTGCTCATACCAACCTATTTTCATTCATTTGCTCAAGTCCTAAAGTATCTGTGAGCCTCCTGGTGTCTTTAAATGAGCCTAAGATGTCACTGGTGTGCTTTAATGACATACTAAGAGAGAAAACTTGCATTAAAATTCAAACAGTCCAAAGAGATTTGAACTTTAGATTCTGTAAAAAGTAGGAAATTTCTATTACAACTTAGGAATAGAGATGCAAGGATGAAGTGAGTTTCTGAAAGCATACAGATGAACTACGTAGAATGAGAAACTGATTATGAGCCATCACCTTTGAATTCTTTTTGCTAATTATATCCGTTTCCTAAGTTGCTAAAGGAGGATATATGCAGGGCACTTTCTTCCTTTCACTATTTCAATATTATTATAATATTCAGAGGGGAAAAAATCAACATATTTTTAAACACAAAACCTTTGAAGTTATGCTAAGTATCCAGTAGTCACCTGACATTTTCTTTTTGCCAGGTTACATTGAGGCAAAGAGCATGTAAGTGCTGAGAAATGAAAAGGGAATATTTCTCAGATGGCACAAGAATTGACAAAAGAGTGTGTTTTTGGAAACCACAGTTAAAGCCTGTTGGAGATCCACTTTCTTGAAGGATTTTTGTAATTCTCAAATTACACTGGTAAAAGCTAGCTATTTTGCTTTTTATATACATCTTTGAAAATGTGGTTTATACTGAGTGCCTTTACATGATACCCACATGCATACCCACACAAAACCTTGATATGCTTTCTAAACTTACAGCCTCTGGAGAAGTCAGGAGAAAGAGCTTTACTGATCAGCAAAGCAGAAGCCCAGCCTTTTGCCCCAACATTAGACAGTGCAAGGTGGAGAGTGACAGCTGGCCTCAAGAATTACACTGTTTTCAAATTACTGCCTTCATTCAAATACTGTCAACTAAAAATCCATGCAGTGGTGATTAATCAACTATTCTGGTTTAGAAAAATTCTGCATCAAAGAATTTGTGAAATGGTTTAGCCTCCTGCTAAGCTTGATTTTGGACTGTACAGTTGTGCCTTCCACTTCATCGAGTATACCCTAATATTTGAAACTACCAACAGAGTACACCAAAATGCTGATAGATACATAGCTGCACCACAACCACTCTCAGCTAAAGCTATTCCTTCTGGAAAAAACCCGAAAAACTCAGTCTACCCTGGACTACTACAATCCTGCATCTGGACCTACAGAGTCTGTATTGTCAGTTTGTACAACACAGCAGGAAGAATTTATATACCTGAGAGACACAGAGCTTTCAGAATAATTTTATTGGACCTAGAGTCTTTTTGACGAAGTATTATATAGGAGAAGACAAGGTAATAAACAGAGGGCACTGAACAGAAATATTTTGAGGATAAGTTCTGCTTTGCTTGTATGTGGCTCCTTTATTTCTCTGTTTTATTCTGCCCTAAGCTGTCAATTTCCCAGAATCCAGATGAAATTCTATTGCAAAGAAGTTATTAAAGGAGTTGAAAAATCTATGTTAAGAGGGATTAGAAAGGTGCCAGTTAAAATTATTAACTTCATACATTTTTTGTATTACTAGTACTAGATAGAGCCTAAAAGCCATTTATTTTGTCCTCTCTATAAGCACAGGAAAAAAACCCCACAGTATTTTCACCAATGATCTTGCAATCTAAATATTGCAAGAGATAAGAAATGGGATACTACAAGAAAAAAAATGAAAAAAGATAGTGGGATATGAAGATTTCAAGGAGTGTTGTTAGCACACATAGAAACAAAAAAAGAATTTTAAGGAGGGATGCTTCGGGAGTAGCAAAAGCCTCCTGAGCTTCAAATAAAAAAGGGGGGGAAAGTTTGAAAAGAAAGGCTGAAAAATTAGTAAGCGAGAAATTAAAACCTGACTTTAATGAGGATACGAAGTAGTGCCTGGGATGAGAGCCAGTACAGAAAATTTGTATAGATGATGAGACAGAAGAAAAGCCACTTGGAAGCAGTGAGATGTTTTTGTACAGTATTAAGTATTCCTACTACTATTTTTTTCTGGCCTACTATGGATTCAGATAAGAACTGCAATGTTTAATGGATTTACATTTTAGAGAAGATTGAGTATGTGAACTTATACAGTACACTGTGTTATTTCTAGCTTGACTTTGCAAAAAAAAGCCCAAACTGGTTTATACTATGAATATTTATCACTATTCTACTTTACACAATATATACATAGGTTTATATATAGGGTGGAATTCTAAATATTGAGTCAATTATATGGAATTTTACTGACTAGAATGCATATGATCTACTTGTGAAATATTTCCTGGAAAGCATTACTGAATGTAAATTCATTTCAGATCTTTATCAGATATTCTGACTACTGTCATTCTATTGGCATATATGTTTCAGTGGAGAAACAGATAAATTTGGAATTAAAAATATTATCAATAACTCTCTTTCCACTCCCAATATATGTTTCTTTTAGCTAACTCTGTTCTTTGCAATCAAGCTAAAACAATTACTCAAAATGAAGACAACTTGGCATATGTACCTATTATTCCTTCTATAATGTAGTACTCCCACTGGTTTTCATGGGAATTATGCATATGAAAGGACTGCATTATTAGGCTAGATTAAGAGAAGACATTTAGAAATACTTAACTCATCATACCACTTCAGAGCCTAATATTTATAATGGTACTTGAGCCTGGAGCAATATAAACAAAAGCACAGAATACAACTCCTGGAAATATACTATGGATGGATTTTTCTTAACTTTTTTCACTAAAAATTGAACTGAGTTTAAACTGTTTTCTTGGCTTTTTGATATTTGACCAAATAAAGAAATACGAATCAGCTCACTCAAAAAGTCTTGCAATATTCCTAAACCAGAGAAGTTACATGCCAGTACAAGGACAGTGACAGAGTTACATTGAAAATATATGAGTGACCACATAAAAGTCCTTAAAACTTTTTTTGGTAGCCCAATGTCTGTTTTAAAAGATTATATTAACCCTGATTCCCTGGAAACATAGCCAGTGATCTTTAACTCCTCAGACACTATATCCATTTTGACTTTGGAAGTGTTGTTTTCCTCCCATTCCATGACACGTCAAGAATAGTAGGACCTATCTTCCTCTGACTCAGGAAAGATATTGGGCCCTTCCCTTCTCAGAGCTAAAAATGAATGGACCTCCACTTTACTCTAACAGATTGGGTAGACAACAATGGGCTTTTTCCCAGATCTGTAGCTCAGATGTAGACTCAAATTTCTAGGCCAGTTAGAACGGCTAACTTTCAAAATGTTTCTTTTTTTTTCTTTTAATCTAAAAAATATGCTGCACAGTTAACCCTGGACTGTAATTTTTGATTACTAGTAACACCCTTGCCACTTCCGTTAAAAAGTATTCTCACCTGCCTGTCACAGTGCCTCAAACTCAGATTGTCCAATCCAACTGGAAAAGTTCAGATTTTAGCTTCTAGACACCCAAGCTGCTTAAAACAGGGGCACAGGCTAAAATTTGGACTCTGCAATAGTGCTTCTACACTTTAAAACAATCCTCTGAGGACTGAACACTAGAGATAATTCTCTTCAGTTTGATGGCTCACTTCTGGACATCACTATTCAGGTCAGTCACAGGTATTTATCTTGAGAGATAAGGATATTGGAAACAATATCCATGAAGACTCCTTCTAGAAGCATAAACCCTTGAATTAAAAACCTATTCAAACATGTTGCACCTTTTCAAATTGTACTAGACTGTATCCTAGGTTAACAGACATCATTGTACCCACAATGTGCAAGTCATATTGTTAAAATTTTCTTAGGGAAACTAGATTTTCTTAAGCAGTGACAGACCACCTCTCATTAAGGGAAAGTATATAACTTCTATGGCATTTGGAATATCATGCCACTTCTATGGCATTTGTCATATATCATGATATGCATATCATGCATATCATGCATTTCAAGAAAGTAGAAATAATCAGAGTCTAGGGGACAGCAAAATAGTAACAAGAATTAATGAAGTACAAGGAAAAAAAATTCTATAAAAAAAGAAACCAACAAATAGGGATTGTTGGAGAGACTAACACAGTGAAAACATGACTAAGAAGCTCAAATATGTAAGAGTCTGGTGCTAAGAGGAAAATAACATCCTTGTAACCACTAACTAACTACCAAAAACTACTGGTTCAAGTTATTTACTTTTAGCAAGTCAAGTTTAAGATCAGAAATCACAAAAAAAAAATGTTCTAATGGGAAGACTAGTGAAATTCTGGAACAGATAACTTAGGTAAGTAATCATAACAAACCTTTAAGCAAGACAAGCACGGCCTAATTTAAAAGGACAGCTTTTATAGATCCTGGCTTAGAGGAAGAGTGAAGGGGCAGGTATGATGCCTTTTTGCACTAATTGTCAAATGTATGATTCCATGCTGAAGTGACCAAAGAAATGCAGCCATGTAGTGACAGTGATACCATTTTACAGTACCACTTGCTGTGGGATCTTAACTTGGAAAGAAAGTCACATTCTGCAAAAGACCAAATCAAGTTCTTCACATACACAATCACTTGGATTCTGATATAATGAACCACCTAGCTACATTGACCCAATCTACAGCTTCTCTATCCAGCAGTTTAATGATAATTACTTTCAGGGCTGGACTATACATAACCAATGTCTGATCCAGCCACAGGATATAGATTTTGCTTGCTAAAAGGAATTACTTAGTAACATGTCCCAGGGTCTGGAGGACAGACAACACCAGCAACAGCTGCTAATAATACTGAATTCCAGATGTAGACTCTGCTGAAAATTTTTAAAGGAATCAGCCTTACAATATTCTGCTTTTGAATCTAGACATACTCCAAAATCTTAATCCCATATCTCTACTATTAAGTTGTGATCTTTAGCGTTTTGGGATTTTTATAACTTAAGACTAAACTTTTTATTGGCTGATGAACTTCAATAATTAGAACCACAATCCTGTAAAAATGGCACAAGTTTTTGGAGAGCTAACACAAAATAAGTAAAGAACTTTCTCTAGTCAAGTTTTTTGTTGTTGTTGTTGTTGTTTGTTTCCAGTAAAAATGTCTGATTATTCTAATGTGAGAATACGGGACAAATGTACAGCTGTCAGTCTGATTAGTGACTAAGTATGGAAAAAACAACATTTTCCAGTTCCTGCCTTTTATTCTACAATAAGCAGAATATAGAAGTAGGAAAGTTACATAGCCATGCATATTCCCTACATTTTAACCACTTGGCGTAACACCAGGTAAATGATCCAAGGAAAAAAGAACAAACCTGCATCATGATTCACCTTTTGGATTTTGAGAACTCAACTATTAGAAAAATAACGTCTTTTAAAATGTATAAAGACCATGACAGCTGAAATAGGTACAAAGCACTGTAGCGAGTATCAGCTGTCCTCAAAGTTTCTACACATAACAAAGTAGCTCCCATTCAAAACGTCGCAATTTGACAAAGTTACGAATGTCTGCACTTCAAAGGAAATGCTTTAAAACACGTCTCACCTTTACACGATTGCTCTCTGGTAGTGTGTACATTATTGCCCTTTTCACAAGCACTACAAAGAGGCACCAAACGCAACTCCACCTCCACCCTCCGATCAGCAAAGTTGCCAAAAACACGGTCCCGGAGCGACAGGAGCCCCCGGGTTGCCCCTTGGGGCTGTCCGCGGTGTACTCACCATGGCGGGTTAGTTTGGGAGACTTTCTTCCCCTCCCCCTGCACCTATGCACAATGAGGGAGAATGGAGAGCAGTTTCAGCATTAAATTTGAACTTCCCTGCTTTTGTTAGCATGAGTCACCACCTTAACATTATCTCAGCTGTAGACTTTTATCTGTGAATATCTAAGCCCTGTCTTGTGGAAAACTAATTACTGAGCCACTGAGAGGCTTCATAATGTCCTGCATTTAAGTCCTGAACATCATACATAATGCATAGGAAGCAGTCGCTGCACTCTGATTACAGAACACTGTCATTAAGAGAGCAAATTAAAGATGTGAATAATTCACTGGCTGAGCTTATTGTCAGTGCTGCATTGTGAAATTAGAATTTCTAATAAGTACTGCAATTTTTTTAACCCAATTAACACAGAGAACATCTTGAGTCTGATTAGTACAATAAAAATTATTACCTTATTCTTTTGCTTCACAACAGCCAAATTAAATACTGTACTTAATTATGCAGCATTCATCGCTCCTATGCTAGAAATAATAATAATAAAAAATTCTCACTGTAGCTTTAATAAGACTTCCAATATTTAGAGTGCAGCTGAAAAATAGAGCATATGAATCTCCTGCACAATTTCTTATCACAAAGTTACTGGCTTTTTTTTTTTTTT